>CAJQUW010011587.1:0-328164 GCA_907163375.1 Prostheceraeus crozeri
TGGAAAAAATCTAATATATCTGCAAAATCGTGCGAAGCGCGAGCCCCTAGAACCTTCGGTTTGATTTTGATAAATTTGTTTAATTATTAAGTATTTCACTTTTTTTTAAAAAACCAAAAAACCCATTTATTAATGGTTTTATATCATTAAAGTTTTTTTGGCTTCAACAAATGTAGATTTGCATCAGAAAATGTAAGATTTTAACATCAGTTATTATTGGTGTTGCGTTTTCTTAAAGCGTTTCTAACATCATTTGATTGCAATTTTCCAAATAGTTTAATGTTTCATTATCTTGTACATTCTTTTTTGGTATTGGTTATACCCAAATTTTGCATTTAAATAATGATCAAAATAAAAAAATTAAAATGTATCAGGAATAATTTTTAGTGGTTACTTTTGCTTCAGACTCTAAAAAGATAATTATTTGTTCTATAACATTGATTTGATAAATGTTTTGATTTGCATATATTCTAATATCAAAATCTTGAGAGTTATTATAGATTTCATGTTCGGTATCTACTAATATATTTAAATCTTTTTATCATATACTTGCATATGTTGTCACTTATGGTGTCAACACGTATTATTCCATATTTATGATGTGTATAATATGATAAAGGCATATCATTTTATAATTTTTATTAATAATCATTAAAGAATGCTGCATTATTTTGTGTAGTTGTAAAAAAATGTTTTGAATGTTTTCTCTAATCTTATTATCTACATCACAAGCTTTATGAGCTAATACAACTATTTGAATATTTTGATGTCTTCCCTTTTTGTAAATATTTCTGACATATTTTTTTTTGTTTTGATAAACTTGCAACATCATCTAAAATTAATAAAAGATTTATTTTCAGGTGTACCAGCAAAACTTTCCATATCTTGTAACTCATCTAATTGTTTATCATTATAGACGTTTGTAAAAGTTGGCCATTCAGAAGTATGCATACAAAAAATATGTACTTTTGTTTCGTCCTTATAATATTGTTTTATATATTTTTTAATAAACGAAGTCTTACCACTTCCAGTATTACCTTAAAAAAAGAAATGAAAATTTTCTAGATACATTTAACCTTGTTTAATATGTTTATTATTAGTTTTATCCTTATTCTTATCTTCTCCCTCAGTCTTCCATCCTTTAAAAGTTTTTTTTTCTTGGTTATAAAACTTTATTCTCTTTTGTTCCTCTGTTAGAAAGTAACCCCATTGATTTCCAATACATATAACAAGATGATAAATAAAAAATATTAAAATACATGCTAACAATATTTTTATACAATGATAATTTTAAAAAATTCCAAAGACGTGTAAGATCTGATTGTGGTATTTTTTTTATTAAGAGATGAATTAGGGGGTAGTGTCTCTAAATATTTTTTATCTATATTATTATATATATTTTTATCTATATTATTATATATATTTTTATCTATATTATTATTATATTTAGTATTATATATAGGATTTTCTACAATATTATTATATCTTTGAGATTCGGATCTTGAGGGGTTAGTGTATCTTGAAACTCAGTGTTATTCATATATTATTTATTATTTCGTTTATTGCATTAAGAGATTTATGACGACTTAGATTACTTTTATTACTTTTATTACTTTTAATTATAACCGGTGAATATAAATCTTCCAAATTTTCGTTTTTATTCATTTAATATTTTTAAAATAAAAATTTAGGAATTATTATTTTTTTAATACCGGACTCACATTCTTACACTCTTATGAGTGTTTTTAACCTCTGTAGAACCTCCGGAATGTGTCGGACTTTTTGTTCTATACTCAAAAGAAGTATGTTCCGAACCTCTCCTCTCTTCCGGAATGCTTAAGAATATTTTAATAATATAATATTTTATTCTTTATTAAATAATAATATTTTAATATATATAAGATTATTTTAGTTGAAATACAACTATTTTAGTTGAAATACAACTATTTTAGTTGAAATACAACTATTTTAGTTGAAATACAACTATTTTAGTTGAAATACTAATATAAATTATTATTTTGACATAAATTATTATTTTGACATAAATTATTATTATGTTGATTATTATGTTGATTAAGTTTTGGACATAGTGTTACATGTCGCTGAAAATTTTTCTTTAATATAATTTTTTGACAACCTCTACATTTAACTTTTTCTTTTAAACAATCCTTACACTGATATTTACTATCATAAAACTCTGTCTTAGGTTTAGTAATTTGACAACTTGTACATTGTCTTGTAGAACTTATACAAGAATTATAATGATTAGTAATTCCTTGAATTGTAAAATATTTATTACAATTACGACATAACTGGATCTTTTTATTTATCTTTTTTTTTTTTTTTTAACCTCTTCTTGTTGTTAGCATAATTTTAAATGACGTGCAAAATTTTTTTATGTTATATTTTTATTACATCCGGAACATATTTTTTTTTGTTATTACTTTCAACAAATTGATTTTTTTATCAATATAATTATTTTGTGCTACATTATTATTTTGAGCTAAAAGGATTATTTTGAACAAAAGGATTATTTTGTGCTACATTATTATTTTGTGCTACATTATTATTATTTTGCCTATGTGTATTTTGCCTAGGTGTATTTATTCTAGCAGTATAAAGATTTTGTTCTTTATCTGAAATAAATAAATGCTTTAATCTTTGTAATGGTTGCTCTGATTGAATATTATTATACTGAATACTATTATTAGGTTGAATATTATTCTGAATACTATTATTAGGTTGAATACTATTATTAGGTTGTAATTGATTCATATGCATACCACATGGTGTGTTTTTCATATGAGAATATAATAGTGTTTGATTTAAAAAACGCATATTGCAAACTTGACAAATTTGAGTCATTTCCATTTTTTTATTTTTATTAGGAAAAATTTTATTTTTATAATTTATGTATTTTTATAATCAGAAAAAATTTTATTTTTTATAATCAGAAAAAATTTTATTTTTATTGTTTAAAAATGATGTTACCAAATGTTGGTGGAGGTGCATATATACCGAATAATCGTGAATCAGAAATAGAACTAGAAAATTATATAATGAAAACTGGAGACGTTTTATCTGGTCCATTACATCTTTCTATTCTTCCACAACAAAATACAGAGTTAACAAATAAACAATATGTTGATACACAAATCAATGACTTAAAGGAAAAATATATAAACGATGTTATGGTTCCGCTGATGAACGAATTAAAGTTGCTTAAACTTAATGACAAATCATTAAACGAAAAATTATTAAAACTTGATAAAAAGGATAGAGAGCTAGAAGCAGATATAGCAAAACTTTTTAAAAAGATTTCTGAACAATCAAAATTTTAATATTACTTTCTATAAATTTAAAATCTGCAGTCATTAAAAATAAACATCAGATAAAAATGTTAAAAGAACAATTAGAAGATGAAATAGAAAAACTACCTGAAAGAATTAAAAAAAAATTTAAAACAGTTACAAACTACATTCCAAAAAAGTGTGAATGAATTAAGTTCTAAAATTGCTCAACAAATTAAAAAAATAAATCAATTAAAAATTGAAGTAAAATCACTTAATGAAAAAGTTGATAAAATGAAAACTCTGAAAATCAATTTAGAAAATGAATTAAAGAAAAATTTACAAGAAAACTCTAAAGAAAATAAAGAACAGTTAGATTCCGTTAAAAGAAAAGTAGATGGTCTTAAAGTTCAATTAAATGCTTTAAAAACAGAATTAAAGAAAAGTGAGAAAAAATTAGAAATGACTGAAAAAGAAATTAAAGTACATCACACGCTTCTTGATGCAATAGATAAAGTACAACAAGCAATTAATAAAGTTATCTCGAAGTTGTTGTCCATTCACAAACGTAAATCTTAAACGAGTATTGTAAATATTAACTTAAATATTTTTTACCTACAAAAAATAAAAATCATAAAAAATATAAATATAATTTAAAAAATATAAATATAATTTTAAAAATATAAAAGTATAAATATAATTTTTAAAAAAAATTTAAAAATATAAAAGTATATAATTTTAAAAATGGATAAAATTAGAGCTAATAATTTTAAAAGAATAAAATCAATTAGAAGAGTTAATAAAACAAAGAAATATTATGAAAGAAAATCATAGAATAAAAAGAATGATTGATGCAGATTTGGTTCCTGATAAAGTTAAACCAAAAACCCAATCTGTAAAAGTTAAGAACAAAAAATAAACATTTTTTTTATAATGGACATCGGTTCATGGGTCAACGGAGATGTCTTCCAGGGCTTCGCCCGTATTTATATTTTTCCCAAAAGTCAAATTTATTACTAAAAAATGCCTATAATTTATAAACACAATCTTAAACAATTTGCTTCAAATCAAAAAATTGCTCATGAACCACGTATGAATCCGGTTTACCATTATGATAATAGAGAAACCGTTCAAAAAGAAGGGGATGGCATCTTTTCTGGTATTGGTAGTATCGTTAACTTAATTAAAAATAATAAAGATTTGATTACATCTGCTGCAAAAGGAGCAGCTGCTATAGGTAGTACAGCTAGTGCAATATCAAATGCTGTCAAGTCTCAAAACGAATTAAAACAACTAGAAGCTATTCGTAAACTCAAGAATGATTCTGAAGAACTAAAAAAATTAAAAAAACTTTCAGATGAAACAAAAAACAAAATTGCTAACATAGCTGTAGAGGGTGATAGTAAAAATAATAAAAAAACAATTGAAGAAATAAGAGGTAATGGCATTCATAGCGGAGCTGGTCTAGCAAAATTCTAAAATTATATTTTAGTAAAAATTTTTTAGTAATTTTTTTTTAGTAAAAATTTTTTAGTAATTTTTTTTTAGTAAAAATTTTTTAGTAATTATATTTTAGTAAAATTTTTTAGTAATTTTTTTTTAGTAAAAATTTTTTAGTAATTATATTTTAGTAAAAATTTTTTTTCTATCTGTGAGAAAAACAAAAAGTCAAATTATTTTTTATAAAAATGTCTTCGCTTATCGAAAATAAATTTAGATTAGACGATCCTCCGTTCGTCAGTTATAATCAAAAAAAGAATGACTATATAAGAGTTGCTATGAATCCCGGATCTTCCAGTAGAGTAAACACTGGAGGTGATTTAATTTTTGAAGTTGATAATCAGCAGAGTTATTTATATTTACCTGATTCATTTTTACACTGCGAATATTCTTTATATAGTGATGCTAATTTTACAACACCATTACCAGATACCGATAATATTACACTAGAGAATAATTTTTTCCCAAGTTTATTTACACAAATGCGTTTAGATGTTGCAACTCAAAATATAGAAACAATAAGTGATTCTCCAGGTGTAATTGATACAATGCTTAGATTTATAACAATTGGTGAAAATAATAAAAAGTATGAAATCGAAGGTTGGTTTCCTGATACTAATGATGGTATAATTGTTGATGATTTAACTCACGCTGGAACAGATGCCGCAGGAATTGCGAAAGATGTAGAAAATATTGCAAAACATTTAAATAAAACAAATAATGATGCATATAAAGAAAGACGTGAATTTAACAAAAAAAGTAAACAGACAGTTAATTGGCCATTGTCTCCATTATTCGGATATTTAGATTATGATAAAATATCATATCAATTAAAATTTAAATTAATAATTCATCGTACAGTAAATAATGAATTAATCTTTTTTGGTAAGACTGGGAAAAAAGCATATTTAAAAATTGATAGACTTGAATGGTGGATTAAGCATATTACTCCTAGTTTAGAGGTTGAAACAGCTATTGCAAAAAGATTAAATACTAACAAACCAATTCCAGTTAATTTTCTAAAGCGTACTGCTAGTTCAGTAACTTTTTCCGAACAAAGATTTAACTGGCATTTTACTAGAACTGCGAATACCCCAAGATATTTATTACTAACATTTCAAAGAAATAATTCTCCAAGTTTTGATAAGAACAATAATATCTTCCATATTAATACAATTCGAAGTTTACAAGTTTCATTAAATCAAACTCGATATCCAATTGATCCATTAAGATTCGATGATACCAATAATCAATTTATGGAAGGATATGATTCTTATAGAAATCTTTGTATAGAATTTGGAGTTGAACCACAATTAACTCCTGGAGATTGGAGACATTTATATCCAATTTTCTGCTTCGATTTAAGTGCACAATCTGAAGATATTATTAAAAATGGTTGTGATGTAACAATTAATATTGAAAAGAAAGATTCCACAACTTCATTGATGGCTTATGGTTTATTGCTAGAAGATGCAAAATATTCTATTGAAATTCTTAATGGAAAGATGGTTAGGATCGGCTAAAGCGCTAAAGCCAGAGGAGCTTCGCTCCGATAGGTTAATTAAAATTTTTTCATAACTAGAATAGATTTAAATTTTTTGATAACTTAAAATTTCTTAACTAAAAATTTTTCATAACTAGAATAGATTTAAATTTTTTGATAACTTTAAATTCTTAACTTAAAATTTTTTATTAAAAATGTCGCAAGCGAAAAGTAATATTAATAATAAAACTGTTGAATTAAAATTACGTAATATTGTTGACAAAAATACCCCTAAAACTATTACGATTAATAAAAAAAAGTATTACATAAGTAAACCAATGATAGAGAATATTAAATTACAAGAAGAAAAGAATGGTGGGATTCTCCCATTAATTCCACTAATAATAGGAGGCATAGCTGCAGCAGGAAGTGTTGCAGGTGGAACAGCTGGTATTGTCCAAGCAGTAAATAAAAATAAATCAGAGAAGGCAGCATTAGAAGAACAAAAACGTCATAATAGGGAGTTAGAGAAAGTTGCTAGGGGTGAAGGGACATCGGTTCATGGAACATCGGAGATGTCTTCTAGGGCTTCGCCCGAAGGAAAAGGAGTAGTAGATAATTTTATTAGTAAATTAAAATTAGTTGATGAAGGAAAACGAGTTCTTAAAAATATTCTCCACAATGTTGATGATTTAATTGAAATTAAAGAAACTAAAGATGGTTCTGGAATATATCTAAGTCCTAGTATGATTCGGTAATAACCTCAGGACCTTTGTTTCTTTTCGGTAAAACAATTTTTTTTATCTTCTTAATTTTTTTTATCTTCTTAATTTTTTTTATCTTCTTAATTTTTTTTATCTTCTTAATTTTTTTTATCTTCTTAATTTTTTTTTATCTTTTAAAATGAATACTAAAAATTCCGAAAATTTAATTAAATTAAAAATTTCTAATTTAGATTTATTGAATTATCTATTAAACAAAAATAAAAACTCAAACTGTAAAATTTATGAAGGTAACGACGATAAACAAAGTTTGGTTACTACCTACGGTGGTGATATACAAAAAACATTAGAAAACTTTCCTGGATTTATTTGGAGTAAATATTCGAAAGAAAAACATCTTCCTGGTCATTCATATACTGGGCCAGGAACTCGATTAGATATAAGACTAGATGAGAATAATAATCCGAAACCAGGTGAAGAACCAATAAATAGAGTAGATGCCGCCGCTTACAGGCATGATTTAGCTTATCGAAATCATGATCTAAGTTCTCGTCATGCAGCTGATAAGAAGATGATTCAAGAATTAGATAGTATTCAAAATCCTACATTTAGAGAAAAAATTGAAAGAATGTTTGTTAAGAAAGCTTTACAAGCTAAAATATTATTCGGTCAGGGTTTAAATGAAACGACAGCAAAGCTGTCTGAGAGCAACGCTCGAAATCATAATTCAGACGTTTATGCATCTGAAATTCATAAAGAATATAGAAAGCCTAAATATTTATTAAAAGTAAAAGTATTTAATAAAGATGATATTTGGAGTGCTGATCTTATTCATATGCCGAATGAAAGGGACCGAACCGAAGGTTCTAAGACAAAGTCTGACTACAAATACGCATTGACAGTTATAGATTTATATACACGATACGCTTGGGTAAAACCTTTAAAAAATAAAAGTGGTCTATCAGTTAAATATGCGTTTGAAGAAATCTTTAAAGAAAGTAATAGAAAGCCAAAAAAATTGTTTGTTGATAAAGGGTCGGAATTTTATAACCGAAACGTTCAGCCACTATTTGAAACTGTTTATTCAACTGAAAACGCTGGGAAGGCCGTAGTGATAGAAAGATTCAATCGGACGTTAAAAAATAAAATTTTCAAGAAATTTACTCAGCAAGGAAATCAGAAATGGTTAAAAATATTACCAGGAATTGTAGAAGAGTACAATAATAAAGTTCATTCTGGTATTGAAGAAACTCCAAAGAATGCTTCTGACGACCCTGATTTGATACGAAAGAAAATATTCGAGAATAATAATTTGAATGAGAGTAATCCGAATTTGCAGAAACTTAAGCCGAAATTTAAAATTGGAGATAGAGTTAGAATATTTAAATATAAGAACAAATTTGAAAAAGGCTTTGTTGGCTATTGGACTAAAGAAATATTTGAAGTTTGCAAAATAAATAAAACTTATCCGATTACTTATGAAATTAAAGATTTAGATAATGAGGATATCAGAGGACGTTTTTATCAAAATGAATTACAGAAAACAGAGCTTTAACCTCTAGGTGGCGCTTTAGCTAGCTTCGCTTGAGTTATAGATTGTTTAACTCTAACATAATATCTAGAAATGATACTCCTTTTTGTAATTTAAATAAAACATAAAGACATAATTGTCCACAATAAGTAGTTCCCGGTTTTTGAATTTGAAACGTATTATAAATTCCATTGCCAAGTATTTCTTTTACTTCATTTGTAGGTGGAAGCCCGTATGAGTCAAAATAATAATTATCTCCGTTTTTACTAAAGATACCTGCTGACCAATGTACGCCGTTTTGGTCTGACCAGTGTGAAGATTCGCATTATGAAATTTACAGTTATTGATGGAACTTTGTTCCGGGAACTGAAGTTCCTGATGGCCTATTTTTTAGGAATTGTAATTCGTTTCTCATTAGAACATGAAAATTCTTTATTCCTAATTCATTTGCGATTTTCTTTAGGTCGAAATTTGTCGTAGTTTGCGTTCCATATAATTTAAAAAACTCATTTATGTTGCTCATTTTATAATAAAAAAATTTCTTAAGAGACCCCTAGAAGTCAGAAGGGGGGGGTATTGATTTAAAACTGGTCTCTAATGATGTCTTTCCTTACTACTTAGTCAGAAGGGGTATTGATTTAAAACATTTTTATAATGATGACTTTCCTTACTACTTGGGGGGGGGTATTGATTTAAAACTGTTCCACAATGATGACTTTCCTTGCTACTTAGTCAGAAGGGAGGGGGTATTGATTTAAAACTGTTCCACAATGATGACTTTCCTTGCTACTTATTCGATTTTGAAATGATTATATTATAATTATCGGAGCGAAGCTCCTCTGGCTTTAGCCGATTCTAATCTATATTGTTTTATATATTTCAATTTTCTTCATGAACTTTATTTGTAAAATATGTTTCATCGTTAAAATGATTGTTTAAAATTGTCATAACAACTATCCCGCATGTCGCCGTCTATGCGTTCTAAATTTAGAAGAAGAATTTTATTGTCATTTGCTTTTATTGTCAATGCACTTTTATGTGCTTAATCTATTCATGTCTTCACAATGGGAAGTACTTTACTACCCGTATGTGTTTGGCAAACGCTAAATGAATTTTGCAAATCGATTTCTAAAACTGAATTTGAAAATAGACTTTGCAAATGGATTTTGAAAATAGATTTTGAAAACAGATTCTGAAAATAATTTACGTAGGGGTAAATTGAAATGTCAAAACTTTACGCACGCGTAAGTTGAAATGTCAAAAGTTTACCGATGGGTAAATTGAAATGACAAGATATAGCATGATAATTTTAGGGGAAAGCTGCTAGTCGTTTCTCTCTCTTCAATTTCTGTCTCTCTCTTCAATCTCTGTCTCTCTTCAATTATCAGGCAGTGTACGGGTTCATTGAATAATTTTGAGTTTATGAGTTACAATGATCTTCTAGTTCACACAATTAGTACTTTAAATAATGTTGAGCATACAATAACGAAGAATGACTAAGTAATAATTGCGTCTTCTTAATTTATCATAGTGCTCTAATCTTAATAATAATTGAGAACCATTTCACTTATTTTTAATTGAGATAACGAAGGATATATTCTTGAGGTTTCATCCATTTCTGAAGTTCCTTCCACTTTTGTTTCTTCCATTTTTAAAGAAATATTTTTAACGGGCGAAGCCCTGGAAGACATCTCCGATGTCCCGCTAGTCACATGATATATTTTAAAAACCTGAAAGATGGATAAAATTCATGAATTTGAAATTCTCAACTTTTATGATTTTCGGTGTCCTAGAACGGTCATGATTTTCAAGGTAAAAATTGTAATTCACAAATTTAAGATTCTTAACTTTTATAATTTTCGGTGTCCTAGAACGGTCATGATTTAAGCAATGAAAAATGTCATAATCACAAATTTGAGATTCTTAACTTTTCTGATTTTTCGGTGTCCTGGAACGGTCATGATTTAAGCAATGAAAAATGTCATAATCACAAATTTGAGATTTTGAAAAATTTGAAAATTGTGTATTTTTAAAAACGCCCAAATCGGAGCGAAGCTCCTCTGGCTTTAGCGCTTTAGCCGATTTATGAATTTAGGTCTTCATAACCTGAAAAAGGGTTCAAATTCATGAATCGGCTTAAGCCAGAGGAGCTTCGCTCCGATTTATGTTGTTTTTAAAAGTACCATTTTTGAAAAAAATGGTACTTTTTGAATGAACCAAATTCATGAATTTAGGTCTTAAAAACCTGAAAAAGGGTCTAAATTCATAAATTTATGTCGTTTTTAAAAGTACTATTTTTTGATTTTATGGTGTCCTGGAACGGTCTAAATTCATGAATTTATGTCGTTTTTAAAGATACCAATTTTTGAATTTTATGGTGTCCTGGAACGGTCTTTTACCCATTACTATCAGGTTTTGCCAACTCGGTCCTCTTGTTACTATAAACAGTAATTCAAAATTTGAATTCCTTTTTTAATAAAATACGAGGTGTCTTGAGTATCATTTGGAAATCGATGGTAGACTACTTTGATGACAGATACTTTTCGTCAGTTCTCGCATGGAAACGCCTTAGGACAATTTTGGGAGCAGGTTTGATTGCATTGTGACATCTAAGCGGAACTGAATACAACTCAGAGATTTTTGAAAATACATGTACATGTGAATTGCGCATAGTCTGCTACTGTCTTTGTTATTAAGCGTGCAGAAAAATGTAGTAAAAGCACCAAACATATTGTGAGGCATCATAATCGGTCCATTTTTTTATTCTTGCAAATAGTTTTTGTAGCATATTACCGATAGTATTCCTTATTAAGCTACTATGTGTGAGCAGTGTTTGAAGTAAATTGTCGTTATTCATACATCATAATTGAAGGTCACATCCCGAGCGGTTACACGAGCGCTAAGCGCGAGTTTAATGAGAGTGGTGTAACCGAATTGTCGCCACAGTTTCTGCCAAACTGACATTATTTCCTCGGTGTATGAGTTGTATGAATCATAGATATCGGGCCATGTGATCAATGATTTCTGAAACCGCTTCTAAGTTATCGACAGACAGAATTTCATTGCCTAGCCGGCTTCTTCGAAATCGAACCATTCTTTGTCAACTTACCCGAATGTTCTCTATCTCTCTGTTGTGTTTGCTATTCTTCTTGTAGCTAACTTCATGTTTAACTTTCAGCTGCTACTGCTATGATTGAGAGAATGGACTTCTATGACATAAAATCATCAACAAAAGCGCGCCTTTAAATGTCTTCTCCTTTGACATCGCAATCCAAGAACTTCTTTTCTGCTGGGATTTCAGTAGTTCAGTCGGATCTTCGAATCTTTCAAATGTTCATCTTACCGTTATGTATCAGGGAGCAAGGTTAAAAAGACCTCTAAGTTTGAAACTCATTCAGTTTTTGATCAAATTGTTGAGGTAGAGGTTCTGCGATTACATAGAAATCGGTTCAATGTTCACTTGCAAGAAGTTGCACTTGTCATACTTTTCATACTTGTGGGTCTCAACAACTATGGGTGAAAGCATAGAAATAAACTGTTTATCTGAAGTTCGCTAGAATGGAAATTGACTCAAGGTCGCGGCACATCCGGGGGAACTAAGTTGGGGCATGAAGAACCAATTAAAGGCTTCGATTTACTCATGTGACTGATTCTAACCCAATGATACAGACGTTGGCCGGTGCATCTAAGTGAAAATGCGTGCGATTTATGTGCCGTTATTGTGCATTGCAGGAAGCTTAATTTCCATTCTAGAAGTTTTATTGTTGTCAATTTCTATGGGTGAAAGTGAATTAGAACACGCTAGGCTGTGACTTCTTACACCGTTACTGTGCCACAAGTGGATGCTACTGTGCGACAATGTACAATAATTACATAGATGCATTTGTGGATGAATGAACATTGAACATGTTAATCAGAACTTCATACGAACTTCATACTCCCTTTGTCAATAGTCTGCAAGTGATTCAAATTGATTAAAATGCTTGATTTTGTAAGAAATTGACAGTTGACAAGAGTTTCCGATTTTCAGAGGGTTGCTTAAAGGTCAAAATGATGTTTACATGTACCAAATCTGATCAATTTGGATTGGCTCTCAGAAGTACTTAGAAACGATTATGTAGGTGAATAAATACGTCACTCTGGCCGTCGAATGGTAATCTTTTGCCGGTGTTCACACTGTGTATTGCCAACTTCATGCGTCGGACATTTCGCAACCTGTTACCATGAAAAATTGAAATAGGTTAGTACTAAGTTACTAAATAAATTCATCAAAAGTTTTAATCATTATATTTTCTTTTTTAGTCAAGCTTGATTATGGATATTCAATCGACTTCTGTAATGTTCAAAAACCTACTCTAATGTTCAAAGATAGAGAAAAATTACTTTTTTCAATAGTTCCAGTGGTCGATTTAATGTTGAAGATGTACTTCACATCGGTGATCATCAAAGTTTCGTGTAAACATACAAGTATATACATGATGTCATAACAGCAGAGTTTCGATGGAAAATTAATTTATTACCTAACAAAACGTATTGAAATTTGATACTGGAAAATGAAATTACGTCACGCTTAAAACATAAACTTTAACCTCTAACAAAAACGCGAAGTCGGAAAACAGTGATGCTCTAATTGCAAAGATGAACTAATCTTGAGCGTGATGCAGTGATGATTTATCCTCAACTCACAGCAGTGATCTTGAAATATCTGGGGATTTTGTGTCGTATCAGTTGTTCCCTGAAATATTCAAAGACGTAATCCAGATGGTATAGATTTTGACGCATTGAAAAAGAAGCGTAGACATATGTTTTATGCCTAAAGTTGTCACAGATGCGAAAATACGTTCAATAAAAGTGTCGCTTTCATTTAGAATTTCAGTACTTTCTAAAGATAAGACCGTGCCATATAATTATATCTCTTCTTACCATTTGGGAAATAAGTGTCACCGTAGCTGCAAAACCAGCTACAAAAGAGGAAAGAGATTAACAGCACTTATAAATGTTAGCGAAATAGTCACAAGGTGTAATAGATAAATGCACAGCACTGCGCAAATACGCCTACAACGACTGATGAATCATGCGTCACATATTTAGGACAAGTTTATAATAAAGGAAGTGAACATCAACAAATTTCTAAAATCTACAGCACATAATTCCATCCCGAGGAGGAGTCACAGTTCTCTGCATTAAACAACAATGTGCTGATAAACAGTTCAGACAGCTAGGTTTCAGTATTACTCTGGTAATTTTCAGAGGCACGACGGAAATGCTTGCCTTCCGTTATTTTAGGCTATGATTATTATCAGTCAATACTTTGCATTCTGCATATTACATACAGTGATAGTTTGAATATTTAGATGTTTTGGACATCTGCATATCCACGATTCACAGTTAGTAATACGTGCTTTAGAAGATTTTTTTGCATCTTTATCATTTTTGTATTATTTGAATTTTCTATTTAAATTTTAGATGACGAAGATGATTGATATGCTGGAGGAATTGATGTATCACAACAATTACCGCTACATGCGTCTCGATGGCTCCTCACGATTGAGTGATCGTCGTGACATGGTGACAGATTTTCAGACTCGTGATGACATCTTCGTTTTCCTCTTGTCCACTCGTGCTGGTGGTTTAGGAATCAACCTTACTGCCGCCGATACTGTCATTTTCTACGACTCAGATTGGAATCCTACTGTCGATCAACAGGTAATAGCTAATTACCATTCGATTGTGATATAGTCCGATAAGCGAATACCTCTTATATTAATAAACAAGTAGTTAGTGGTCACCGTGTGTCAGTCGTGGTGTCATCTGGATATTTTAGATCAATGTCAATTTTTTTAAAATACGAATGGTTTATTTTGAATATGGATTCTGGCCCGGAGCACTGTGCGTGCTTCCGGATTTTTCATTCCCATTCCTGCTTTGCAGTTTTTAAAAAACTTTTGATCAGATCTTTGATGCGTAATTCCCAGTGCAATGATTCTGAAAATTTCAAGAAATAAGGAGGCTTTGTTAGATTGCATAATTTGTGGTATAAGATAAATTCACTTTGTAATCAAGTAGGCCATACATCATGTGAAGTATGTCCAGAAGCAGCTGGTCTTCGAAAAGCACTGGAAACTGAAGCAGAAGATATTTTTTAAACACAAATCCTTCAATAGTGAGTGATCCTTCTATCACGTTTGCATTGTTTTGTCTTTTTTTTGTAGACATGCTTATGCGTATGCCCTTATTCCGTCGCAAATTGTAGTTTAATACATGAGTGAGAAGAAATCATAAAGGACACGCTGAGGCGCTCCTTACTTCTACAATCCACATTCTCCCCCTGAGAAACTGTACAGAATTGCATAGAAAATTCATCTTTGACCAGATTTAATTTCACACCTTTTAAATGCTGTCAATATCGAGAGAAGTGGAACTGAAGCAGGTAGATAAGTTAATGTACCTTGGTGGAATAGTCTCTGAAGATGGTCGGGGCGATGCAGAAGCAAGAAGAAGGATGCAGGTCGGAGCTGGGTCATACAGGAAAGTGGCAGTAGTGCTGGTGGACAGAACAATTGGTCACAGGATAAGAGGAAAAGTTTTGGAAACATGTGTCTTGCCAGCATCTGTGGTGTAAGGTTGGTGGAGAAACGAAGAATGGCGGAGATGAGGGAGGAAGTAGGATTGAAGAAAGTGTTGACACAGAAAGTGGTGAAAAAGAGATTGAGGTGGGCAGGACATGTGGTAAGGATGGGAGACGAAAGGGTAGTGAAACAAGTGTAGGACATGGATGACACAATGACAAGAAAAAGGGGACGGCCTAGGAATCGCTGGAAGGACTGTATCAAGCGATACCTGGAACGCACAGAAGAAGACTGGAGGACTTGAAATGAGATCTTTCGAAGGCGAAGAACAGAGTTAAATGGCGGTAAATCGTCAAGGATGCGTCAAAAGGTGTGGTACAGAATACACGAAGTGACTACACTGACTACTGACTGTGTTTCTGATTATGATTTGCTATTTTTTTGTGTATGACATTCCCCCCCCCACCAGGGGTAATGGCGTTGTTAGATACAATAAAATAATAAATAAATACTGTCAATATTGAGTCCTGTCTAGAGTTCCACCTCGCAGACATTGTTCCAAGTAACTACTAGTAGAATATGGGTGTAAAAGTCATCAGCTAAAGATACAACATTTTATTGAGCTTTCATTCAAGACTGCTTTTCAGTAGTAAATGATGTAAGTCATGAATCTACAGTAGTGTTGAGCTCATGTATTATATATCATAATTGATTTCTTTTAATTGCTTGACAGGCAATGGACAGGGCTCATCGTCTCGGTCAAACTAAACAAGTTCGTGTGTATAGATTGGTCTGCAGATCAACAGTTGAAGAACGAATCCTTCAGCGAGCGGATGAGAAGTCAGAGATTCACAAAATGGTTATCTCAGGTGGCAACTTCAGGCCGGAGGTTCTGCGCTCCGGAGAAGTTGTTTCTATGTTACTCGATGATGAGGAAATGCTAGAAAGGAGGAGAATGATGCGATCAAGGCCGAGGAAGAGCGCTCAAGGAGGAACGGCTACTCCTGCGGAAGGTGGATCTGATTTTGAAGGGACAATGGATGGATGTGAAGGAGCAGATTCCACCGCTGGTGAAATATCGGAAGCGAAGGAGAGTTTGTTGGATAGAAAAAGAAAAGCTGCTTGGGCGAGGAGCAGGGTATGTTTTGCTTTTTGTTCTTCTGAATCGTTCCTAACAATGATTTATAGTAGATCAAAATTATGTCGCTTTGGCAGTGTCCCAGTGGTTTCAAGAAAATTATTTAATTTCTATGCTACGGAAATGAGTTTGCCCTCAGGATCATTACATGTGAGTTTTGATGAATCATCGAAATGTTTGTGTTTTTGCCAGTCAAGGGGCATCAAATACATTGATGCATGTAAGAGATAAAAGATAATTTTATTGAAAAGAATGATAAAAAAGATCAAATATTCTAAAATCATTCGAAGGGTGGTGCCAAACTGTAAACAAACACATTCAGTTATCATTCATTTGTGTACCTTGAATAGTGACCCGGTAGCTTCCGCTTTAGGGTAGTCATTGATGAACATAAGGGATTTCTATAAATAGCAATTCACCTAATGCTTTCAGCATTGACCGAGTCGTTGACTACTGAAGAATTCTCCTCATCGTTTGATGAATCGCTTTTCTTAACTCATTGGTGTGACCAGCAAGCATTTCAGCAAAACCCAGAATTTACAGAAATCGCTTTCAAGTTTGGCTGAAATTCCTTTCAGCTGTTGACAGATCAAAAATTGTCCTCATGGATTTGATGTTGAAAGCCGCTTAAATTGTGTTATAAGAGACAGATCCACAACATATTCAATTAGAATAAACAATGCAAAGAAAAATATCTTAAGACACATTTTTAATACTTCGCAGCTCGCCTGTGATATTAACCGGCTAAGTACAGTACAGACGAAATGAAGTGAACTATCAATGTCTCTAATGCTGCCACTGAAAGTGAAAGGACAAAAGAGAAAATTAAGAATGGAAATAGAAGATCATAATGAACAGATGAAAGTGTTGGACTTACAATGTCATGAAAATGACATCAGAAGAAACTTTCAACATTTTACAGAAGAATCTGATGCGTTCTTCAGAATAGCTGTGTATCGAGAATCTGCCATTTTTAGGTAGATCACTCACACGAAATAGTGAAAGAAACTGACTTACTTTCGAATAAAAATTAATCTGGCATACTATTGAATAATTCGCTGAGAAGCAGCGATTCTTTTATGTTGTTTCATGGACATGCATGTGCAACATGTACACACCGGTTGTCAATAGAAAGCTAATCTAGTTAATCACATCTTGTAATTATTGATGATTAATCTTATGATGAATTCTTTCAAGTTCTCATTTTCATGATTTTTATAATTTGGTCATTGATGGTCAAGATTCATCCATTCCTTCACTTTATATTTTTGATTTGTGATAATTGGTAAGGACTACAGAGTGCGGTGATTTTAATCGATCGGAACTAAAAATCGAAAATACTAGAAAATTTGAACATAATGATTCTAATTTTTCTGAATTTTGATATTAGTTAGAATTTCTTCAATTTTGTATTTTTGAGGCTTCGAAAGACAGTGAGTCATCGAACCAAAATTTATGACAGCTTTGAAGAACAGTAGTTACACAAAGCTGCCAATGACAGTGAAAATGCTCGTACATATTCGGGAATGGAAAGCTTCATGTATGTGCTTTGTATACAGGCAATTAGCGCATCAGAGTGGCTCGGAGAGTCAAAAGTAGTCGATAGACTTAGGTATTAGAAAATGAACCAAATGAGTGAAATCAGCGCCAGACATTTCTGCTCAAAATTTTTGTTTATTGGAATTCTGCCGAACAGATGCAAAGCTTTAAGTGCATTTGATACATCAGTTATCAGTCACGGATGTCTATGCATATCTTATGCAATGTTTCTTTCGTAGAACAGCGAGGTTGTGAAACAAGCTTCTTTTAGAGGTATTTCCAGCTTCTGTTATTGTTAAAGCATTCATGAAGGCAGTCAATGAGCTTCCACTTAGCTCTGTGAAGAGTTGACAATTTTAGGGGTCTTTTGTCTCTTGTACTTCTGCTGTGTTCTGAATGAATTTTTCCATATTGTCGTTTTCTTCGTTATTTCTTTTTTACCTCCTACAAGTTATACACTAGCTATTTAGTTATCACTTAATCATTTACCATTTTATATCCACATATCTGTCTACTGACTTCTCTGCCACCTTATTTTACGTGTTTCTGTTATTAGCCTCATTAGTTATACAGCTATGAGTTATACGTCTTTTTATTATGCTGTCTCCAATTGTCTCGTTAATTAGCAACTTTTCCTTCGATTTTTGCTGGTTTGCTTGTTGAAGGACATCTTTTTGGTGTATTGATTCGTCCTCTTCCCTCAAGCTTTGACCTAAAAAATGTGCTATAAATGCTATCTGTACGTAAGAATCAAATTTTCAAATAATACCAATGCAAATGTACGAATGGATTAAGTAATGTACACGCATCTTCGAAACTTGCTTCGTGCATTGTAAGTGTAATCAATCTTATCTCAGATAGCTAAGATAATTAACAATCCGACCTTCACAGTGTAGGTCGACATATTCGTGCAACTTTAACAATGAAATATGCTTCTGTCCACTTGAAGAAATTTAGGATAGTAAGGAACAGCAATTAATTCAAGCAATGGACTGTTATTGTATGTGGGCTATTGCGAAAATAAAATTCTGGAAAATATCGATCGAAACAGGAAGTCGATCTAGATCACACGCCGCACCCTGCATGTAGCTAAGATCCATGGCGATATGGTAAGTATGATTTTTATCAAATGATGTGTGATGAAGATACATGTGACAGAAAGTACTATCATACTATTAAGCTACAACTCTCGTCTAGAAATGACACGATGGGGAAACGCCACATAATAATTTACTAGAAGAAACAGCTCAGGGTGTGTCGATTCCTGATCTCCTAATGAAGTTGCAACATATAGTAGATAAATAGTATGAGTATGTTGTACAGATAGCTAAGGAACAGTAAATTGATATGTTGTTGATTTGCGTGAGATTTGTTGTTTTCGCTTTTCCATTCTGCCAAGTAAAGCAATTATGAAATTTTGCTGTTTCGTAGTATTGCGTTGATCTGAAAGTTCTGCGTTGCACTGAATATTTGCCATCGGTTCAACTATAGTCATGAGTTAAGACTAGCGACGTTATGAGACAAACAGCGACGTAAATTAAAATGTCTGCTTCTGTAAATATTTCAATTTCTATTTTAATCTCTCATAATATTGCCTTTTATTTTGTTTCTGACAATGATGTATTGTTACAAGTTGCTGTTCTAAAAAGTTGACTAAGGCTGTTGTTGTTACGGTGCTGATTTATTGACGCCATGAAACATACCTCAGTCGACGTCATAATGACGACAACAGTAGGTAATATGTCTGTGTGCTTATGATAACTAATACACTTCGCGCAAACCGAAGATGCTCACTTTCTCTATCTCTGTCGTTATCTATGGCAATCCAAATAAGTCTGATGAAATATAAATTCACGACTTAATGAATTGATATCTATTACAGTGCATCACCTTTACAGTATAGAAGTGCATTACACCGACGGCGATTTGAAGTAGCTGGTGCTAGATGAAACCAGTGAATTATTATTCATAATAATAGTATTAGCTTGACGACACGTTTGGATTGAAGAAGTGTATTGCATCGAGCCGGGTGCATTTTTAACTTGAAGATGTCTGCTACGAGTTGTGCCTACCATTGCCTGGCGATGCTGTGTTAAGATTACAGTGCTGGGAATGCGACTGCTCGGGATCGGGGTTTGTGACGATCCCATCCCAATCCCGAACCTCTATCCCGATCGTAAATACCGTCTCAACACTCGATAGTGCATACATTTTTCCTAATATCTTAGCACGTCTTTGAACTCTAATGATTGATTACTTGCTCTGCCTAGCAGTGAGATTGTGTTGACACTGACAGAACCAGCACAATATTACCACCTGTGATCACACAACTGCAGGTGCGTTGTATACTTCTGGAATGAAGCAAGGGCAAAATCAAACAAGCTTGTTTCCGAAGGCATATAAAATATCAACTCCTCCCGATGCACACACATATATATCAGTTGTAAAAGTAAACGATGTCTCAATTTTTTCGATTTTTTCTCATTATAATTTCCTTGTAACATGCAGTTATTGTTGACTAAGTTGTCTGATTGTTAGTCATTCATCACATCGTCACCAATGTTAAATTGGGTTGGAATTTAGTAAGATATTAAACTAGCGGAAAATGATAACTCAATAATAATAATGACATAGCCTTATTTGTACTTCAAGATGCATTCGGAAGAAGGATACAAGCAATAAGAAAAATACAAAAGGTCAGCATTAAAATCAAGACAAACTAAGCATAAAGGAGCTCTTATAGCGTGTAGTTCTGGTTTTGATCTTTCGGTAGGGTACTCTAATGCGAGTTGACGACCTTGGTGCATGGAGAGGATGATCTGATTGAGCGCTGATGTTGCAAGGAGTGCAGAAAATTCTAGGATTCTCGTCGTCTAATTTTTAGTATTATCAGGCTGAGGATAATTAAGCACTATAGCAAAGAACAACGCCATGTAAATCAAATCCATGCACTTTCAAATACTGTAAGAGATAAAACACTAGAAGGGCATCCAAATGATGAAGCAAGAACGTTATACCGCTGAGCGCTGAAAATTGATGTCAGTAACGCTTTCATTAATGTCATAATTTTTACCATGGCTCATATTTTTCTTCATCAACAGTACAAGTTCCTCGTTTATTTTTGAATCCGTTTTCTGGCTATGATTGACAGGACAAATAATCTTTCCAATAATTTTAGAGCTGTTTTAGTCTTATTCTTAGAAATACACAAGTTTTCAGAAATCTTTCTGATTTAAATAGATCCTGTATATGAATAATGCATACAGCACTTGAAGCATCCAAACTAGGGTTTATGGTTTCAAAATGCTGCGTCTAATCTACAACGGTCTTATTGTATTTCCCAGATCGTGTGGTAGCAAGCAAGTTTATTTGTTGGCTCTCCGGCGGCTGTTGTGGAAAATGCGAGATTTTGAAAAAATTCTCTGATTTTTATGTCTATGAAGCTAACATTGTTTTCGATTTTTTGTTCATGACATGATAATTTCCTACTATTTATAGAACTTACACAGTTGCCTTTACAGTACGAGCATAAATAATATTAATTACGAGTAATAGTATATATTATATGCAGTATTCCCAGTACTGCTGCTTGGAATTAAACCTTTCTTGTCAAGAGCTTAATAACAAATCTAGGCCTACATGCACTGTTCTGCAGCCCGATTAAGAAGTCTCAAGCTTTGGCAATGCATTCCTATTTTCCAATTATGCAATAAGTTTTTGTGAAGGGACATATGTAGCTTAAGAAAAGCAACCACCTGAAAATCCATTATGAAAGGGCTTAATTGTGATAAAACCAAAGAAACGCAAATGGTCTAAAACCAGCTTGGATGGCTGGCGTGCTAAAATTAAGAGGAATGATCGAATATTAGATAAGCATTGTCGGCATCATAAAAACACATATGACGACTGCAATTCAGAAATTTCAAATGCATCATAAACAAGCTGTAGAATTTATGCGTATAATACGGTGGTCTCCGTGGCACAGTAGTTAAGTGTTTGGCCTATCGATTTTTTGGTCATGAGGTCGAGCCCCGAAAGTGTCATTGGAAGTCGGCAGGAAGGGCATCCGGACTTAAAGTAGTACAACTCTCCATAAGTCTGACCATGTCAGCACCGTCCAAGCCCCAAGTATTGGGAGTAGTGACGTAAAAGCTTCATCATCATCATCAATACGTTACCTTGTATTTCATTATACTTGCCTTGGCATTTTCCTCTTAGATAGAATTGGATGCTTTATAAATTCATTCTTAGCATGCGCATACTATGCGATAATGTTATCATTAAGTATGATCTCTACAAAATGGCAGGCCTGTGATTACTCCTCAAATTCCTCAGATTCCTCAAATTTGTTTATTACTCCTCAAATCCTCAAAAATTCCTCAAATATAGCTAAACTATGAGACATTCCTCAAATATGACAAACTACAGACTCAATGTAGGATAATGTATTGTTTTTTGGCGAATGGCGATGATATGTAAAAGAACATCTAAACAAGAAGCTAAGATAGAATCCTATAACATGTATCCTACATCCATACTGCTAATCATGAATCACTCATGATTTATTACTTTTCTTTTTCGTTTCTCATGATTTATAACTTAATAATTTTTCTCTTACACACCTGGTAGATTTTAGATAGCGTGATCCCGCTGTGCTAGTTAGATCTGATATTTTGATTGGAAACATACCTGTCCTTTTATCATCTGAATGGGCAGACTGTTAAATAGAATCTTTTCAATATATTAGTGATAACCATAATTTTGAAAAGAACGACTTGCTCACTAATTCATTCCATATGAGGAGAGGAGAACCGTTGTTGTCCTTCAAGTATTTTTAAATTTCAAGACATTCTAGGACATGATGATTTTCTTTTAGGCATGTCATACTCGTATTTAGCCAGTCGTTAGCTTGTTTTTTTAATTTTGTTACCTTGACGCATTTTGTTACGTTGAATTGATCTTGTTTCTTGTCGTTTTCTTTTCTGTAAGCTTCAGGGCTGCACATGTTCTTTTTCGTGCGTACTTATTTTGCTAAGCATAGAAGTTGTCCGAAGTTGTCGAACTCCTTAGTGCAATACTTCCACGTATTTAATGAGTAAAACACAGCGATCAACCTACAGAAATTGTATATTTGAACACCGCAAGCAATTCTTTTACTTCTAACTTTATAATATTGCTTAGAATTCCAACAATAAAATGCATGTTCAATTATTTTCATTAATTATCTTGACCTTTTTCACAACCTTCTTTAAATGTTTCTGCGACTATATGGCTGCTAAATGCATGCCCGTACTTCTTAAAGAACTTAAGGATATCGATCTTCTATATCCATTATATTATAACACGTAGGTCGCCCAGCCCACTTGGATTTCTGTGCTCTTATCAACTGAAGCGTTTGCTTCACTCATTCTCTTCCATTTTTTTCCGCTGAACATGAACACATCCGACGGGGTAAAGCGGATAGTCCCTAAATTTAGTGTCTATCTGCCTCCTAGTATGAAGCTCTGCTATCTCATGAGACTTTTTGCAGCTACGTTTTCCAGGGTGTACCGACCGACATTTATCCTGGATGAATTATTCACTTATAGATCGTTTTCATAATTTGCTGAACACAGGTTGGTGTGAAACTAGTGCACATGTTGCTTATCGTTGCATGCGAAATTCAGATTAATTAAGACATTGAACCACATAGTACTGGTTTGGTAGATTTTCAACCTGGGTCTATTGCAAGATGTGGATGTCAATATCTTTGCGCAACTTCATGCGAATAGAGGTGATCATCTTTCACTCTTTGCCTGTATGAGACCAACAACTTAATTGGCAAGCCTGTTCCCGACACTTGTTTTGTGTTGTATGAGAGAATTCATGTTCATTTGAATGTAAATCGGAGCAATGTGATCAAACGCTAACAAGTAAACAAGACCCACCAAAACGTATGCAGTATAAAGTAATATTAATAAATTAGTGTAATGTGCCGTATCCTTCATAATAAATTACTGACTTTTTTAATTCACAAGCATTTCGTCAGCGATTTTAAGCTTTCTATACTTATGGGTTACTCTCCTCCCAAATTTGTCCGTAAAGAGTGATCGTTACAAAGCCCCAGATGCATGTAGTTGGGGATGTATCCTACATTCAAAAAATTACAGTATACAAATCTGACAAGCATCATTGAATTGGAGACGATAGCGTGGAGCAGAGCGATATCAGCAGCTTGATCTGACATCCTCTGTTCGACACATTCTAAGCAGATAATACTTGAGGCAACAAATTAATTTCGTAACAACGCGGGAAGTGATTATGACCAAGTCAGTATTCCTTTGCAATATACACAACTTCAAAAAGTGTGGCGGAGTGTGGTGTGGTCAACCCTGGGGTTATCTTCTTCTGTGTGACTTTCATGATTTGAAGTTTGGCCCAAAATCCGTGCTAAAATTTGTAGTTTTTCTCGCAATTATCATATTAGGCTTCATTTCCATTCCTCAAATTTTTCACAAAAAAATCCTCAATAATTTTCATAGGTTAATCACAGGCCTGAAATGGAATAATTGGAAGGGTGAGTTTTCAAGCAGAGAAGTGATATCGCACTCTGTTGGCTTTGAATCGACAGATCATTCATGTAATGCAGGTACATCGAAAAGGGATCAAACCAAAAACTCATAAGCATAGTTAAATTCCCAAAATTGGTACTACATACTGAATAATGGCCACTGTAGAGACATATCTTTAGGTAAGAGAAATTGTATCAGCAATTTGGGATTCATCTATACTTGCCGTAAGGTCTTTCTACAGCCGTGATTTATACAGTTATGCTCAAACAATCTCTTCGGTCTCCCGAGATTAGTTGTTATCCTTATGTTTTTCTTCGTGATGGAGTTCAGTCCTGAGCAGTGGTGAAATTCTGAGCAGTTTTATTGAATGCGATGCATCTCGGTAACGTCGTTGCCATATTCACGCAAAATGCAAGGAAATAGATATCATATCATAAGCAAAATCACTTGGCTTATTTAGCACATGGTAAGTCTCAATGTCATAGAATTTTGAGGTAATGACATGTTTTTACGAATCCAAAGTGACATGCTGTTTATGCGAAAGTAACACTGCAAAGGCTAAAAAAAGCGGAGAGTCATGCGCACGGAAAGGGGGAACTACGTACAATAAAAAACTAGCCAAAACAACAGCTTTCTACCTACGCTGTTATAAAATGAGATATTGATGAAAAATATCAAATTACCTGCATTTTTATAGGAAATACGTTTTATGAGAAAGACCTCGTAAATGCATACTTCCCTGAAGTCATATGACGTTCATTTTCGTATTTCGTCAAAAATTTCAAGCATTTCGTGCGGTCAATCCGTAATGCCACTAGTTTTTCATTTTCTACAATGACAGCTTTAATCACCACACCAGTGTTGCGATTCGCGCGTGTTTACACGCGCGCGCGTTTTTTTGACAATTTGCGCGTGTAAGCGTGTTTTTTTCCATTTTTTCCATTTTGCGCGTTTTTTCAAGTTTTAATTTTAATTTTTGATAATAGAAAACTTTTGTTCTAAAATATCAAAATCAATATATCAAAATTTCAAATTACATGCAGTTTCTAGATAAGCCACATGTATAGCCTATCAAAGATCATTTAGGTTCATTAACATCTCTCTCAATGGATAGCCTATAGGCCCACTGCTCGTATGCATCTACCACTTAAGGCACGTGTGTATTTGACTTGTCCTGAAAAATATCAAAGCTCTTACTATCTGATCTGCAAATTTAAGCTTTGTAAAAATTCGTTTCATCAAATATTAGCGATCATAGTTGCCATTTTGGCTTATTTGTAAGGAAATACATGTGCGCGTGTTTTTCGACCTTGCGCGTTTTTTTTACCCTACGCCAAGAATCGCAACACTGCACCACACATGTCTTGAACGTGTTTTATCAAAATCAGTAGTTTACCTCTACATAGAAATTGGTGACAACAAATCCTCGAGAATGGAGGTTTGCTTCATGCAACACACAAAAGTGGCTATAAAAATCGTTCGTATTTTCACTTTCAAACATTTGTCAACGACTATCCATTCTAGTCAACTTGAGATAAACAATTTTTTTCTATGCCTCCATAAACATGTGCATAAATTGTTAGTAGAGTTTGATGTCTCACTTTTACTTTCAGGGTCGTGGTGGAGGACGTCCGAAGAAATTTCGACCTTCAGCATCACGTGATAGCTTAGTTCTTATAGAAAACTCCAAGCAAGCTCCTCCGACTGCCAATAATCAAGGAAAAGGAAGTGGACATTGTAAATTGGAAACTAATTCTCCATCAGCTTTATCTCCAGCATCTGCAGCAGCAGCCAAGAAAAGAAAACCTTGTCTGGTGTTTGATGCAAGTGGGAATGATGCATGAAGCTGGCCAGATAGCATTTTTGATAAATCAGTCTCCAGTGTGTATAGTTTTTACATGTGTTAAAGGGTATTGCGCTCCCTTATGATTGAGTTGACCCCCTTGTACAAATCAATGTACGACATGTAAATATATTCGTGAGAGAGAATCGACTTTTAATTGAGCATCATCGCATTGAATTCCCTCAATGTTGTTTGTGGGAGAAGGATTATAACACACTAGCCTGTCTTCACAGTAAGAAGATGAGTTTATCGAAGAAAGTGTCATTAGGGATGTCAGAGCAATCGCAACATTAAGAATAAAACCGCGTTCTAGTCGCAGTTAATGCTTGCAAGAATGATATGGATGAGATCAATTTAGATCCAGGGTGGCGGTCGGGCCTAGCGAAATAGACCGCGAATACTATTTAGTGACTTGTTACTGCGTTGCATTAACATAATTTCCTGATTTCAACGTCTTCTGATAGTTCATGAACTTGAAGACCACAGATGTTCGAAAGATGCTATCTTTCTGGCTAAGCATATCGTACACCTACTTAAAAAGAGTGAAATTACTGAATGTGTGGGCTTAATAAAGCCCAAATGTCTCAAAAAGTCGCTGAAGCACTGCGCCATAGAAAATTTACATGAGATAAATAGAAACTTAACAAATTCAAAAATTTTTAATGCAGATGTGAAGCTATAATTATGGAATGCGTGACATCATACAACTTCAAGAAGAAAATAATATCACGATCAGGAGGGAAAATTGTGATATTTTGTAAAACATGGATCGCAAAATCCAGGTTAATTATAGTACACATTGAAATAGCTGACGGGAGGTTAATTGTTCAATTTCATTGTGAATATCGCACCAATTTGTCTTGTCTCCCCAAAAATAAGTTTGCTGCTAAAAATATTTACACTTTGTTGCTAAAAAATATACACGTGCGAGCTTTCGTGAGCCGGCTCGCATTGTCATGGAGTAAGGCAGGTAACTGTAAATATTTTTAGCATTAAACTTATTTTTGGGGAGACGAGACAAATTGGTATACGATATTCACAATGGAATGAGCATTGAAAGCATATGTGTCATTTTTCACATTGATCGCCCAACATTCTTTGCATCGCTTCTGCCCTGTGGGAACGAATCTTGCGAAAAACTGGCGAATGTCAGCTGCAGAATATCATGCCAAAGTTCAGTCACATTTGCGGGATATTCGCTGGCGAAGTTCGCCGGCGACAATTCGCGCTCTATATGTCACCTTTTACTTTTGACTTTCTCTCTTATTTTCTTTAGTAATCCGCCTGTACAGCCGAGGCTCTATTTTCTCCCTCACCTCCTCATTATCTCCCACATATGGCTAATCTATCTATGAAATAAGTGCAGACTATCATTCTTTGATAATGATAAGAATATAGAGAATCCGCATTTTCAATTTTCATAACATCTTTTGACATTCAATAATTTACAACAATGACAAATATTTGAATAATATCATAGTATTAACTGCGACATTTGTGGAAGATAAATACTTTTTTTAGTTTAAGCCTTCGTGAATTAAAAAAAGATCCCTTTTTATCAGATCAGACTGAGTATACAATATATTTTCATGTGAAGGTAATATACGAACATTACTACTTACCACTAATTAGTTGCTACAATATCCACGATTTCGCCGGTTGGCGAAAAATCAGCTCGCATTAGTAAACAAATATCTACCAACTAATTATAGCAACTTTTTCGCCACTAGTCGTTTTTTAATTTTACACATGTTTTTGGATAAATGATGACCATTTTCACATGCGGAGATAGTTTTTACACGAAAATGAACCTTTAAAAAATTATCCACAAAATCGCCACCTCGCCAGATAGTCTGTTGATATTAGCAAGATGCGTTCCCACAGGGTGTGGCTTTATTTTCTTTGAAGTTGAAGGGATTGCTTCAAGAAAATGCAGTATCCTATATACTGCTGCACTGCACTTCCAGTGCCGAAAGAATTCGAGCGACGAACTTTGCTTTTTGATGGGACTGAATGTACTTATACCGTTAAGGTGAATTATCGCGATCTTGGAAAAGTTCAAGAGTGTCAAAGCATTTAGCTATAGACGTTGAATCGTATTCCGTATTTCTTTGTGACTTATAGTCGAGCCGCCATAATGCTAGAGAGGTACTGGTCTGATAGATCTACCTAGCATCCCAAAATTGTATCGCTCGATTGCAGAAGGCTTTTCATAGCTCTGATTCTTGCCTCCCGGAAGATTGCCTCTGAATAATACCGGTAGTCTACCTGTTTTATCGACAGTACCCACTGAGAAAGTAGATCTCTCTTTTGTCTGTGAATTTGATGGTCAACACACCGTTTTCGTTCCGCTTGAATATGGAAGACATTGGTTCTTGGCTTTTCTCTCGCTGTTCCGCTGGATTCTTCTGTTCAGATACGAACCGCACCGCGAATGCCAGTATTTCGAATCATGAGATATTCATATAGCCGACCTCTATTATACCGGCCAAGGCAACCCGCATACGTGTATTACACATGCAATACTTGTGCATTTTCATTTGCACCAAAAATACACGTGTATTACACGTGTACGGGTTGACTGGGATAATGTATCGACGATCTAGTAAAGACACTTCCTTTGACAGAAAGCAAATAACAATTTTTTCGCTTTTTGAGAAGTTTGAAGGTGGCCTACATGTTCTACTGCATTCAAATTCTCTCTTCCGCAGCATAAGGAGTTGTGCAACATAGGGGAGGGTGGGGCACATTGAACCACCAGCTTTTTCTCCGAATATGGATAGTGGAAACTGTATGCTTCATGTTTATTGTAACAAATAAACATGATTCCTCTGATAATTTCAAATGTTCATGGTCTCTATCATCATTTTCACAAGTTTTCCAAAAATTTCAATGAAAAGGTACATTTTCAGAAATTTAGACCTATTGCTTTAATACAATCAACAACTTGCGTATATTCATTAGACAGTTTTTTCTCGAATATTCTTAATCAATTTAATAAATATATTATAGTTGAAATCTATTTGAGTACAGCCTTATTTGCACACGAGCACGCGCTTTTGAAAAGTTCAACGATGTGAGGCACATTGAAACATTCAGGATGGGGCATTTTGAACATGGTTCATAGTGCTCCACTTCGACAGTCATATTTTCTTTTATTGAGTGAACGAAGTGATTCTTAAGATTTGGCATGTGATTATGCTACAAATGGTCTGCAGCACTATCAAATTGACTATTTAGAGATATTTGATCTTGTGTATTCGTCTTTGTGCGCCGCAGATCTTTTCGAAAACAAATCACCACGGCAGCATGGCGAAGAATTGATATGGAAATAATAGCTGATTGATAAATTGATCTAAATCATCAGTGATCTCAATCAAAATGATGCAGCTTTGAACACTGGAGCCTCGATCCCTTGTTGTTCAAGCAAATTGAATTGCTAATGCTTCTTGTTTTGGTGTTTGGTGATTTCTCAGCTTTTTTCTTAGGCCTATTCGTGTCTTACAACATGTCTGCATGTATCCTAATGTGCGAAGCCTACAAGTAAGCTGTTTCATGATTACAATGATAAATGTAATATTGTACATCAATAAATTTAGCAAACTCTTCTATCATGAATAAACGCTACTAATCGGAGAACTCTGATAGTCAATGAACATTTTCCTTTCAGAAATTAGTATGTATTTTTTAATATCAAGCTTATGATATCATTTTTGCCAATAAAAATCTCAAACTATAAATTTTGTTGCTTGATTTTGATAATTCATGAACTGAAGCTATAGATCTGATACATAAAGTCTAATGAAGCTGAACAGTAGAGTAATAAATAAAAGTGGCTCAAATGTGCCCCACTGGGTGTTTGAATGTGTGCCCAACACTACACACATTGAATCACTTTGGTAGATATTTTATAATTGAAATTCTGTGGAAATGAAATGTCACAGAAAAGTCCAACAACTCAGAGATTATTTGGCATGCTCTAAACTTTTCATCCAAGTTTGATTTTGGCTCATTTGATTTAGTATTCAAACTGTTGAGAAAAGTTCAAAAACATATTCAATGTGCCCCCCCACCCCTATCCCTTATTATCCGTCACAATGAGCGTTTTTACTCTATCTGTGAAATATTTATCTTTAAAAAGCGCCAAATACAATAATAAGCATCAACACTACTGAACGACCAGTGAAATCCGATAATAAGACATAGTGTTCACTCATTACGTATATAACTCATCATGACTCATGGTGCTGTTCATGGTGACGGATCTATCCGTCAGGGGCGCTAAGGGGAATGGCGGATCAAAAGTTAGATATAAAGACAATGGAAGATGTAAAAGCTCCGTGTTGACGAGATGATTAAAGTGTTGTCAGCGATAAGTGCAGCAGCTTTAAGTGTCCTGTTCACAAAAATCACAAGAGATGAAACTTGGTTCGGCATCAAAGACTGTTATTGTTAATTTCAATGTTTTCTACCTGACATTTACCTACAGTGAGCTGTTCCCGCACCCATCCGTAGTCGCAGACAACGGTATAGGCATAGGCCACTCGTACCGACCCGCATCCGCAGACAAGAACATGATGGTTAAAACCGTGAGCACAGGTATACCCGCAAGGCTCAAGTATCATTGGAATCATGATGATAGGGGTCAATGTCTCAAAAGTCAATTGACTGACATCGTGCAAGGATTGAATAATTGCAGTTAGAAAGCCATTTATGAATAAGAAATGTACAGATTGTTTCTCATAGAGATCTGCCGGTATCATATTTACACAGAGGTGGGCAATTGGATAATCGGACTAAATAGTCCGATTATCCGAATATTCGGAACTTCATCTTCGAATCGGAAGTAAATCGAAAAATCGGTTCGGATAATCGAATCAGACTGTTTGATATTATAAAGCGATTCGCGATTCGGCTGGATCGTTATCATCATATAGATCATACTGACTTAGTGATTTTTAATTAATCGTTTTGCACTGTCATTAATTCAACCTCGATCGAAGACCATAGGAGAAGAATTTTGATTGATGACTACATTACTTTTACAAGTGTAGTCCGGGAGCTACTGACACTTTCTTCCGAATTTCGCTTAATAGCATGGGTTTGTAGATCTTGAAAAGTTGAAACACTGAATACAAACATTAAATTCTTAAGTGTCACAGCCAGTCGCTTTCGGTTATAGGTAAGGTTAAAGGATTCCCATTGGAATCCAATGGTAAAATTCAAGAAATATCTATGGATTGTGAAACACTTGGCAATTTTCGTACATTTTCTTTTGCAGAAAATAAACGATTTATCAGAATGCCATGAAATGTGAAACATGATTGAGCTCAGAACATCAACTTCGATATAAAAGTTGAAGTGAGTCACATGATTCAGTATTTGATGTTTGAGAGCCTCTACAAAATGACTAAATTTTATGTTTTCATTTAATTTTGGTGATTTTGCCTCAGGGCCTTATCTCTTTGACGCTTTCATGGACTTTTCCCAATTTGGTGTGTCGGTACAATATGCAGATGATGTGGCATTTAAACAATCAGTGAGGCAATCTACATGTAATGATCTTATGACGTTGTCAAGTATTGAGCAGGATTTTCGAAATTCTGGGTTGACCCTTTACATTGGGAAATGTAAAGAAATGATCATTCGTCTCGTTCTTTTTCTTTTCAAAAAAGTAGTAATAATGCATCATTAAGAACTGTTGACTCAATGCGAATTCTTGGAGTTACGTTTTCCGATTCTTTATCAAGGAAATTGAAATTTTCTGACCTTTTGAAGCGGGCATCTCAAAGACTTCATCTCGTCCGAAATCTGAAAACGGTCCTTTCTTCAAAAGATCTTATTAGTGTATGCCATGCTTTAATAACATCAATGTTTTTGTACGCGTGGCCTGTCTATGGTCGTATTCCTGCCACTTTGATAGAAAGGTTGGAGTGATTTCAGCGAGGAGCTCACAGAGTCATTTGCTGTGAATGGCATATTCTTGTAATTCCTTAAACGTGACTTACAATATCTGTACTTATGAATGCTTTGTATTATTTTCATTCAACGAATATCAACACATTTCTCTTCTATTATAAGATTACAAATTCGAATTGAATTTCATTTCGTCTGATAGTCGAATCGGATAATCGAATCGCTTTAACAAATGGTAATCGAATCAGATGATTGGATAATCGTAAATCGGAACTTGATTTTTTTAAATTTGAATCGGATAATCGTAATCGGAACTCTGATGTGACGAATCGGATAATCAGCAATCGGAACTTCATTTTTCCGAATCGCGCCCACCTGTGGATTTACTTAATCGATTTTATTGAAACTTGTGAATTCATTAACACCAAAGAAAATGTGCAATTAGTAAAAATCTTTGAGAGAAAAATTCCTTGAAATTCAAATCAATCGATTAAGCCATACCTACATGTACATCGTGGAATTACCATGACATGATCAAATCGATTGTCACAAGTCACTTTTGAAGATTTGAGGGACATATTAATTGCATTTGTGTATGCCGCAACTAAAGCGAATACATGTTTTTGTTCAACTACACCAAAGCCGAAATAGATATCTATCAGAGCAAATTATGCATGGTTCATTGAAATTCAATATAAAACATCACTTGATTTTATTTACCCACGAAAAGATGAGCTTATAACTTGTTCAGAATGCTTGTGATAGTAACATGATAGATTGCAAATCATTGCGCATAAGCGAGTACAAACACGCCGAAATAAACTTAACCAAACTTTTATATTGGTGAGGAAATATCAGACAACGCTTACATGAAAACCCGAAAAATAATGTTAAAAAATAATAAATAATGCTTTTAAAATTATTTTTCAATATTTTGAGTGTGACAATTGCATTGCATTTAATAGACAAATATTTTATCATGTCGTAATTTAAAACGCAGTAATTTATCGAGTTGAACTATCTTGAACTCATTCAACAATATATCTTATGCACACAGGTGTGAGCTCCACGCGGCAGTAACTCTCGTAAACCGCTGAACCAAGACAAATATTTGCACGACTTGTAAATTTGCAAGTATCGAGCGCTACGAATATGGCTGATGCTGTGAGAGATGACAAATATAGAACAGGCAGCCTGCTTTACTGATATTCTTAGAACTTGAGAGATAAACTCTGTGTGTATCCTGTGTGTGTTATGGTTGAGATTGCATTACGATGACTCCTTGAAAATGCATGGATTTCTATTTTGGAAAAGAAAATGTTAATTAAGAAATGCACTTACTAGAAAGAATTGTTCGTTCAATAATTAAGCAATGTTCTTTTTCCAGATTGAACCCCTTTCCCTATTCCCCTTATTCGGTTCCGCAATCGCCGTTGAACTTCTAAACCGATTGCGAAATCGTCGGTCTTTAAATCTCCCCTCCATGGCGGATCACAATTTTAGTTACTACGAGTATCAATCTTTAGGCGTGGGCTTTTGCCTCATTCATTTGAAAGTGCGATAGGTGCAAATTGTGCATTTGTACACATGATATTATTAAGACTTACGTGCCACGTAATATCATGACCATCCTTTTAATATACTGCATTCACCATGTTCTGAAGCCATAATTGGCCTCCACTCTTGACATATTGTAACGGTTCGCTTGTAGCAGCGAAGCGAGAGAGAACCAGGTCCTGTAGTGCGCAACAAATGAATGAATGATTATCATTCAGTCACATCTACATTCAAAGGCAAGCAAGAGAAATAACAATTAACGTAATAAAACAAAAACGGTATTTACAATGCGTAGTCATTAAATAATGAAATAGACAGAACATAACATTCTCCGCCCAGTTTAAAAAAGAAAAGTCGCTTACACTTTGTAGTTCAAATGTCTTCGTGGTCGCAAATTGTATCGATTGGCACCACAAGCAGGCGGTTGCGTAGCATTCCATGTATCCATCTCAACATAGTTATTATCTCCATTTTCCCAATTGAATGGTCGCATAAATCGTTGATTTACGATATAGGTATTGTCATAGAGTAGGGATATATAGTTAGAGTGTCGACTCAAAAAGGTATCGGTATACAGTGAAAATTTTTATATCAAAAGATTCAGTTTTTTGTGGAGATTACGTTCCAGTGGTCCAAAATATTATTTGAGCACTTTTGAAAAAATTCAAAATTTGCTAATTTATGTACTACCGAGATGACTCTACTGAATAAGTAGTATTAAACAAGTTGGATATCAAAAGGAATGAATATTTGCTGAAAAGCATCCTAACTAAGCGGAAATCAAGCTGATTATCAAGGGAATTTCATGATCCGTGTTGTAATGAAAGTCCTCATGAAAAAGTCGACATCTTATTGTGCTTTCTTGGCTGATATTTCAAGTTTTTAATTCAATTTTCACCGGCATGATTTTATGATTCGATCACTAAAATCATACTTCATTTCTAGAATCTGAATAGTGATGTGGAACCATTTACATCTTTCAAAGTTAAATGAAGTCATTGTCTTTGATTATGTGATTATGTGATTTGATCACGCTTAAGAAAATACTCTTGAGGCTCATAAGCATGAGAGCAATAGGAACCTATCGAATTGCTAGTTTAGCAAACATTAAATCTCCAAGACACTGAGAATCTGTGAAATACCATCATTCCTTCTGCATTACAATCATGATCACTCAACTCCGTTGTAATTTCTGTAAAACTGCAAGAAAATTGCATATCTCACATTTGGTGACAAAACCACCTGTACGTATCTCCCTTGGGTTCATTTAATAAATTCGAAAGTGTATACGCATTGGGGATTTAATAAATGCGGAGTTACCACTCTACCTAACATATCTACTCTATGGTTATTGTTTTGTTCTGACTTGACTTTATAAGAACCGTGTCCACATTTATCAATAACAGTAGCGGGATGAGAAAAGCTTGTGCCTTTCGTTCCTCTGACAAATAGACGATTGCCAATTTCAAATTTAAGGAGAGATACTCGTTGGCCACCTTTGCGATATGTGTCAGATAGAGTGCCATTAGTTTCCATCTTTTGTCATCAATTAATCTCCACTTGGTTATTATTTCACGTCCATGGAACAAATAAAATGGCGATAATCCCGCTGTGTCATTTGGTGTAGATCGGATATCCATCATAACCTGTAACAACTTGTTGATGACATTCTATTAATGAGCGAAAGCAAACATGGCTTGAACGATGAAATGGAATTACTTTATAAATACTGTAAAGAAAATGGCCTCAGCATTAATTATGACAAAACTAAAATTGTGACTCAAAGTCTTAATTCAAAAATTGATAAATTAGATGTCCATCTTGACGGCATAAAGACATACATTGAAGTTCTTGATAAATATAAATTTTTAGGAATGTGGATAACAAAAAAATAACAAGCATCATTTAGAGCATTTGAAGATTAAAGGTAAGCAAGCTGCTTATCTAATAGCAAAACAGCTGAGAGAGTTTGGACAAGTCACTGGAGAAATTTTGAAAAATACGCTTATAAATATATAAAAAATACGCTTATAATATATACAAAATACGCTAATAAAATGATATGCTTGCACTGTCTAAAATGAGATGCTGTGCTGAATTCTGCTTCTTCAGCAATCTAAAAGGCTTAGATCAGACACAGTTTCAATTTTATAAAATATATTATCAGTTAAAGCAGACTACACCAAATTACTGTCTTATTGGTAAATTTGGAATACATGCTATGGATTGTCAGCTTTATAAAGCAGCAATATTTCATTGAATAAAAATAATCACAACTGATGAAAGAAGTTTGATAAAGGAGGTATACCATAAGTTATATTTGGCTATAATTTCAAATGAATATGATAGTATGTATACATGGTGCTGGCGAATGAAGTAAATACTCACAAGACTTAATCTATCAAAATTATGAGCAGTTGACAGCTGATAAAAAGTCAAATTGAAAAGTTGTAAAAATACTGTTAACTCATTATGTTAGAGAATAATGGATTTCCACAGCGAAAGATAGTCATTCCGGTTTGAGTTATTTAGAACTGTGCCGGTTTGAAAACAATATGGAAACATATTTAAGCTTTGATATTGACTGCAACGATATCAACATCATCCTGAAATTAGAACAAAAAATTATAAATTAGATGTCGTTACAGGGAGTTATAATAATAGACTGAAGTATGAAGAGCGTCTCTGCATGTGAGCTATGTAATGGTTCAAAAGTAGAAACTCTATATTACCTTATGATTGAATATTCCGTGTGTAAGAATAGTCAACAAGACAGAGCACCAATGTTATGTTATTGTGCTACCATAACTGAGTTTCATGAATTAATGAATAATCTGATTCCAAAAAATATAAAAGCCATCGCTAAGTTTCTTCAGAAAGCAAACAGCATGCGCTTGATCTCCAAAGAAAAAACTAATCAACATCCAAAAAGGGATCAAAAGTTCATTCACATCTCCTTCCTTAATAAAAATTGCTTCTTTGTTATTGACCGCACGCACTCTTTTTCTACCTTTTCCTATAAATGTGTCAGTGTGTTCAATGTGTTGTAATTGAATGTTCTCCAATTGTTTTCCAAAAGTTTTGGAAATGGACATTTATTGACTCATTGACTTATTGACATCGCACTATTCATTCGGTTTACAAAACTTGGAACCATGTGATAATAATAATGATAAATTGCAATTAATTGATTGCTGCTATCAAAAAATTACAATCAATTGATTAATGCAATATAAAAGTGCAATTATTTGATTGGAGCCAGCCAATATTTGCAATTAATTGATTGACTAAAGGCATTTTGGTTGATTTACTTGCAATAACGTCACCAGTCACTATCGTAGGAAAAGCATCTCACCTTCAGTGATTTACTTAAATACTAAGCTTGAACTAGACAGAATATTCATCTACTATTCACGACTGATTGCTTTTAAGGTTCCAATCAGGAACAGTTTTGAGCTTAACGCATGTAGCATCTATACAATACTGCTGTAATAACTTCTAAAACTCTATTGCATGTGTGCATGTTCAGTTATAGGCACTTAATTGTTGTGTTTCATTCATTTTGCTTTCAGTTGTGTTAAATTCAATTGATTGCTCTCCCAAAATTTCATGCAATTAATTCTATTGCTCAACATAAAATTGACTCATAAAATTTTCAATTTTATCTAGTCTGCAGTGATATGAACTTGACATATTCTTCAATTTATTGTTAATATTGGTTTGCTTTCTCATTCGGAACAGATAGAATGGATGAAAATTTTATGCATACCGATAAGTTTATGTTGATGAAGCTATGTTAGCGGAAATTGATGAATGGAGAATAGAAAATAGGTGTTAATCCCCAAAGCAACAATTCAATTAGGTGACTTGACGTGATCTGGAAATGTCATTTCGATTTAAATTATAGGTCCTGAGTCTAGTGTAGCCTAGTCCTACCACGCAGTCGAAAACAATGTGAAATTAGCATTATTTTTCAACTGTGATATACACGGCTTCAACAGTTTAAGACTCTTCTTAGCTAGTTTACAAAGATATATATCATAAAACAAAGTATAATTAGAGAATGCGCGTGCGGTCAATTGACCTCATGCAAGCGTAGAACTTTATTGAGTGAAATGAATATATTCATACGAAGATGGCACACGCCAAACAGTTGACTGCAGTGAACTAAGTTAATTATTGACACAACTGTTGATCGAACATAAATGAATGTAATAAGATTAAATTAACTATGAATCACGGCAAAATCGGGCATTATCGACAGTTAATTGAATGGTTGCCTGGTTATCACTGTTGTATTCACGGTTGAATTGTTGAATTATTTCGCAGCTTAACTTGGCATCTTCTAACAATTTTTTTGCGTCGGTGTTAGACGAATATCATTGTAGGCTAAGCACTTTACTTTTCACGTGGAATCATAAATCACATCGATGAATTATTAGGTGCGAGCAAGAAGAGATTATTTTGACATCAAAGTTCACATTAAAACTAAGAACTAATCGCGTTATATCTATCAACACTAATTGCGTTGATAATCTGCGCTCATCAACAATCAAACACGTAATTGTCGATAGAACATGAAGGAGTTGACTTATTTGCACGGATTGGGGCAAGGTATTGTAAGTTCCTGCTTCTATGTCAGTATGAGCCTCTATGGTGTGAGCCATTCAGAAACGTTCAATCAAACTTCCGTCTTAACTTTGTGAGTTAAGTGCTAATCGATGCAATTTGCTACAGCCATAGATGCGGCAGTGAATTTTTAATACATAATTTTGGAATAATAGCTTGACTATCGCTATAACCCGACTGTCGATGTCACCTGATTTTGAAATGTATAAAACACAGAATTCATAAATAAATTGCAGATTTGTTAATAATTAGATTAAGGTAATAAGGTAATAATTTTAACCCAGTAATGCCCCGGGTAGCAGATATGCTACCACAACTTCAACGACACAAATCATGCATACAATTTCCAATTCTATCATAGTTGCTCATTGTAGCACTAGTGCTACCCATTGTCTATTCTTACAATGAATTTCATCGATATCCGTCATATTTCAAAGTCGGGCGGCAAATTTGAATATTGTTCTCATCAGGTGCTGTTAACATGGTAAGTTCTTTCACGTCATTCGCATAGAAATATATTTATATTTTCGACTAAATCATTATCATGGAATATTCAGGACTTGTACATTACTGTAGTGTCACATAACCGGTTAGATGACATGCCTAGTATAAATTATATCAAGTGGTGCATTTCTGCTACCACGAGAATTACCGTATGTAAATTATGTTGGTAGCTGATATGCTACCATTAATGACAAAAGTAAAATATTGAAAATACTGGATCAATTAAGACATAATATATCATTGCTACATGTTATAGAATACCAGTTTATCTTCTTAGATGCTAAATTATGTCGAATTCAGCCGAATATACTACGATTAGGCCCTATGATCACTATATATTTCACCATCGGTGATTAAGAAATGAGACGCTTCACTATTTCTAAGTGTATTCATTGGTTAATGCAGCGTACCGTATGTTAATAAAAGGATGATTATTCCTAAGTTTATACGAACAAACCAAAAATGTGCCGGTGGGGATTCGAACTCAAAACAGTTTTGGCGCTGTGCACGGTTACACATACAGCCTTTGACCACTGCGCTATCGCACACTTGCACATTGGGAAGACACGAGAAGATCTTATAACTATCAATGAAAACTGACTCAAGATTTGAATGAATTTGGTGTTAATTGCACTAAGATTAAATGTACTGGACTTATAACCCATTACTCCTCATAGCTTCTTACTTGAAATTATATATACATGTAGGCCTACATGTATGTATATCATTATCATTGTTTTGTAGGGTTTATCCAAAATAGTGTGATTGCTGTAGCAGTGTAGCCTATCTTTATTGATACTTTTAGAAACATGCGTAAGTATTTTTGATAATTATTTCAAGAATACCTTTCTGTCTTTCCAGAATGAACCTCGAAGAAGCAAATCTGATGCTATCGAAAAATTATACAAGAATAGTTCGCGCACCAACAGACCTACATCTTCCTTTGAATACTTCTCTGTTGCTGATGGTCATGAGAGCGGAAATGACAGTGACGATGACATCAATGACTCTGTGATGGAAACTATAGAAACCGTTCTCCTCAATATCGACGCGGAATCTGACGAAGACACCGACATAATCGAAAGCGAATGTGCAAATGTAGTGACTTTGAGTGACGCTGGTGAAAGTGAAGACAAAGGTCGAGGATGGAGACGTAAGGAATTTGAAGTAGAAGTGCAACCATTCCCTATTTTCGATGAAACGAGTGAGAATGATATGACTCCTTTATCATACTTCAAATCTTTTTTTTCAAACGAGATGTTTCATGAGATAGCTGATGAAACTAATCGATACTATTTTCAAAACAAGTCACCTAAAACACTCGATACTAACCCGAAAGAGATCGAAATCCTTGTGGGCATTTTATTTAAAATGGGAGTCGTGCAAATGCCTTCGGTCCGTGGTTACTGGGCAAAAGAAACTTTGTATGAGCCTGTAGCTTCTCAAATGTCTAGAACTCGTTTTGAGACTCTTTGTAGATACCTGCATTTTGTAGACAACACTGATGACGATTTAGACAAAAGTGACAAAGCATGGAAAATTCGCCCATTCATGGAGGCTCTGAGACAAAATTGCTTAAAGATCAGGCCTAATCAAAATCAATGTATTGATGAAATATCAATTTCTTACCGAGGCAAAAAAGGACCAAGGCAATTCAACCCAAAAAAACCTGCGAAATGGCACTTTACGGTGTTTGCCAGGGCGGACCCTACCGGCATTATTCATGACTTTTATCTTTACACAGGTGCGACTGGAGAAAAGCCAAGTGCAGCTGGTGTAAGTGGTGATCACATCATTCGTTTGGTGAAAAACCTACCCGAAGGAATTCCTTTCAAAATTTGTGCGGATAATTATTTTGTAGGATTACCCATGATACGATATTTACAAAGCAAAGGCTTTCATTTTACAGGAACATTTAGATACGGACGACTGCGGCCAAACTTCGTATCTGACAAGGAGTTGAAGGCAAAAGGAAGAGGTTCAGTGGATTATTGCGTTCAACAAGAAGACAACATAGTTGCAGTAAAATGGTTTGACAACCGTTTTGTTTTTATTGTCTCTACATACGTTGGTGTAGAGCCAATGATGACCATTGAACGTTACGACAGGAAGGAGAAAAAGTACGTCGAAGTCCAGTGTCCTCAAATAGTGAACGAATACAACAACAACATGGGAGGCATCGATCTTAACGATAAAATGGTGTCGCTATACTCATATAGGTTTCGCAGTAATCGTTGGCCTTTATATATATGGCATCATCTAACGCACATTGCCTTGGTAAACTCATGGCTATGTTACCGACGTGATTCGACACAAACAAGTGCAGGGCGGTTATCTTTGAAAGAGTTTCAACTGCAGGTTGCAGAAAGTCTCTTGAAATTTAATAAACCAGTTGGGCGTCCAAGTTTTCTAAAAGAACTGATGCCACCACGAAAAAAGCGTCTTCTAGTATCAATCAAGTCTCCTGACATACAGTTTGATCTCTATGATCATTTTCCAGAATACATGGATAGCAGATGTGCACAATGTTCGAGTCGCACAGTCTTTACATTCGTTCGTTGTAGAAAATGTGAAGTGTATCTTTGTTTCACGAAGGGAAAGAATTGTTTTACTTGTATCACCATAAATGAACATTTACCGATACATGACTGAATGCTCAAAAATATGTTTGTGATCAATAACCATTCAAAATCAAAAAAATTATTCAAATATGTTTGTGTTTTCATTCGGACGTTATAAAATATCGGAAGAGAGAAAGGGGAGAGTCGAGAGAGAGAGAGAACATGCAAGATGAAAACATATGTAGAATTGATAGATGAAAGAAGAGAGATAAAAATTAATTGAAATATGTATCCTCATAAATTATCATTAAATACCCGTTGTAGCAGATATGCTACCAATCAGAAAAAGATCAATAATTGATCATTTTGAAAATGCGCGGTATATACTGAAATACTTGGTGATTAATAAGTTCATCGCCAGAAAAAATAATTTTTTTGTTAACGGGAACATATAACGGGCATTACTGGGTTAATAATTCAATAAACTAGATATTGAAAATCTTGATGCAATTTTGAAGTCTCATAATCCTACAGGAATTAGAAGCATTTTTTTTAGTTACCGGTACAATAGCACATATTTTATAGATAAAATAAATGTGCCCTTTTTACTAACTTTTATAAAGATACATGATGGTTTTATGGTTCATAAAAAGTCTTTTGTCAAATGAGATCTTTTCATCGTGACCTAATCAACTGTGGTTTGAACAAATACTGTTTGACTTACTTTTATCTATTTTCTATCTATCTGATGTTAACTTGCTGTTTTTATTAGTCTGTGAGCTTTGTAATTTTCCACAAGGTAAGATAAAATGTATCACTCACTCGATTTTAAGACGAAGTTTCGTCTATAAATTGAGGGAGTAATACATTTTTTCTTGCCTTGTGGAATATACATAACAAACCTCCCGTATAAGACAGTGAAAAACTGCGAACTTTTTATTATTCATTCTATCATTTTCAACTTTTATTGTCAAATCATGTTATGAGTTTGAAGCTTCGAGCAAATTAAAAATTGAATTACCAAGCAGATAGAATATGATTGTTGATGAAATATGGACATTGAACACGGTAATGAACAAATCTATAGCATATTGCTTCTGATAGTCACTCACGAAAGATGATTTCATTTAATCATTCTGTAAAAGAGAGACTGGCATGCTACATCGACACAATGCTGAAAGTAGAGCTTTTCTGTTCAATAATTGAATGTCTCAATTAACGATCTTGGTGAGTCACATTTATGTCCTGCGGTACATAAATGACGTCAAACCCAAAGTGTGCAGTTAAGATTGATGCTGTTAATCAAAGATGAATAATAAAATACTTTTCAAAGTTTTATGTTTTAATTGTGATTTATTTTATTTTATTTTTTTATTATACGAACAGATTCAAGTGACATTTATGTCCGAAGACTTCAAGGGCACTTTCTACAGTGAAACAGTCATCAAAAGTCAAAGATTAAGGGTCAACAGGACAAGGGAAGCAGAAGAAGGAGCAAAGCTCAAGATAAGTAGGCAATGCGCAGGAGTTCAACCTTCAGGTGTCTCTTGAAGGATGAAATGGATGAAGTTGTCTTAAGGCTTGTCGGCAGGTTATTCCAGATACGAGCAGCCGCAATCGGAAAGGCACGAGGTCCGACGGTCCTCAGGCGGGAGGAGGGGATCAACAGGTCATCATTGGAAGCGGATCGGAGATTACAGCGTGTGGGATTGCAGGACACAGATTGAAGCATGGAGCACATGTAGGAAGGAGCTGAACCGCGAATGCATTTGAAGGCGAAAACTGCCAGGCGATAGGTAATCCTATAGCGAATCGGTAACCACTGAAGGGATCGTAGTAGAGGGGTCACGTGGTCGCGGGAGCTGGTATTGAACAGAATTCGCGCACCTGCATTAAGAATTGATTGAAGCTTGCAGAGGGAATTGTCTGGTAGGCCATAAAGTAGACTGGAGCAAAAATCGAGCCGGGAGTGAACGAGGGAAACCATGAGAGTGTTTAAAACCGGTAGAGGAAGGAAGCGACGGAGTGAGCGAAGCTGGCGAAGTGCACCAAAACATTTGGAGACCGTGCTAGAAATGTGGTGTTGCATGGACAGACAGGGATCAAGAATGACCCCGAGATTGCGGATTTTGTTAGTCGGAGTGATGGAGTCTTGTTGTCCGATAATAATAGGAGACTGTGGAACAAGATTGCGGCGTCTTTTAGAGGTGAGCCACATGATTTCAGTCTTACTGGCGTTAAGCAAGAGACGATTGCTCGCTAGCCAGTCTTGAACAGCAGATAAGCATTTGGACATCTTGTTGGAGAGGACATGGATCTGGGATGGATGACAGGAGCCGTAGATTTGGATATCATCAGCATACATATGGTAGGAAAGACCATGAGATGTGATAATATTGGGAAGGTCAGACGTGTACAGGAGAAACAAGATAGGGCCAAGCACGGAGCCTTGAGGGACCCCATGAGACGACGAAACTGGAGATGAAGTGGAGGTGTCACACACTACAGAATAGGATCGATCCGTAATAAATGATGCGAACCAGGAAAGGACCTGTCCATGCAGGCCAAACGAGACTTCGAGGCGACGGAGAAGTATGTCATGGTGGACTGAGTCAAATGCAGAACTGAGGTCGAGGAGGGCAATGAGGGATAGGTCGCCATTATCCATGGCTAACAAAATGTCGGAGGATACTTTGAGGAGGGCTGTTTCAGTCGAGTGAAAGGAACGGTAAGCTGATTGGAGACTCGGGAGAAGGCTATGATCGCTGAGATGACGTAGAAGCTGACGGGTCACAATGCGCTCGAGAACTTTTGAGAGGGTACATAACTTGGAAATCGGTCTGTAAGAAGATACTTCAGAGGAATCGAGATTACCTTTCTTAAGGACTGGATTGATGACAGCTTCCTTCCAGAGACGGGGAAATGTCCCACATGTAAGGGACATGTTGAAAAGAATGGTAATGAACGGTGTCAGGATGTCAAAGTTGCACTTGAGGAGATCAGTGGGCAGGCAGTCACGGGAATTGTGCTTGTTGGGAAGTGAAGCTATGGCTAGTATGACATCATGAACGGTGAGGAGTTGAAAAACACTGAAGGAGCAGTCAGATGGAGCCTGCGAGAAATTAGGAGGTGTGTGATTCAGAGTCCTGTCGTGAATGCACTGTACTTTCTCGACGATATGCTGATGGAATAAGTCGGCTGAGATGTTCACACCAGGGTTGGCGTGGAGACGACCCATGATGGAGTTGATAGATTTCCACATCAATCGAGGATTGCCTTTCTCACATTCTGTCTTGGCCTTCCAGAAAGTCTCCCGCTTTTGAATAGTAAGTTTCTTGTATGATAGACGGACAGCTTTTAGCTCAGCAGAAGCAAGCTGAGCTGAAGCAGGATCGCTGATGATGAGACGTTTGACTCGTCTCTCAAGACGTCTGGCATGTCGTTTCACTTTCTTGCAGTCATCATCGAACCAGGGGTCCGAGGCTCGCGAACGGCAACGCACAGATCTCATGGGAATTTCGGAGTCAAGGGCACTGGTGATCTCATAGTCGTAAAGTTCTGCGAGGTAGTCAATGTCAGATGTTGGAGGTGAGGATGGACGAAAATTAAGGCTGGAACTGGAGAGAATTGTGCGTAGATTTTGATTGTTCAAAGACGTCCATGGGCGTGAAATGATGGTGCGATAAACAGGTAGAGGTCGGGGGAGAGATGTTGTCCACGTTACAAGACAGTGATCAGATAGTCCAGGATCATCAACAACAACCTCAGGTGATGGTAAGTCGCATCTTGATGCAATGATGTCGAGAGTCCCTCCGTGATTATGGGTAGGGCCAGTTACACGGCATTCTAGACCATATGCTTGTTGAGTAATGTATTTGCTTCATGATACACCTTTTCCAATTCATTCATACAGCCTCTAATTTCCACAAACGAAATTTCAAGTCAATAAATAGTCTCAGGACGTTAATGCTAGATTTTGTCTCATTTTTATGAAATTTTTGTCAATCACAGATACGAATTTGACCGATAAATAGTTTGAATACAAAAAATATAGCCGTCATTTTGATGGAATTTTACTTGGTAGACTCCTGAGCGCTTTCGCGGTCTCTCTTCATAAGGAATACGGCCGTAATGACAAAGACAGACCAGAGATTCACTGAATGTCACAAACACAACGAATACCTAATCAATAGAGACACTGAGATCTCTGTTCTGTCTTTGTCATTGCGGCCGTAGGCCTACTCATTATGAAGAGAGGCCGCGAAAGCGCTCACGAGTCTACCAAGTAAAATTCCATCACAATGACGGCGATATTTTGTGTATTCAAATTGATTAGGCCAACCTCATGCTTCAAAGATAAATAGAAATCGGAATGAAATAGAATGGTCTTCGCTGTTCATCGCATACCTTATTCACACACAATGTCAATGATCAGTAATTGCGTCATGTGTTCTTTTCCAAGTTCTCAAACGGTCATCGCGACCAACAGACACCTCATCACTCCAAACAACTCGATTCCATTTAGAACGCCTTTGACACTGTTACTCGTACATCGCCCACTTCATCCTCAAGCTCTTGTGGTTGGAGGTCAATCCAATCACTGTTGATCTCTTGCGGTTCTTGAAATGCTCAATCCTCAAGCGACGTCTCGTCGTCATGACAGTAACCGTCGACTGCTGAAGAGAATTCCTCAACTCGGCCGAAAACAAAGAGGGATCGTTTCTTGCCAAGCGAATTATCCGATTTTCTCGAAAAAATGACTTTTCTTCTGACCTGATCTAGCTTTTCTGGAAAGGGAGGAAGAATTAGCTTTTCACCTTTGGACGATGGTCTTCGGAACAGGCACTTTTTCGGCCTGTCCCCCTGACAAAACAGCAGAAACTTTGCCATTCAAAAGCATTTTCCAAGCTTCGACTCAATCATCAAGACACACAGTGAATTAAGACCCAAATAGAGACTTTATTCTCAACTTATCTGAATCAGCACTTTGATGTGAGTGTGAAGAGCAGACGCCTAGACACAGTAGATATTTAAAATGTAAAAATGACCTCGTTAACGCCAAAAAGGGATTACAATCCTGTTATACTTTTCTAAATCCCGGGATATCGGGATTACAGAAATCCAACCTCATATTATCGGGATCACGAAACATCTTGCCACTGGGATCCCGGGATTTCGAAATTGATCGCTCTACAGCATGTTAATTTTGCATGTAGATAAGCAGTAGATGAAAATTATGCTTTTTAATTCCTCATTAAGTGGAATTTATTTCTTCACATTATCTAGACGTCAGCGACAATTTGGCGTGGTGATTTGGGTAATGCGATTTTCTTACTCGCCGTGTGGTGAGCATAACAAAAAATATCACTCTATATATTCACAATGCATTCAATAGATTTTACATCAGATCGAATTATGTTCCCACCAACAACCGAACTAACCAAACTTGCCTTTCCAAGACGTAGACAGACTTCTACAGTAAATTATCATTATGTCCTATATAAAACATGCAAGAATTGACATCAGTCTTTTACAGAGACTATTTGAAATATAGTCGGAGATAAAAGCCGATTATTAAGTTCAACCGTTATCTACGACATGAAAAATTGATATGAAAACTATAGTTGAACAGAAGGAAATAGTTATTTAGTTGTGACTCCTTTCGAATATGAAAGCAGGAGAAATTATTGGATATAGAGGAAAATGCTGCCCAACACGTTGATTCCACACAATAGCCAGCATTGATAACACCACACATAATATCACAGCTAGCAATTAACAGACTCGACGATGCCCTTATAAGTGCATCATGCAGCTGGGAAGAATCGAAATATGGAAATGTAATTCCAGGCTAAGAAGAAATAATTCTGCAATTCCTACTATTTTATTTAACTTTCCCTTACCTTTGCATTTATGACTATAAAGAATATATAAGGAGTAAATATATGATGAAACATGCAGGTTGGCCTTTATCGACACAGCTGCTATACAACATTGAATTAGTTAAGAAAATATCGAAATATCTGAAAATCATCTCAGTTTCCGCCGAAAAAGTGGCCACAAATTGCTATAAAAAAACATCTATATGTAACTGCTGCAATGACAGCTAAATGAATTCCGAGAACCCGTGAGCAAATCCCCGGGATTTCGGGGTTTTGCAAGATCTCACGGGATCCCGGAATTGCAATCCTTAACGCCAATAGGTGCTAGCAACTTTCAACAATCAACGAAAAAAGAAAAGCATTCAATAAATTTGGGACTTTATAGCCTCTCTATAAGTTCAACGATTTCGACGAGCAGTATGCATCAAATGAATGTTCAGAGAAAACCCTTTCGCTTTGTGTCCGACAATGGCTCACATGTTTCATATTGAAAATTTGCGATTTCTAAGAGGCGATTTTCACCTTTTTTTGCCTCTAACCATCTTACTAAGACGGAAATGAATATATTATACCGGCACATGCAGCTCATTGAGAAGCTGAGAATACAAGTTCTGGAGTGGTGTGAGGCTCATCAATATAGGCCTTAAGTGAGATTGAAAGACATGAGAACCGATCGATTGAAATTTGGCGTATTCTGAGATTTATACAGTCTGTAATTACAAGGTAGGCCGAATGATATCAAATTGATGTCATCTGAAATTCAATTCTCTTACAAATCATGCAATGTGTACGACGACTCTTAAACTTGGGGAAGAAGAAACAATAAACGAGGAGTATGAGCAAGCAAGTAAGCAGTGTTTCTCTGAGTGTCGCTCTGATGATCAGTTTCTACTTTCTGAAATACATTTTATGTTTTCTGAAATACATTTAACCTTTTTTGAAATTCAGATTATCTTTCTGCAATACACCTGACAGGCCTGCTTCCTGAATTTCATTTTCTGCTAATAAAATACATTTATGCTTTCCGAAATCCAAATTATGTTTTAGTGAAATTTCTGAAATGGATTTCATGAATGAAAAAACATTTTATCATATCTGAAATACATACAACGTCATCTGATAACCAATTGATTTATATCTGATATCCAAGTTTTGACACCAAAATTGTAGTCATGTTTTCTGAAATTAAGCTTATCAATTCCGAGATTTTCTGAATTTCAATTTATTTTTCGGAAAATTATTTTGCTCTTTCTGAAAATAAAGCTGTATTTCTGAAATCTATTTTGTAATAGCCTATCGGAAATTAATCGCGCCTTTTAGATAATACTTGTGAAAAAAAGGTGTTCGTGAAAGAGCTTCCACTGCACGACGTTCACGTTTTCAGTAATGAACGGCGAAATGGACACTACCGGTTAATAAAATATTTAAGCGAAACTTCTCACAGTTTCGAAGTAGCATATCTCTTCAACAACAGTACAGAATATAGATAGGCTCAATTATGCAATATGTGGCTTCTAAGCTATTGTTTTCGAGGTCAGCGAATATCTGCCGTCGCTGTATACTTGATGCAAAAAAGTTTCTGCAATGTGTGACCGATAGATTCACATCACGCAGGTCTGTCCGTTTGGGATAGATATTCTTATGCACGATTAACCAGCATAACTGATATTTGTCAATATTTGTAATGTATGTCTCTAACGATGTACCACTTAATTCCATTAATGAGCGGCATGTAAATGGGAGAGGACTATATTTATGAACTTCAACAACCAAACGTCGTTCAAAATCTTGCTGAGCTTGTCATACCTGGCAGTGAGTCAGTTATTGTTAGTCATCTTCAATATAAATCAAACACATCTCACATATCCAAGCTATCAATATACTTTAAAATAATTTGCAAACGCATGCCTTCATTTAAATGTGATATGCATTGACAAGCAATCTCAAGGTCGTTCAAGTAGGCCCTGAGCCACGTCTTGCTCTAGAAGCAATTCAAATCAATAAATATCAATTGGAAAATCCTTTTTTTGCGGGTAAGACTACTTTGATTGTAATCTAAAGGCACTGCTGCTGATAAACACTACATGAGATTTTTAGCGCTTATATTTCAAGATTATATGTTCAGAATGCATCTCTCAAGATTTGATTTACAATACATGAATAGTTAATGTTTAGCATTCAGATGGCCAATCACCGTGGAAATATTTTAATGATAAAGCTGCAAGCTTCAATAAAGATGATCCATTTAGTCAGAAAGCAAAATTTTTTCGACTACACATAGGCCTACATGCACACTTCGCGACACGCATGCAGAGCCCCTTTCCCCATGTTCTTAATTCTACGGCAGAGAAGTTCATGATTTGTCTATAGTGAAGAGAAGTTGCTCTCTCAACATCGCTTGAATTTGACATCCAAGCAGAATGACTCATTCTCACTACTATTGTGGAGAATTCACTGGATTGAGAAAAATAGGGTACTTTGACTCCTGAGTGACAGTTGACCTTTACAAATTTCTCTTTTAAAATTCTATATTCATAGCAGTAAACTTGACAGTCAGGATATGTACAAAATATAATTTACCTCCATTCTAGACTGCTCCATCCACACATGTTCACAACAAATTTGTAATTCATTTTGTGCATTCAGTGCAATATCTTAGAAGCAGCTATGTCTTATTCATCTTTTCTTCGATCATAAATTCTATAATATTTTGAAGAATGAAAATTTTCAAGCTTGATGTTTCACATGTTCCATGATATATTCAATTAAAATCATCAATTTATAAGCATCCAACTATTCATGAACGAAATTTCCAATTTCTAAAATTCTTCAAAAAAAAATTGCCGATTTCGGCATTTTTGCTTAATCAAAATATATTTTGAGGCAAACACTGAGTACGCATAATTCCTACATAATGATGTCATTCGCCAATACTTACCCTCCTTGTGGTTGCCCTAAAGAACCAATATTTCGATACAATATCGAAAGATTGCAGTCTCAATGCGCCACGAGATGCATGCCATTGTACAATATTGGCTAAGTATTCTCTGAATTTAACAATTCAAGCTATAAATTCCCTTGCAGTCGTAGACGCTGCATTTCGTACTGCAATGGCTCCGAAAAGTCCAAACTGCTGACTTCCATTGAACACTGGGTAAAATCGGGTTTTATCGCCATTAAAATGGTTTTCGGGCTCTCACGGCTGTATTTCTTGATTTTGATATGAACTGTGGCATCCAAATAATCTCTTCTTGATCGAATTTATCAGTTCATCGATGAAATTTATGATTCTATGTGAAAAGAAATGTGTGCAAGCTATAATGATGTTCGTATAATATCGACATTTTGTCGGGTAATATCGACAGTCCCAAAAAAGAAGGGTCAGAAAGGACAAGTAAAATAAACTAAAGACATTAGATGCTGCATGAAACGAAATTTTATAGCCTACATTTGTGGTTCCTTTGATTGCCTGACCAGTTGAAATTTCATAAACTGCGAGCAGTCCATCTTCGTCAAGGACGAAGAAGAATATCGCACATTTTCATGCATGCAACGCAAGCGTACAACGCAGCGGAGAGTGATCAAGTTTCGCATTTCAGACAATCAAAGAGACAGCAATTATGCAAAATTTCATCTCATATAATATATAATGCCTTTAGTTTATTTTACTTGTCCTTTTTCGACACTTCTTTAGGAAACTGTCGATGATGCCATGAAATGTGTCGATACTATGCGAATATCCTTATTGGCTGCACACCTCACTTTTCACGTAAGTCAGAAATTGAATCAATGGAGAAATAGATTTGAGCTAGAAGAGATTTTTTATATATGATAGTTCGTATCAAAACCGAGATATGTAACCTTGAGAGCCCTAAGACTGTTTTTAACTGTCGATATTATCCGACATTGTCCACGCATAGTCTAAATAGACCTAGTAATTCATATAGGGATGCATTCAAATCTTGTGAATGCGATATTCTATGGGACAATAAACAAAAGTGATGAAATACTGGCTATCTAGTCAGCATCTTGCTGTAAAATGCTGTTTGGTACCTATCGACATTACCCAACATTTCTGCATCGCCTCTATGTGACAATACATCTTAAAACAGCTAAAGAATTTGACGGAGTCATTATTATTCAGTGAATCTGCATCCATCTATGCCATGGAACAACCCAAGTACTATAGCTGTCAGATGGCGCGTGAAAGAGCTGACAGAGGTGCACTGACCTCACTCGGCGACTCACTTCACGCTTCGATATCTGTCAGGATAAGGCTATCAGGAGCGCTCCACCAAGCTTCTATTGTTCCTTTGAGAGTTAATTACTTGTCGGTGCAATTTGTTACATGCATGGATGAATTCCTGAAGTTCTAAAGCATCATTTTGGAAAAGTGGCTTAACTGTCGATATTACCCAACTTCACCCTACTGCTGTGCGCTTATTTACTTATAGCTTTGCTGTGCACGCGGTTCACAACAATAAGATATTGCAGAATATAGCTTAACTTGTTTAAGTCTGTAAATGTGTTTTTTATCTCTTGATGCTGAAGTTCAGGCTGTATCACAGCATGAAAAATGCAAAACGTGTCATTTAATTCAGTGTGATACGAGTCTCTCGGTTAAAAAGAAGCGAATGTCTCTAAGGTATTGTTTTGTTGAATGCCGTTTTGTAAAATGAAATTATGCTTGTCTCCCATGGAAATATTCTTTTAAAGTCAAGGATCATTCACTTGAAGTTGGCGCAGTCTGCGCTCAACTGATGCGTGCATCTGAACTAATAAAAGGATTTTGACATTTTTCGCAGTAGAATCGAACGCGGTCATAACTTGTGAAATTAGTGGTCTCGGAAAATAAAATGAATATCTTTTTCTATGAATGGAGTTTTCATTTCCCCCTCTCCTTGCACTTCGGTCACATTAGCTTGCATCTCAGCTTAATGTATTTGCCTCATAGTAGGCTAAGGGCATGGATCTCATGTTTTAAGGATTCCATTATTTTCTTATAGGATTTCCATTAAAGATTTCCATGTCGCATTTTTGAATTAATTGCTGTAGTCCTATTTCAATCCTGTAACGGGATTCTAGAGGCATCCGTAATAATTCTGTTAGTCATTATGATGGTTAGAGTTGTATAAGAATGACAAGAATAGGAATGAGATCTAACGTTTTATCATACACGCAATCAAATCCGTCATGACCGAAGTGGAGCATTAGCAACTTCAGTTACCGTTACCAATACCGTTTTATTCTAAGCATAACATGTGTTTTACTTGCTCTATAGCCTTAGCCGCAAGTCAGGATTCAGTCAACCAATCTTCAGAAATGCTGCAGGCCTTGATGTTTTCCACTGTTTGTAGCCTTAGTAGAAGATGATAGATAGAGTTGGGATAGAGGAACACAACTAGTGGCCAGCGTGAAGTCTCGCGGGCCACCAATTTTAAAAGGCAGAGACAGGTGTGTTTGAATTCCTTTATTGAGTACTTTAGAGCGTATTTCTAAGGACTGGTGTACTATACATAGTGGTGGCACATGGCATAATTGCATTTTTAAATGTATGCAGCAATTGCATCCAACTAAGCTGTTGTCTTAAGGAACTGTATTTTACATTTCAAAAATAATAATGAAATGTGAATAGGCCAAACGAATTGCAGAAGCTTTTTTAATATGGTAATATGACCATAATTTCATCCAAAAATTGACGGTCTATAGCACATCTATCCACCTACATGCCGTACAATTAAAAAATAACAAATAATAACTGGTTAAACTACATGCACTTAAGCATACATAGCCTTGCGCCACCTAGGCATAAATGGCTTTCGAAACCACGCTTATGCTGGCCTAACGACACTCGGGCGATAATGCCATCCTAGTGCAAAATTGGTGCAGTACACAAATAAAATCCAGAAAGAATACTTGAAAGAAAAGTTGGCTTACAAAAATCACATATTCTCATGCGGTTGAATTTCTTCATGTGTAGCCTACTGTATGTATTTATAGGCTAATTGCAACATTGTTTATCACGTGGTGAAACATTCTCAACAAGGCATCGAACACCATAGCACTCGCACAGTTGATCGCCATGTCACTTGCCTTCATACTGAGAAGATGCTCATTGCGAACATGGTTTGAGCATTTGAATGAAAATCATATTGTGCCATCATATTCCTCAATAAATCATTAGTCAATGCTTTTGCAAATTCTAAAGAAGATCAACCTTAAACTTAGAAGTACATGTTAAAGGCAAAAGTCGGAGTGGGCCATTTTCACATCACCGATTCAAATATTGTCCGCGGGCCACTTTAGATATGAGAATCGGTGGCGGGCCACCAAGTGCCCGTGGGCCACGCATTGTCCACCGCTGGCCTACTAGGATCACTAGGACATCGTAGTTTATGCTAGGATTCTATGTATAGCACTAGAGATGCGAAAGCTCGAGAAATTGTTCCCTTGCAAGCATGTAAATCGACTACAGTATGCAACTTGTTGTTTATCGCGTTTCTAGAGCTGAGTTGATATCATGTCCATTCACTTTACCTTGTAGGTACTATCTCGTCTGCCTACATTTATAACGAAAATGATAGAAAGTTTTCGCCACCGTTTTCGTCATCGTCAACGAAAACAACCCTAGTTACGTGTCTCGATCTGTCAAAGTCGTCCAATATTTTGCTTGATATTCTCTCAATATCGCAACTTATCAATGCTTTTCTGCCTTTCAATATTTTCTACCTGTGCATTCCAGTAAAAATTAAATTTTTGATGTACACCAGGATAGGTTTTATGACATCATTCTTCTTAATTGAATGATTTCATCTTCGATAGGTCGCACGCGTGATGGGTATATCTGAAATCTTCAATTTGTCCCTATCATGCACCCTGACATTTGCTGCAATGCCGTCACGTTACCAACCAGATTACCATTGTTTTGTCAATCTTTGAATTTCATTAATTGCATGAACTTTATGTAACTGCTTACTCTACGATATAACCTCAATAGCTGAATTCAGTCATCTAAATCCTAAGTTGCCGACTGCAAAAAATCCTTGTAGTGCAGTACGTTGCACTTTGACACCTTGATAAAGAAACGTGAGATATCGGAGAGCATGATTGTGTAATAGCTAGTTGTCTCATTATCGAGACACTACTTACAAAAAGCTCCAATGCAGTCACTCTAGAACAATTGATATATTTTGTAATATCTATAGGTAATATCCTAGACGTCGCATAATGAATTGTCATGCTTAGTGGACAGCTATCTACGCGTAATGAAATCAGTCAGAATGCAAGATCGGGTTCACGCACAATTATTCATCTAACATTAATGATTCTCAAATTCTTACATTCTGCATCATTCAAAACCTTGCTTTATGCTGCCACATGCTTCCTCCCTGATGACTCAGTGCATGGCGATCGATTTTGGTTTCTTCTGTTTCTTGGTTTTCCTCATTTACAATTTTTGGTTTAACTTCTCGTCATATTTCATGCCGAGCCCTCATCTTTAGTTTGTAGATACATGTATCAAGCTTGCATTAGGCTTGATATAATTCCCGTCCTCTTTAAAGTTGGGTCAGACCTTATGTAAGGATTACGCATCCTACTCTGTACTAAAGTATGAATCGCTTGTTCTAAGTATTACTTTATATTTACACGCACTAGACTTTAAGTAATCTAATTTGCTACACTATTCTCCACTAGGGTAGTTTTCTAAATTTTGTTTTCTTCCGCTACCTGGATTCTTCAAATTTTTTAGCCGTACCATGATTTAATTTAATCATGACTGAATATTACAAACGTGGTTTGATTAATATCTTGTGCGGCTTCTTTTTTGCTATGCATTATATTTCGAGCATTGAAACTTGTATTTCATTAACAAGTTACATATTATCTGATATAATTTGATTTCGTAAAATAGGCTACACTTCTTTATTATTGGATGGTAGCCGATGTTATATCTATCACGCAATTTGGGGTCGTTTAAGAAATACGCAATCGACTGGGGCGAGGGAGGGCTGTCGAAATGAGTATACGACCGATTGCGAGGGGGAAGAGGGGGGTTGAGGCAGCGAAAACGCAATCGTCGAGGGAAAACTATCATTATTTGTTCGTTGCTAATTCTCAATTAAAAGAGAGTTTAACATATCATGGGTCGAGTACGCATAGCTATTGCTTCAGTCAATTGCTAGTTATTCCGATATTTAACTCATAGAGTAAGTATGTTAGGTAGAGTGGTAACTCCGCATTTATTAAATCCCCAATGTGTATACACTTTCGATTTTATTAAATGAACTCAAGGGAGATGCAGTCGGAATTGTTTCAAAGTGTGAGATACACATTTATGCAATTTTGAAGAAATTACAACGGAATTGACTGATCATGATAACGAAGCAGAAGGAAATGATATCATTTTACAAATTCTCAGTCTCATGACAGCCTTGGAGAGGTAATATTTGTTAAATTGGCAACTCGATCACCTGCTATTGCTTTCATGAATTAGAAATATGAAATTTCAGCCAAGAAAGCACAATAAGATGTCGACTTTTTCATGAAGACTTCCATTATAAAACGGATCATGAAATTTCCTTGATAATCAGCTTAATTTCCGCTTAGTTTGGATGCTTATTAGCAAATATTCATTCCTTTTGATATCCAACTTGTTGCATACTACTTACATAAAGGATTCATCTTGGTAGTATATAAATTGTCAAAATTTTGACTTTTTTTTAGAACTGCTCAAACAATATTTTGGACCACGGGAACGTTATCTCCGAAGAAATTGAATCTTTTCATATAAAAATTTTCACTGTATGCAGATACTTTTTTGAGTCGACACTCTACCTATACATCCCTACTCCATGATTTAACTCTTTTGGACTGATTTAAAACTCTTAGAAGTACATTAGACATAACATCATTTTTTTATTGATTATTTTCTATGTTTACAATTATGCGATTTCAAATATGCTGATGTTCGATAGCAATTATCAGTGTTGTACATTGACGCCGCTAATTTCGCAAATTGTTGATACCTGCGACAATGTGCTTCTGAAAAATAGCGTCAGCTTCAATTTTAGAATACCGCGGTAAATTCGTTATTGCTGGATTTGGTCGCTTGGTGTCATATAAACTTGAAGGCTGGCAATCGAACAGATTGGTGCTTCCACAATCAGTCTAATTTGCGGATTGTCCATGGGACGAGTTTTTTAGTCTCGGGCCTATCTTACGGAACTTTTTACATTTAAGCAACAAATGTGTCTGCAAGTTGGTAGGTGTGGTAAATAAAGCAACAAATAGGCTGACAAGCGATGAATTCACCAACGTGTGAAGTGGTGTCCATGTCCTTTATGCTAGTCTCATGAACTGCTCTTAACTGTCTCGTCTTGCTTCGGCCACAAGTCGATTTGGCAACGAATTACTCTTTTTTCATGCGCATGAAATTTTCCCGATTCGACGATTTCTAAAATGAAAATAAGGAGACAAAATTTTTGAGAAGTGTTCTTGGTGATAAAAATGGGAAAAATTGTCATGTCAAGTCAACTGATGACATGATAGATATGAGCAAGCAACATGATTAACGCGTTAAAAATGGTGATACTTCTGATCTACGGACAAACTAACGTCTGACTAAAGTGGTGTGAATTTTCTTACATACGTAAAAAATGCCGTCAGGTACGTGTTTGTGTCGTTGGTGATTGGTGTATCAGGAAAATTAAAGACCTTAGCGGTCGGCGATTATATATGCCATTAAGTACCTAATTTCCAAGTTATGTGTACTCAATAGCTTATCTAGAGGTGAGACTCACAACGATCGATAGCGTTAATATGGTTAGCCAATAAATGAAACGCTGCGAATGATACTTTCTGAATTGTGAGTGAGAATCCACTTACGGCAAACCTTGTCAATGAGCTATAGTTATATAAATAGATTCTTTAGTTCGGATGCACTGAATAATCTGCGCCTAAACAAATATGGAAAATTTGCCGAGCTCTTGAAATGAAAGCTGAAGTTGCCTATTATCATACATTATTTCGAGTAGCTTTTGAGTTTTGATTACGTCTTACATTATTTCATTTTCTCTAATTCGTGTGTCAATGTGCTGCAGCATGCATTTGGAAAAATACAGCAAATGTGGTTTGATCATCAGGAGGCAACAATTAGATTACTTAAACAATTCGTGCTGTTTTAGTTGTCAAACTGATTAGGTGCAAAGTTGATTAAATATTCGTATTAAGATATTTTGAGATAGCTCAATGAAGTGCAGTACATGAGCATCAATTCACATACATTGAAAGTATTGAACATAATATGAATACATTGAACAAACTGTTGATCAAATATCAGACCAACAAAGTATTGAATTTGATAGGTTATAGTGAAGTTTTCACTTATCGAAAAATAATATGACTAATTACGTAAAAAGTGTCCTTCTAAGCAAAGCTTATTAAAAAGATTAATAATTTAAAAATACATGAAAAAATTAAGTTGGTGGATGACCTAAGTAGTGAAAACTGTGCCCTACTTGCCAGGGATAGGTACATGGATAGGTACATATAAAGTTTAGTGTTATCAATAGGTACATGGATAGGTACATGTAAAGTTTAGTGTTATCAATAGGAACATGGATAGGTACATGGATAGGTACATGTATACTTTAGTTATCGATAGGCACATGGATAGGTACATGTATAATTCAGTGTTATCAATAGGAACTTGTATGAGATCTGTTTTACTGGATAGGTACATGTGTTTGGTACACTGTGTTTCGGAACGTCTATGATCGAACTTGTGTGGTTTGGTTCTGAGCACTTGGGTACGTACCGATAGACGTCCGTTGTTTGATTTTGAATGGGTTTGCTCAATTGCGACTATTGTGACAATTATTTTTAATGTAGCACTATTTAGATGTGAAACTTTACTGTGCAGTTATGATTTAGTTGCTCCCCAATAAGAAAACCAATTCCAGAACTATGTTTAAAATGAAAAGACAAGAGATTTACAATGTAAGTTTAATTTAAGCGTGAAAAATAAATGAGGGGTGCAAATCACGTCCCTCAGGCGACTCCATGATCTTCAAGAAGTCATCACACCACTCATGGAATGTCGGATTTTTACTAAAGTCATGGTCACATTCGTGTACCGGACACTTCACCGGTAGTCCATTCCGCCTTTGAAGTGCAGAGACAGTCAAGGTCTTCCATAGGGCCACTTTGCAGCCGCAAGACAGATGCATGGTCATGTCCAACTGACCTCCCATAATGACTTGGCTGTCATTTTGAAAATAAAATAGTGGTTTTGAGGACATGCTTCTTGTTATGGAACGTTGAGGATAAGTACTTAACAGTTTGGAACAATGTCATCCTTTATATAGTTATATATATTCTTTAGGGAAGTTCGGTACCTCTCTGATTGGCTGTTAGGATTTCCTTTGTTTAAAAAGTATATAAGTCCGAGGTTTGTACCAATTCTTATCAAAGGTTCTAATCCTCACGTTTACAAGTTACAATTATTTTAAATCTACAAGTCATAATGGATCGCAAACAGAAAGCCGCAGTTGAGAACGGTACTGCTGATCGTACCACTTCGCCAGTGGAACGTACCAGTACACCTCCCCAATCTCCGATGGAGCGATCGACAACACCAAACGAGGAGCCGGTGGTGTTCACCCAAGCCCCTGCATCGCCCGACTACTCGAGTGATGAGGATAGTGACGTATCAATTGAGACGATGCGTCACATGAATAAGAAGTCCATGCGAACGCCACTTTATGGACGGGTCACGGTCAAAGTCAAGAACGCCCCGAAAAAGTATCACACCAAACGGGTGTTCATGAGGATGGAGCCGAACGAGCGGAACCTCACAACCGCTCTCGAATTTTCGGTCATCGACCTTGACACACCACGTCGCTGTCCCTGTGCGCCCAAGAAGACCAGGATCCATGTGCAAGTGGACTTGAAAAAACTTGTACCCTTTCCTTACCTTGATGACATTTAGTGTGTTTTTTCTTAATCTCTTTATTTAATATTTATTTGTATATATGAACAGACTTGTTTTATCATTTCACAAATCGGTCTTCAATTAAGGTCTGAATGGGAAAGGGGAATAACTATCTACAATTAATGATGTTCAATAACTGAATTGAAACAAAAAATCAAGTATGAAGACTTCAACTTGAAATAAATAGGAACATATAACTTTTAAAGAAACAGTTATGTTGTTAATTTTAAAATGCTTGTAGCAGTCCAGGATGATATCATACATGTGTCATACACGACATCATAAGAATGAGAATGAAAAGACCTTTAGAATGATATAAGGTATGTACCTATTCGATGGGAAAATCCTAGTTGTATGCAACTGTATGCAAGCAGACAAATGTTAGATTTTTAAATTCACTAAGTTTTTAGCCCATTCTTTAAAGACATGTAGCTCTCTAGTTATATGTCATACATGTGTCATACAATACACCATTAGAATCAGCATGAAGAGAGCATTCGAATGATATATTGTATGTACCCATTTGATGAAAAAATCCTAGTTGTATGCATCTGTATGCAACTTGAAAAATTCCAAGTTTTTTTACAAAAATGACTAAGTTTACAAATTTTCAAAGTTAAAGTTTTACAACCAAAAATGACCATAATATACAAACCTCTACACTTGACCTTGACCTTAGACCTGACCTTGACCTTTGACCTTCATACACTTCATACACTTCATACACGGCGGGGGGGGGGGGGCCACAAAATTTCTCGGGCGCTTCGCGCCCTCGAAATTTTTCGGATTATAGGGTAAATAAATTTTCTCGTGCGCTTCGCGCACTCGAAAATTTATTTACCCATGGGTTCCGGGTGCCATAGATACTCTTCTTGCTTCCCTAACCCTAACCTTAACCCTAACCCTAACCCTAACCCTAACCCTAACCTTAACCCTAACCCTAACCTTAACCCTAACCCTAACCTTAACCCTAACCCTAACCCTAACCCTAACCTTAACCCTAACCCTAACCCTTAACCCTAACCCTAACCCTAACCCTAGTATTTTAATTTTGGCGCGAAATTCAAATTTTCGAAAAAAAAGTCTTTAAATTTGATTATTCACATTTTGGCGCGAAATTTGAATTTTCGAAATTTAGCACTTAATTCAAATTTAATGTTCTATTCAAATCACACGTTTATATCTTCAATTCAAATATGAATCATTATATGACTATTAATAATAACATGTATATCAAATAATACATCAGTCCATCAGTTCATATTACTTTGAATTCACTCTACTGTTTACATGTAGAAATCTTTCAACACATATGATGGCACTTCCATTTCTAAGGTTAAAAATAAACCAGCTGTTCCAATTCTTGTTTGAGTTATCAATTTTGTTTAACCGTACCAATTCCAGGATGTGATGTCATAAGGTCTTTGTTCATAGTTGCTTTGTCAATTTCATATATAAAGAAGTTGCACACAACGAATTTTCACTCATTTTCAAATTATTTAGTGTCCATAACAGACGTCGTTCTTCGTTCCTCCGTTCTCCGGTTCTTATTACAATTCTGAAGTGAGTTTCATTGTCATGTTGTGCTACTTTATAGGATATTCGGGAGTAGGAACATTATTAAGTTTTTATAACCAAATAGCTTTAAATATAGAAGCTTGGGTTTTTAGGATAGGAACACTTTATGTTATATTATTAACCATGTTTTTTTTTAATTTTTCATCCTATATTAAGTCACTGAGCGAGAGACATGAATATATCAGTTTAAATGTAAGTGTATTTGAATCAACAAGATTTTCACAGTTTGTAAATAAATAAAAGATACCTAAATAAAGCCTTCATCCATTTTAAATATTCAGTCTGTCATCTGCTAACAGATGTATAAAATTCAAGCTTGTTTAATTAAACAAATTGAGGATTGGTTGAAATTTTCGAAATTTCAGTTTCATTTCATTAAATTAATTTCGAAATTAAATAATAGTAAATCAGCTGTTTCCAAATTTCAACTCTTCTTATGAGCTAACCCTTTTCGAATAAATATCTAATTTTCGACTTTCGGTTTCAATTTCAACTTCAAATTTTATTTCTTTCTCAGATTTCTCCAATATGAAAGTAGCACTTAATAGACCTTTGATGATGGTATATAAATGCGTTCTCGTTTAACAAGAGATTAAATTATAATAAATTTTTCCTATATAGAAATGGTCCGACAAGAAAGTATTGCGCGACAACGGCTGATCTTTCACTACTGTGAAACATGCCGACTGCCTGTTCGTCATGCCAACAAGAGTGGCCACAAAGACTGCATATTCAAAGAGGATTTCACATACCTCTATTGCTTAACCTGCAAAACATATGAGAGGAGCAACGACAAGGTCAACAGCGACTCAGCAAAAGCCTTCATTGTCAAACACACGCCCTGTGCCCAACAGAATGGCCGGAAAGGCATCAACCTTACCTCCAAGTCAGAGAAAAGGAAATTGGAGAGGCTTTTTAATAAGGAAAGGCCGACTGAAGGCGTGCTCTCACAGGTGGACGAGCCTGAGACAAAGAAAGCCCCCAAGTCCCGAGCACCTAAGAAGGTCCCCAAGTCTCGAGAATTTATTGATGAGACTTTGAGTGATTTTGAGGTAAGTGTAGTCAATTCTAAATGCTAACTTGAACGGACAACTGACTCACAGTTGACAAAAAGTACTGCTTCCTTTAGATTAAAATAAATTTGTTGTTAACACATTTCAGGACATGGTGATGCCCCCACCGAAGAAAGCCAAGGTGTTGGTGCAGAAGAAACTGGTCGTTCAAGATGTGAGATTCTATTTACTCAGGTTAGTAATCGTGTGCATAAACTAAATCAATATTTCATAAATATTTCAGTGTGAGGTGCCTCGACCGCTGAAAGTCAGTTTCGAAGACAATAATGCGGTGGAAAACTTGCGAAAGGTAAGAAATTAATTTGCTTGTTACTTCTTAATGTGAAATTGAACATGAATTTTTATTTTCAGCTGTTTCCAAGTGTCCAAAGGTATCCTGCAATACCTCGGTTGAATTCGCCGGAAAAGGAAACCATTTCAAGTCCCGTAAGTGTGATTTTCATGGTCTACGATTCGATATCAGACAACAATACCTGGAAAAAAACTTTACATGTATATAGTCTATGTCTATATTAATTCTCATTAATATCTATTTAGTTATAAAAACATTATCAAATTTTCGCTGCAGGCTGTACGATCTTTGTCCCTTAAAAGACATCAGCGGAGCTTTCTGTCTACGCCGGCGACCACCACATCTATGGAGGATAACGAGGAGAGGCCCTACTCCATCCGTGAATCATCGGGCGATTCCTCGTCATCTGATGACGACGTCTCCACCACGTCGTCTCCAACATCCTCATCCGATGACGATAATTCGGTTGCAAATGTAAGTTTAATGCTTAGATGACTGCATCAGCAGAGAACTTTTCCATTGTAATTTAGAAACCCACTTGAGTAAAAATTTATTAATCTGTAATAGATCAATTTATCTTCTAGAATGATTCGATGGTTCTTTCGGAGGACGAAGGTGGATCAAATCGAGGGACAATCGAGCTGAAGGTATGTGAAATTCACATTTGGAGTTAATAAATGTCAACAAGTTAATTTTCATTTATGTAATTGAATTTACATAGTGTTAATTTTAATTTTGATAAATGTTAACAATTGCAAATAGTTCATAAACAATTGTTTCTTTTCGTTTGCAGGACTCCGTGATGCATGCATCACAGGAGGTCTCCTTCAGCAACATCCGGGCATCCCCGAGCTGGAGTGTCCGCCTGCCGCCGTCCCCAATGATCTGCTTGGCTCCATCATCCCCTGCACGTCTTCCCTTGCCGCTATCTCCTCCGAACCCATTACCGACGCCAAGTGCAGCTCCTTCCTCCCCGGTAGTACTTCCCACAACACCTCCCCCAGTTGCAGCTCTACCAACGTCGGATGTGACGGCTCCTCTCCCAGTGCGGGATTATAACGTCGACTTGGACGCAACCTCGACAGAAGAGGATGTACATAACAAGTTACGTCTCTGCCAGGAGCGCCTACAGCAGGCAGAGGAGCGGGAGAAGAAAATGAAGGAGGAGAACAGAGGCTTGATTGAATCTGTGAGGAACCTAACACAATCAAATCTCCTGTTGGCCTCCCAGGTTTCGAACAGTCGCATTAATGAAAAGGAAACTTTAATGCACATTGACTGCATGAACAATGTAATTAGAAAAGTGAGACTGACTCACATGAACGATTTCAGCGTCTGCACCAAAGGATGCAGTCATTTGAAGCTGAATCACAGCGGTATTGTAAAGTGTATCAAACTTTAACTTTTAACTTTCTTCATTTAAGAAAAAGAAATTATCTAGCATTTTATGTTTTCTCTTTACAACAGATCGGAACATACGGTATTGGCTGGTGATGACGCTGACGTCATTAGATGGTAGATGTATATAAGGGCTTGCTAATTTCAATCCTCATCAATAATCATGGTTGTCTGTACCAAGTGTGGAAAAGTGTTCACTCTCATAGGCAATTTGCAACGACATGAAAAATTTTGTAAGTTAGGAAAAACGTATCAATGTAGCAAGTGTCCATATAAGACGAATAGGATGGATAATCTTAAGAGACATAAACTTGTATGCAATAATAAACCGAATGATAGCATAACAGAGTCAAATTCAAATAATCAAAATAGATCTACTTCTAAGCCAACAACCAGCGCTTCAACTAACATACAAAACTTTATGCAATACTGCTCTCGGTGTGGCAAAACGTATAACTCTATAAGTAGATTTCGACAGCATATGAATGTACATAACACAAATAGTGAGATGAATATGCATAATAACTATGGAACTGTTAGTCTCAGTGAAAGCGCACTCAATGGTCATGCACGTGTGTATGATATCACGCCAACAACACCTACTGTGGACATAACATCATTCTTAGAAAGCATGCGTTCCATGTTAGGGAATTTAGTGTCTGACTTACTAAGGAGCTATCAATTGCGCGGTCGTCTGATTGCACAAATTCGTTATGTCCGTTCTAATCCTCAAGAAGAAGAAACTTTTCTCGCACACTTTACCTCATCATCCTCAAACTATATTTATGACTATGATGCTTGGTTTCAGGATCATCTAAATAGTCTAATAAATCATATTGAAGCCTTCACAAAAAAGGGTAGCAATTGGATTATAGATGATGTACAAAATATAGAGTTCAATGTAATAACAAGTCCAATACTGTCAGGTGGACAATCATTTCCTCTACCAAAGAAGTTAAAAAACTCTAAAGCTGTCATTAATGTTAATTCAAATGCAAATGATTGCTTCCTATATGCAGTTTTATCAATATTGCATTATAATGAAGTACCTTATTCAAGGAATGAAGTAAAATCATATAGTGAGTGGACATCTGAGCTAAATATGGAAGGCATTTCCACACCAGTATCAATCAAAGATATTCCAAAATTTGAGAAAAATAATGATATTAAAATTAACATTCACTTTTATGAAAATGGACTCAAAGGTGTTCGTTACAATAGTAACTTTACTGGTAGGCAAACGGTTAATATTTTGCTAATTCTAAACAATGGAGCAGCACACTATTGTGGAATTCCAAAGCTGTCAAGATTGTATAGGAGAACTTTAAAAAGACATAAATACTTCTGCGAAAGATGCACTCAGTCATTCACATATAAGACAACACTAGAACGACATTTCCAGTTTTGCATTCGAGGAAAAGCACAAATAGAAAAAATGCCGACAGATCTAAAAGTACTAACAAGTAGCATGGAATATCAACTAAGTCCTCCTTTAGTAATTTATGCAGATATAGAGTGCTACATTGATAATAAAATACATAAACCTGCGGCCATTGGAGCTTATCATGTCTGGCATAATGCCCTTCAATCAAAATTTGAAAACAAGTATTACCTCTTTGAAGGTGAAAATTGCATTATTGGTTTCTTGCACCACTTAGAAACTGTAGCCCAAGACTTATATGACAACCAATGTGCAACAACTAGGCAGCCAATGACACTGTCAGCGGATGAAAAAGCACGCCATGAGAATGCAGAATGTTGCAACAAATGTAAATCAAAATTCAGCGATGAAGTCATAAAAGTTCGTGATCATGATCATATCACCGGACGATATAGGCAAACATTATGTAGGAAATGCAATCTCCGGTTAAGACTTAACAGACGGGAGCTCCCCATATTTTTCCACAATTTTAAAAATTATGATAGCCACATCGTTTGCTATAAAGCGATTGGAAGAATGAAGTCTTGGAAATTAGATGTTGTAGCAGCAACTGCTGAAAAATATATAACTTTATCCGCCAGTGTCCCTGTAAATGAATACAAAGGGAAGACAGTATACTTTAAACTAAAATTCTTAGACTCATATCAATTTCTAAGTGCATCCTTGAGTGAATTAGCCAAGGGTTTGCAAACGTATGAGCATGTAGAGACATTAAGGGTAGAATTTCCACAATTAAGTGATAATGTTTTATATCAGAAGGGAGTGTTTCCATATTCATACTTCAAGAACTTAAACACGTTGACGGAAGACTGTCTACCACCACAATTTGAATTCTATAATGATCTTACTCGTGAGCACTGTTCCGATAGTGAATATGAACACGCTAACAAGGCGTGGATTGAATTTAATTGTAGCACATTTGGTGATTACATGCTCGCATATCTGAAGTTAGATGTTTTATTGTTGGCAGACATATTTGAAGTGTTTAGAGCATTGAGTCAACGTGAGGATGAAGTCGACCCTGTACATTTTGTCAGTCTCCCACATCTTAGCTTTACCTCAGCACTAAATTTCTCTTCCAATGATCCCCCACACTACATACAAGATGAAAATATGTACAATCTATTTGAACGAGGAATTAGAGGGGGTATGACTTTCACCAACATTCACCGAGCGCGTGCACGCATTGAAGAATTAGGAAATAATACACATGAAAGTCGACATTTGACCTACTTAGATGTTAATAACCTTTACGGTTCTTCACTCAGTAGGAATCTACCCCACTCAAATTTCAAATGGTTGAATGAAAGTGAATTAGATAATTTTTTAATTGAAGAAAATGTTCAAAATATAGATGATGATGGTGAAATCGGCTACATTTTTGATTTAGATTTAGAGTATCCTGCAACCATTCATGATGACACTGCCGATTTCCCATTAGCTCCAGAAATGCAGATGATTGAAAAGAGAATGTTTTCACACTATATGAAAAAGTAAGACCAAATACACATTTTTCTTCTATCAAGAAACTTCTGCTCCATCAATTTGATAGGGAAAATTATGTAGTCCACTACTCAATTTTAAAATTTTACTTGACCATGGGCATGAGAATCAAGAAGATTCATAGTGGCATAAAATTCACACAAAAGCCTTGGTTAAAAACATACATTGATATGAACTCTCAAAAGAGGGCTCAATCAAACACTGACTTCGAAAAGTCATTCTACAAATTGAAAAATAATTCTTTATATGGTAAAACAATGGAAAATGTAAGGAGAAGGAAAAAATTTAAACTAGTCAACAATGAGAAACAACTACTGAAATTGTCAAATCATCCTCTCTATGTTCAACACAAAATATTTGATGAAGATCTGGTTGGTATGGAAATGTACAAACCTTCAATAGTTTTAAATAAATTAATATATGTTGGTCAAGCAGTACTTGACTATAGTAAGTTGGAAATGTATCAATTATATTACAATGATCTAAAAGGATGTCCACTGATAAATAGAACGCGACTTTGTGGAGGTGATACCGATAGTTTCTTCCTATGTTTATACACATCACCATCTGTCCGTCTGGAAGATATACTTCTATACTTCGGTGAAAAGTTTGACTCTTCAAACTATGACAGTCATCACCGACTATACTCAACTACAAACAAAGCTAGATTAGGTTGTTTTAAGGATGAGTGTGCTGGAAAGTTGCTTGAGGAAATGATCCTACTAAAACCGAAAATGTATTCCATGAAATATCTAGACTCTACGAATCATAGCATCAAACGTGCAAAAGGAATTCAGAGAGCAGCAGTTAAAAAATTGAAACATGATGACTATAGGAGTGTCTATTATAGTGAGAATGATACAACTGAAGATATGACAATTATAAATTCAAAAAATCACATAGTTAGCACAAAATCATTTAGGAAGCGAGGTCTTTCACTTTGGGAGGATAAGCGCTGTTGGCTGGATAAAAATTTATCATTACCATATGGACACTATAGCCTAGGTCTTCCCCCACCGTCGAAGAGAAGGAGATGCCTTCCTGTCACAGGTGATGTAGAATAAGTCTAAATAAAAACAATATAATATTCCACTTGTAATAGATCTTGCGATTGCTGCATCTTCCGACATGTAGCAACACTTACTAATACATAAGTAGTCTTACTAAAATTGAAATTTCTACATCTTTCCGATATGTAGAAATGATTACTAATAAATAGGTAGTCCTAATGTGAATGAATATGTGAAGAATTTGTACTCAACATCATTCCGATATGTTGAGCTAATAAAATAACAAACTTTAGGCAAACATTAAACTTAAATTTGAAACATAGCTTTCGGAACATGCCTCATTACATTAGAACATGGAAACTTAGTGACGTTCAAAACGTTCACATAACAAATTCTAAAAGAATAGCATTTCGTCATTCAATAGCAAATAGTGATCGAAAACATCGTGGCGTTTGCATTAGTATTGACTCATTGCCTTCACTGAAAGACTTTGCGGATCTCATTGACAACCATAAGACTCGGATCAAGATTCCTCTCGATGACAAGGTATGGATAAAGTGTGATTCATCAGTCAAACTATACGTCTGTTCACCAAAACGTGAAGATGTTGAATATCGATTTTTTCGTTTCAGTGACGTCACATGGGAAACCTTTACAAGGGAGATACTACCACAGATAACGTCATTCATTAAAGATGGAGGACATCAAACGGTTGGAAGTTGTAAATCGGATGTTAACTACAAAAGCAAAGTCAAAACTCAATCTACAAGAGATCGAGAGGAATATACCCAACCGAAAACAATGGTTACTGATAAAACGCAAATTGAAGCCGACAACGAGCTTACATCTTGGAAGACCCTCAATGTTAACATGGAGGATTCAGAGGAAGGATAGATCTCTCACTATCCTATTCTTTCCAAATGGAACAATCCAATGTATTGGAAGGGTCATGGAGGGTGATCTCTCATATCTACACTTAACTTTGGAACATTTACTTGGTGATTCATTATCTGATTGGAAAGTGAAGACAATGACCGTGTTATGTGAATTACACTATCACTATGATTTCCGTAAAGTTACATCATCACATAATCTAACTTATGAAGTGGAGTTATTTCCAGCAGCTCAATTGACTAACTGGCATCCATATCATGTTCATGTGTTCCATAATGGAAAGATTGTGATAACCGGCATTAAAGACATAAGTGATGTGCCTCCCATCATATGTGATTTGAAAAAATGTTTCATGAAAACCAAATTGTAGATTTTGTATATATGTGGATAGATAATGAAATATGAACATGTTTTTGTATATATGTGAATAGATAATGAAATATGAGCATGTTTTTGTTTTCCTTATAAACCCTTGTTTTGGAAAAAAAAGAGAGCAAGTTAATGATACAACATAAAACTTTATTTCAAAACTGTTTCAACATATTTAGTAAGAATTACATCATTTTTATCACAGTTTTTTGAAAATAGTTCTAAAGCACTTTTACAGTTATTTTTCAATGGTCTCTCATTGACAAAATAGAGTACATAGCCACCGCACATTAGAGATGTATTACTTTGAAGTGGGAACGATGTCACTTTCCTAACAGTCCAGGAAAACCTGTTCATCCATAATGCGATATCATGTAAACGAGGTTGATTAAGAGAGTCAAAATATTCGGCAACTTTATAACGATTGATGTATACAGCAATCCAATGTTTTCCGGGAAGATTGTTGGTATCCGTATTGATGATAAGTGAACAAGGATAGAAAGGAATTGAATCAGGTAAATTATCTCTAGAAAAGACATTGAGAAATATTGTCTTGGAGTAGGGATGAGCTTTCCTCATTTTCCTCAAGATTTCTATGTTGCTTAAGTTACTCATCTCTGATAGCTGACAGTCACGTCTCTCATTCTTGTTATCTCAACTTTGCTATCATAGATAGCATAAATGAGACAAGTAATTGTTTTCTTCAAAGGTGACTCAAATGATACCTCCAGTCGTAGATTTCCAGGCTTTGTAACTCCTACGCTTTCACCACCTAGATCTGCATCTGCTGTGAGGTTGTACATAATGAAGAAGTAGCCATTCTTGTACATATCCATTGTAATTCCATTTGAATCGTCTGTATTAAACATGTTGAGGGCGGTGAAAATAGAACCATATTCACGTGCGAATTTGCCATCTTTGAAATTAGGCTCATATGCTTTGCAAGATACAAATTTCCCATCCTGATAGAGTGCTAGTTTGCTAACATTAAAGTGTTGGAAATTGAATGGATTCTTTTCAAAAGCACCAATGAATGCCTCATTTTCCACAAATGTGATATACACCGCCTTTGGCATTGCAGTGGGAAAAAGATTTGGGTAGGCATGTGAGGATGATCCCGCACCAATTGTGAAGTTTGTCAACACACTGTGATTAACTGGATATATTGCATTGTTTTTCCTCAATCCTGTCGCATGCTCGTTGATGACTGACGGGTTCATTGTTACTCGCCTTACATTGAGCACGGCATTACTTATGTTGACTTGATAGTTTGTAGCTCCAAAAGCCATTAACGCGAACTCAGGATTTGCACGAATAAATTTTATTTGCATTTTAACCTGTGATAGCAGATATCTAGATTGACGAAGGAAATCAAGATAGACGGGTCCTTTCAAGTATAATTCCTTTGAATCCTCTGTTAAATCCATTCGTCTTTTCAACCCTGTATTTGAGACATCATCAAATTTCCCTTGCTGATCATCATACCACCCAGAAACTTGCAAGTGTGACTGTTTAGCTTGCTTTTGAAATTGAGTCATTGTATGTATATATGCTCCATAGGGATATGCTCGATCCCCTCCTTCAATCTGTTTGTCATTCAATATTAGATACACATCTGAGAACAGACTGGCAATAGGAAGATTTGCTAATCCCACTTTATCCTTGGATGAATCGATATTTGTACCATCAGTCTTCTTAATTTGTATACACAACTCTAAATCAATGGATTGACAGTCAATATAATCTTGAGGATTAGCAGGTATATCAAACTGAATAGGCTGCTGCTTACCATCGATATTTGTTGTGGGGACTATGTCTACAATTGTTGAGGAGATGATGTCTGTCTGATGAGGGGGAGAATCGAAGAAACACAAAGCCGAATTGATACTCTGCATCGTATTAGCTCTACAAATATGTTGTCTTCCTTCGTTTTGACTTGTTTCTAGTAGCTGTGGAATTTCGTTTGCGCTTTCTTGTTTTCACTCGACGTCTAGATTTAGAACGTGCTGCTCTAGTCGGCTTTTTACTTTTCCTGCGTCTTTGCTTAGTAACTCGGCCTGATCCAACTTGTCTTGACTTCCTACGCTTCTTCCGAACTGTACGTCTCGTCTTTGTTAAATCATCTAATGCGTCTATGGCAGATTGCTGCGCGCGCATTTTCATAGATTCACCGATATCCTCACCTTGAAGCGCATCAGCTGCAACATTTGCACCAAAATCTAAAGCCCTGCTTCCAACACGCTTCATGATTGGTACGCCATACTTTTTGAGTGTTGGAAGAACCATACGTCTTAGTGCACCAAATATGCCTCCTCCAACTTGTCGTCTACCTCCAACAAACACGGGATAACCGCTCTGATATGATGGTCTACTGTAAATGCCTGTCATTATGACTATTGAATAACTATGGAAGTCACAATAGCGTAAAGCCTTATTCTCGTGACCTAATATGTAGGGTCAAAACAGTAACACCACCACAGAACGGTACTACTTCTCCTGCATCATCATGAATTGATATGTCAATTCTATTGATGAAATTTCGGCTGATTGGTAGATACATTGTGTTAAAAAATTCTCGATTGATTAGTTGCTTCCTTACGGATGAGAGAGGAAATGTGCGCAGAAGTGGGGCCTCAATGTCGCCAACCCTTGTATATTCAATAATGTTACAATAGACATATAAGTTACTTATATCACGCTCTAGTGAGGGGGCTGTATCGCCTATTGATGTACCTTCATAAATAGTTGATTTTGAGAATCCCAATGTGGTCGTTAACACGCTATCCAGCTTGATAAGAGAGTTCTTCCCTACCTTTCGAATCATGCGTTTCTTATGTGGGTCATAAGAAAAGTGATATTCATCTGCATCAAGGTAATCTACACCAAACTCATTTAACTTTGTACACAATTCAGATGGCGTTTTCAAGCTTTCAATGTTCAAATTAACTCTTTTTACAAGTTCACTGGAAGTAGACAATTCATCACCCGATATGTCTTCGCTGTATACGTGGATATCCCATGAAGCATTTGTTGATGCTTTGAGTTTAGAAGAGGACAATTGAACCTTGAATGTATCATTTAATTCTGTCAACCAAGGTGCGCTTTCAAGGCCCTTAAACATCCCAATCATTTCAGATCCAAATTCAATAACAGCGGACTCAGACTTTTCCAATGGTGTCTTTTTAGTAAAAACAATAAATTCTGCCTCCGTTTCAACAGTAAATAAAGTTACTTTCTCTTTCTTATATTCACAAGTCATTAACGTTTCTGGCACTGATCCTTGAAACTTTCTTGCAAAGTCTTCAACACTTCTAATGACCTCAAATTTATTTTTTACTCGGATGCTCCTTTTTTGTAATGCATACAATGGCACAATTCTGCATTTAAAATCAGTAACTTTCCTCTCCGAATTCCACCCACGTCCATTGTACCAATACCTTGATGAGAAAGTTGTTCTGGAATACCCAAAAGTATGACTCAAATCCTTACCTAATACAAGAAGAACATGCTTCCCTTCCTTCATCAATTTTGTTGACCCCTTTATGACTGGTTTGTAGAATTTATTCAAAGTCAGCTTGAAGAGATCATTTATTCGTTCAAACATTCTACCGATTTCCTTTTCTGTATCTTGCAAGCTCATTGTGGGAACCTTAGAATTAAAAGTTGACGTTGCAAATGCCTTTTGAATTTTAATCATGTTTTGGACAGATGGTAAAGATGTTGAAAAAGGATGTAAAGTTAGATGATGAAAAGCCCATGTACCATGTAGACTATTTTGAAATATGCGAAAGCAATCATCCTTTTCTCGCACTTCTTTATGTAATTCAAAATAGTTGTTCTTTAGCAAACTGATATCGTTGTAATAAGTAATTTCAGTTAGAGCAACTTCATGGGGTCCATGCAGAGTAATTGGATTAGCGAATTCAACAGAGTATAGAGATGGTTTGTTACTTGGGAATATCTTTGGGTTGCTATTGCTTGGAAGAATGATATTGAAGTTAGTAGACATGTTAAAGTCATATATGGAAGAAGTCACATGCTATATTAGCTTAAAAGTTACGAGTGTCTCCCATCTCCACATTTTGTAGATCCTGGTGCGTTATCCAGCTATTGAATGAATCAGGATATCCTTTCCATTTAACTAGATATTTCCTTTGATTGCCATGACCTTTCCTCCTAATTATTTTATCAATCATATACACCTCTTCACTTCTGTCTACTACTTGCAATTCATAAGAGTAAAATTTTCCTTCAATTGGATTGCCATGGTAATCTATTAATTTATACATGGTGGGTCTAAATTTTGTATTTACTTCATCCACAAAAAACTCTTCTTCAGTCCAATTAGGTAGATACCCCTTCTCAAATGTAGACTTAACCTTTGAAATCCGAACTCTATCACCAACATTAATTTTCTTTTCATTGGAAATGTTTTTCGCTTTCTTATCATACAATCGAAGCCATACATCCATCGCATTATCTGGGGTAACATCAACTGGTTTCATCTTAATGATTCGATGGTAGCTTTCATTGTAATTCTTAACAAATTTCTGCAGCTCACCTACCCAAACATGTGTATTTTTTGCAGTGAAATAGCGCCATATTTTTGTCTTCAGTGTGCGATTGAACCTCTCAACCATGGCAGCTTTATAAGCACTTTTGACACTAAACAATTCCACATTATGACTTTTAAGGAGACTTCGAACATGAGAGTTTTCGAATTCCTTCCCTTGATCGGTCTGTATTCTTTGCGGAACACGCCCCTCATCGAAAATGCTCTGAAAAGCCGCTTCAACTTCTGGTCCTCGTTTAGATTTCAGCGCACGTGCCCAAGCATAGCGAGATAAAATATCTATTACGGTTAAGATGTATTTATAGCCATCATTGTACTGTGATATCTGTTGCATGTCAGCCAAGTCCGCTTGCCATTGACTATCTATATTGTTAACAACATATTTTCTTGTTGGAAACTGCTTTCTCGCATTTTTGTGAAGAGTGTAAGTCGGTTGACTCCTCAACCACTTCTTGACTTTCTCTATTCCCACACCTGCTGCACGAGCTAGAACCTCCGGACGACTGAAACTTGCGGGATGATTTAAGTCGTAATAAATCTTTCTCAGTTTCACTGCTGTACTCATCGTCTTTGTTCTGATTTGCACGGGTATTACTCGCACAGCAACTGCTAACACAATTGATATCAACCTCGATGCCCTCTTCTCCTTTACCTTCGAGCGCAGATTTCAAACAACAGCAAAATTTTTGTAACGACATGATATGAGAGAGGCAAGGCTTAATTCATATTTGCTTAATATTTACTATACTCCTTCGCAACACGCGTTGAGCGCCTAGTAGCTCTTTTTGGTTGCAGATCATCGGGATCTGCAAGCTCTCGCTTGACCGCCATCGTGGGTGTTTTACGCTTTGATCCATCTTGTAAGTGACCCTTATCCAATTCATTCACAGTCGGTCCTCCAATAATATTGTGAGGTACATTTTGATCAGATAAAATTTTCTGAAAATATGACCACCCTTGTGGTGCACCTAGTTTTCGCCTTACATCTCTGACAGCATATTGTAGAAGGTCATCTATGTGACTATTTCTAATAACATCACCAGTTGTTTCATCTATTATCTCCCCTCTCTCATTGAACTTCACATGTGGATCAATGAAGTCAAATAATCGCTCAGCACGCACACGATATGGTCGAGGTGTTGACAAGGTTATAAATCGTCGCAACTTGTCACGAATCTGTCGCCTCTCGTCAATGTTTTCAGCTGCTAACTGCATTCGTCGATAGGGATCCTTAATCTTCTGAATTTCCATATCCTTTTGTGTTAGTTCCTTAAGTTGATTCGTAATAGGTTGATCTATATTTTTGACTTCCTGTGCACTTTGTAATGTAGTCAATTGTACATACTCCTCTTGAGGAATGACTACCATCTTTGAATACGACATGTTTGAAAATAATAAGGCAACAAAGTACATTGCTTAAAACTAACTGTGAACCGAGAAAACTGTCATTGGTTCAGCGGAATTAGGTATGATATTTGTTCGAAATCGAAGTCGTTCCGGACATTCCTGGGTTAGATCAATAAATAGATAACCATGTGGTTTCTTTGTTACATCTTCATATATTTTTGAAAGTACTTTAGGTTGTTGAGGTAATATCTGTCTACTGAGATGATGTATCTGACTGCTATCTCTTGGATTTTTAAATATTGCCAAATAATGTGTATTCAAACTTCTAGTTCTTTGCTCTTTCCCTCCATCGAAGATGTTTTGGGTGATGTAGATAATAAAAGCTTCCCTATGATGTGCAGTTTGAATGAACATTTCAGTTACATCCTTTGAAGATTTGCTTTCTCGTAATAGATCATCTAATACTAGTAAGTCACCTGCTTTGATATCCTCAGTTGATGGTAACCCTTGCTTCACCTCATAACCTTTCTGGCGAAGTGCAGAATGTAGTTGTGGTTGAAATATTCCATAATACCATTTGACTCTCTTAATTTCCTTGTTAAACATTTCATTTCTATATTGTAGCAATTCAGTTACAAATGTAGTTTTACCGGACTGACTTGATCCAGCGACACACATTGTGCGATCAGTGAATAGACGAAAATCTGTCATCTTATAATTCCATTAACATTAAACTCATCATCCCGCTAATTTTGCTTAGAACAACAAAACAGACACATGTTCCAGATCAAGTTTATTTACATTCAGAATAGAAAATTTCAAGTTACATTTACAAATTAAAACATTTACAAATTAAAACATTTGTGTTTCCTCATCACAATTAGGATTATAGAAAGTTTTCAAGTCAGCATCTTGGCGCTTCAACTTCAATTTAGGATTCCCATCTTTAGATTTCCGACCTCGCTTTTTGCTCTCTTCCTTCCCATCACTTGAAGCAGTCTTATCAATGTTAATCAAACATTTATCAATTGGTAGTGGTTCATAGACTAGTTGAAGAACCTTCATTTGTAAAGATGCGACTTTACCAGTCGAACCATGTGAGCCAATATAAAGTCCGGTAACGTGAACTAAGCCCATATAGCGGCCCCGTTTGAGATCCTCACATTCCATCGCGTTTGTAAAGAGATCGAATGCTTGAAAATGATCAGATAGTTTTAAAAACAGTGTATCGAATTCCGGCAATTCCTTATAACCAACTCCTTCCTCTAATGCCTTTCTCCAATGAGTGGGAGCACTTTCAGGCAGCTCAACACATTCTTTCGCGAAAGAGTCAATAGTTTTAAGAATCACCTGTTGCCATTTTGGAAAAGTCACTCGCATTTGTCTCATATTGCTATACCCTGATGTAGACATACCATTACTGTGGAAGAATGGAACTTGAAGATAAAAGCCATCATCACCATAATTCAAGGTTTGAAAGTAGAACGTATTTCCAATCCCTTGCACCTTTCGTGTCGGACGAAGCTTCAAGAGATCTTGCTCAAAAGCGTCACCTTCCTCTCTGATTGTATACATTTTCTGAGTCATGTTTCAACAAGTACTAATTCGGAGCTTTCAACCAGCGCAAATGAATTGTCACTTGAAAGTGGTAAAATATCATTAAAGCGTCTTCCTTATATACACCTATATATGACTCATCAATCAAAGTGATGACGTGTCACTTTATCATTCGCTAACCTTATATTAACATTGCAGCAGTTGCTGCAATCCTTCCAAGCGGACTATTGATTACACCATTAATACTGTTTCCAATATCATTTAACATACTTAGAAACCCACCACCACCGCGCTGAATTAAGTTTCGCCTTTTCTTATCACTACTCCTTGGATTTGAAAACTTTTTAATGCTATTCAAAGAGCCAGCATTCAACAGAGGCTTGTAAATAGGTAGACATTTGTGTATTGCAAAAGCTAAATCACGAATGAAATCATCACTTGAATTTTGAATCAATTTACACTTCTTCTTATTATCATGTATCCTTTTTAACTTTCGCAACGCCTTTTTAAACTGACTTGAAGGTTTGAAAGACCGTTTCGATTGACGAGAAGATGCCTTCCGTTTTACAGACATTTTTATTCTAATATGGAAATAGATAATACAATTACAATTTTTGCTTAGTACTTACAACATTATATACAAAAGTTTACAAGCATTCACACAGAGTTTGTTACTGGTACTTATAAAATTACATAAAACACTTAACAAGCTGTAGAGGGAAACTGATATACACTCACATCGGCTAGAGTCTGATTTGTAGCAGTTATGAGCTGCTCAATGTCTTTCATTAGATGTTTTGAAATTGGACAGCACATACAGCAGGGCTTTGAATGGAAAGTCTTTAAAATATTGGCATAGTATGCCCGCAAACTGATTACCTCAGAATGTCCTTGAGCAGCCACATTGATGCTTACTGATGGCGGTCCACTGAACAAGTCCAGTTTGCATTTGTCACCCTTCTCGTCATAGTAGCTGGAGGTGATAATGTCATGGAGACATGTGTTGAGTTTCCGTTGGATACTGGTGCACCAACAGCGAGAGTATTCCGGTACAATCTCCGTTTGAGATAGTGGGCGAAATACTTCGTTGAGCCAGAATCTTGCAACTCGTGTAAGAGCGTTGTTCACGACTCTCATCAACATTCTCTGCACCACAACGTCCTCTCCGCAGCGGAAATACTTCACTATTTCCTCCATCAGATCCACCAAATCCGCTTTATAGCCAGTTATATTCACGGCAGAATAAAATATATTGCCCGTGAAGAGTTGACTTCGGTAAATTATTGAAATGGGAATGTTGGTAGTGAACGACATGCTGATTGACATTGTATTAGCCTCAAATTATGCTTGAAATAGAACGGTACAATGTCCTCCTTATATAGAAAAGTCAAACAAAGACACAATAGTGACCAATCACAGACCTGCATGATGACTCATCATGTACGATATACAGTGACTGTTGAAGATATTTCTTCATCGCAGAGGGGACAAGATGAAGTTTCAAAGGGTACATAACATGTAGAACACATAACGCTATGACAACATGGCAAAAAGAGAAGGGATCGTTCCTGTTTAAAACATTTAACGCAGTTCCGTTCACATAATAATTTAAATGTCTCTTGTTCTAATTTCCTTCTGAAGTCACTTTTATTGGGAGAACTTTTTATTAAAACACTGTCAGATGTCTCCTTCTTTCCATATCGTTCCAATTTGATCCTCCTAATTTCACTATCATTGCAGTGTAGCATGGAGAAATCCTCTATCCACCTACGATCCAAATTGTGATTCATAGCATGCTCATCTAGATCCATTAGTCGATCAACTAAATCACCAGCGTTGATATTTTCACTGAGATTTGTTACAGTTTCTATGGCTTTGAACGAATATCCAAGGTCTCTTGCGACAACCCACGACGTTGGGATACTAGTCATCATTATGTATGCCATCAAAAACTATCTCATATTTATAGCATAGTTTGTCTACGTAAAAGGAAAATCAATGTGTCATCTTGATTACAATGGTTGCAATAGTCACAATAGTCGCAATTGAGCAAACCCATTCAAAATCAAACAACGGACGTCTATCGGTACGTACCCAAGTGCTCAGAACCAAACCACACAAGTTCGATCATAGACGTTCCGAAACACAGTGTACCAAACACATGTACCTATCCAGCAAAACAGATCTCATACAAGTTCCTATTGATAACACTGAATTATACATGTACCTATCCATGTGCCTATCGATAACTAAAGTATACATGTACCTATCCATGTACCTATCCATGTTCCTATTGATAACACTAAACTTTACATGTACCTATCCATGTACCTATTGATAACACTAAACTTTATATGTACCTATCCATGTACCTATCCCTGGCAAGTAGGGCACAGTTTTCACTACTGACCTAAACTCTCTAGATTGATTAGAAAGTCAATAAAAGAAGAGAATTAAGTATATATGCGTATAAATCTACGACTGTTTAGGAATCACATGAAGTCAAGCCCATGTTTGTACAATCATTTGTACATATAATGAAACTTGACTGTCAACGTGAAGTGCAGTTGTGAGGGAGAATATAAGGGAAGGATAAAACATCCAGAACGCAAACTTGATGACAGAAAATGATGCAATTGATGATCATCCAATAAAATACATTTTTAAGTAATGACGGGGCATTTTTCACTCGTCTATTACTCAATGACTCAAGACAATTTGAACAGCAGTCACATCCATCAATCTGCTTATGCGCGACTTCGTTGTTTCTCGAGAAGTTCTGTGATAACTGATGGTGCACAATTGAGCAACGGGCAGCAGTACTTCAAAATTGGTTGCACAATTCCTTTATAAAGAGCTATCAACTTGTATTTGTTTACGAGAGTTCTTAAAACTCTTTAGCAATAAAGACTTTGAGCAAATATACGTGCAAGATCAAAGACATAGTCAAATTGGTTACTGATAAATTATCCGAACACAACACCAAGCTTTTTTGTTTATTGACACATTGAATATCAGCAATACAACATAGTTCACAATTCTCTGACTGTCTAATTATCACTTTGATTTCGACCATTATGAATTTAAGGCTTGGAGTTGTGAGCCCAAGATATCATGTTGATAGCTCAACCAATGCTGATAGTTTTTATCATTTATCAAAGGAACACGTCATGTTATCATTTCAATTGCACACTTTGCTTATCATTCATTCTGTACCTTGTCATTAGCCATCCTTAAGCCTGCAATCCGGGGTTGGAATCAATCTGCGGCCAACGTCTCTGTACTCGTAACTGAGTGGCTAAGGCCTCAGCCACACTGCGAGCTTTTCCAAGCGTTTCCGAGCAAAGCGTTTTGTAGCAAATATAAAGTCATCATTGCAGCAGTTATAGACTGCCACACTACGAGCAAAGCAAACCAGAGAGATTGATAGCTTGCGGAGATACGTTTGCTTGCGTTTGCTCGGGACGCTCGTGTTTGTTTGCTTTCAATGTGGCTGAGGCCTTAGGCTGACAGTTGGTCAGCTTGGACTGTTAGACACATAGAAATTGATAACAATAAAACCTCAAGAATGGAAGCAAAGCTTCATTCAATACACAATAGTGGCACAAAAATCGCACGCATTTCCACTTAGATACACTTGTAAACAGCTGATACATTGGTTTAGAATCAGTCACATGTGCAATTCTAAGCTTTTCATTGGTGGTTCATGCCCCAACTTAGTTCCCCGGATCTGCCGCGACCTTGAGTCAATTTCCATCGAGTCAACTTCAGATAAACAATCTATTTCTATGGTCAGACATTATTCAATTTCTATGACACACATGATATGCGTGAATAGCAGTTCCATCGGTTAGGCAGAAAGGCATTCTGACTGAACTTATCACAACTCTCTATCTAAAGTCAACACTGTCAGGGCCTCTTTTAAGGGAGAAGTAACGTTCAAGTTTCATTTTTATGCCCATCTTACTCCATAATAATAGACAGTTGTGGCTGTAATGTAGGTCTAGGCATCCACTAGCTACATATAGGCAACATCTTAGCCATTTTCCTTTGCCTGAGCTCAATAATACAAGTTTTGATACTCATGCTAGTTTTCGCGGAATGTGCTGCAATAGCGTGATGGGCTACAGGGGCTGTTCATAACTTATCAATAACTGTCATCTTTGCACCTTTTCTGAAGGAGTACCGTGCGCTACTGCAAGTGTCGTTCTCAAAATTTCATTGTTTGATAGATGCCTATGATTGTTAGAGAAAACAGTAAGTAAAAAGCAGCTTGAGAAATTTGGTGGGATAATTGGCGGAACTAGGAAATGTAGTACCAATGGTAGCCCAACTGGTAAGCCCAAATATGTATTATAATTACATCCATACAACCTGAACAATTCAGAAGATCGTGATGCCACCATTGCTAACTTTATAAAAACTGTAACGGCAAATATAAATGAATGCTTCTTCAACTACATATTGATCATGCATTTTTTTCTGTATACAGCAAATACTCCAAAGTCATCAAGCATTGCGAGCATGCCATGTGTAGGCCGACCTATAATAGGCTGATCAGGTCAAATTCTGGCCATGTATTGCCCAAAATTACTACGGCTCGGCTCTAGCAATAACAATAACGTACGACTCAGCATGAATATTTCGAAAAAATACATAGCCATCTGATAAGCTTAATGAGTCATGCACAGACACTCTACATAAGTTTGGGTCATTTGCCAAGAAGAGATCCTCATTAGATGAACAATTGACTTGGTTTCGAAGTGCAATGGTCGATATTTAATCCTTTTGAATTTCTGCAAGCAGTAATTTTAAATTCAAAAATGTGAGAAATGCTTATGGATGCCAATGTGGCATCACTCGGATTCGTGATTAGCATACTTGAAAATGGTATATACTGCAACAAACTTTGTGGGAGCTCTCATGCAAGATTCGGCTATGAATCGCCATTTATTTGCTGAACTAATGAGAGATTCTTTAAATAGTGTATTTTCTATCCGTAGGCAGGCTGCATTATAAAATTAGATTCTTGACTCTCGCCCCACTGATGTGTTTCTTTGAACGAAATTCATCCCCGGGTTGATCTCCCAAACTATTGCACCAATTTTGGCAAACGACACATCAATCGAATTGGCATTGAAAGGGGATTCAGTTTCATCAGTTTAATTTCTATGGTCATCCCTGAAATGAGACCTGTGAAGGTCAAAGGTCAAAAACCGCTATTTTTAACAAATTTCCATTACATCACTATTTGAAATGGAAAATTACAACAAAAACTATTAAACCATACACTCATCGAAAGATCTGGTCAATGTAGTTAATAAAACGATGATTATTAATCGCTCTGAGATAACATCATTGTACTAGATGAGGTCAAAGGTCAAGTAATTCAAACTTTAGGTTCAGCTCAAATATCATTGAAATCGCGCAGTTTAGCATTTAGTTTCTGCAAGTGAAGAGACAACCCAGTTCGGGGTGACTTTCATCGAGACATTGAGGCTAAAAGCAATATGATTCTAAAAGATTTCAATGATTGCTTATCAGATGCAGAACTTTTTAGTACAAAAACAATTAAAAAACATATTTGAAATTTGAATTCCAAATTTCAAACATGCATACATAATAGGCAAATAATTTCAAAAAATTCCAATAATTTCAGAAAAGATTTTGTATTTGTGAATATCACTATATTAATAAGAAGAATCTTTCATGTAATCTCAAATTGTTTCATCAAGAATTGATGCCGCAATATACATTAGAAGTGAATATATATAAAAATCAGCCGAAACATTCCAAACATTCAAATCTTAAAATAGCTTTCTCCCCCACCCCAAAAGCATTGTGCCAAATTTATTATCCTTCTGTCAAAAATTGCATAATATGTAGAAAGTAAGCAATTAGAAAACTGGTGGCCATAGCTTGCGTGGTTTAAAAGATATTCAAAAGAAATCGCCAGGGAGAACGAAAGACGCCCACCCCCCAGTGGGGCGAAGGTTAAGTCCCCTTTCTATTTACTAAACTCATGCGATGTCAGATAGGGGCCTACCTATTGTTTTAGTGTCGTATTTGAAGTTGGTTATTGAAAGTTGACTTGTAGTAAACGTGGACTTTAACAGTGAGCCTATGCTATCTAACTATTGACTTTTAGCTCAGCTCTTAACAACTATAATTTTGTGATATTGATTCACTGTATTCTTTGACTGTTTACATGACCACTAGAGAGGTTTGCTACTGCTTTAGATTGCACTTGCAACACAATTTATAAACAAAAGTACACAGAAACTTTCCAACTTTGTCAGTCAATTAAATGCGAGAGCCATAATATCTATAATATCCAGTTTGTCTGTATACAATATACGTATGTTTATCTTGTTGTGATAATGTGATTATGTCTATTGTGGTGATTCCTGTTATTTTTCATGGCATCCTCTCGTCCATACGACGCAAAAAAGAAGCTATGACAAATGAAGGGAATCTCATCACAAAAGATTTTAATTTTTTGTTCTTACTATTAAGGTAAGACTCAATGAGCATGCAACCTCAAGTTCATCAAAATTCTTTCAGCATGCTGAAGAACACAACACCAATATCCGAAATAGGTTTATCTTGGAAGATCCTAAAGAGTGAACGCAACAATGCCAAGAGAAAATCCTTAGAGGCTATTTTTCATACATAATGAGAATAATTTGATTAATGGTTGCTGCGGCGAGACATTGTTACCTTTTTTGAGATAAATTCTTTTTTGTATTTCCTTTTATATAAGCTTTTAATACTTTTCTAATATTTTTTGTGAATTATGCTTTCTTGTATTCCACATATTGATACACAGTGTTTACTAGGGCTAAAACGATAGTGAAATTTTCATTATCGATGTTATCGATATTTCAAAATTCTTTATCGATGCTATCGATATTAATATCGATACTAATATCGATATTAATATCGATATTTTTATCAATATTTTTTTCGATATTTTTATCGGTATTATTTTAGAAATATCGATATTATTATCGATATTTTCATCGGTATTATTTTTAGAAATATCGATATTATTGGTATCGGAAAAATACCGATAATATCGATATTATCGTATCGATATCGTTTTAACCCTATTACTGTTTACTATAGATATAGTTGTTTGTCAATTTTTAAGCCGCTGGTCGGCCTTCAATTGTCTTACCATAGTTAGCTTTGTATCTTCACTTCATAGTTCATGCATGTTTTTCTTATATTTGTCTGTAGTTGATGAGCTGTTCGAAATATCTAAGTAATAATTTTGAATATTGATTTGCGGCTGTAAAACATCTGTGCATTCTATTAAATACCCTGTTGAAGGAATACGAAAGCTTGGCATCTTAGAAATTTGTTTTTTTCCTGAGAAAGCCAGAGGTTATTTATGACATACTATATTATATCCAAGAATGGCCAAACAATTACGTACATTATATTTCTATTCTTGTTTAGGTTCTCTAATGCATGATGCTGTCGTGTATATATTGCTGCACTATATTGTTCTATCAGCATGAAACCTAATGTTTTTATCTTTATACGATGCTATATTTTCTAAAACATGTTTCTTTTTACTATCTAGAAGGTACCTTGGGGATGCGTGTGGTGACAACTGTCCCTTAAAGCCTTTCCCAAGAAATCCTTGCATCACAAACTAGACGATTATTTTTGGAATAATCATCCAATGAAATTACAGTTTTGAAATTGTCGTAATTTAGCAAGCGAACTGGTTTGACGTCTCACGTACGCTCGGCGCTTGTAGACTTTGGGAGTTAGGCCGCTTTCACACAGAATTAAGCGTCTTCCATCTTCCATTTCGTATTTCTCTTTCGTTGCACGTAGAAAAGAATACAGCATATCACACAGAAAAAGGCATCAGCCAACTTCCATCGTCCACCTTCCATTTTCCATCTTCCATCACGCTGTCACACAGAAAAAGTTATAAGGCGTCGTCCATCGAACATAAGGCACGAAATTATGCGCTGGTGAAGTTCATTTCCATCTACTATCAGGCACCAGCCGCAGGACTGTTCTAAAATTAGAACAACTTGAAGTGACGTCTGAGGGAAGATATAGGAAGCGGTGATTTGCGAAGAAAAACAATGAATCAGAAAACAGCTCTTTGTTCACCATGCCGGACGAGGACAATGATGAGGAAGAGAAGAGCTTAGACAGTAGTCATACCAACGGTTAATAGTAAAAAAAATAGCGATGACTGTATCGGAAAAGGATTTCCCTAGTGTGACTGCGACCCGTGGAAGATGGAAGATGGACTATGGAAGGCAGAAACACAGCAGATGAAAATCGTCTCATCACGCGTTATGAAGAATGTGCAAAAGGCAGGGTTGCCTTGGGGATTGATATTTGAATCCCCAGCCCATCCCATACCCACAGGAAAACCTGTGGGTATCCCCACAGAATCCCACACCCCACAGGATAGGCTCCTGATTAATATGTTGCTCCTGATCGTATAGAATGCTTGATGTCCAATATCTCCATCTCAGTGGAACTTCTGCTCATCATTCAACGATCCGAAGGCCGTATTTGACTCCAGAGATGTGGAATGGGAGTCCTTGAAGAAAGTCAACGACTGCGTGTTGTAACTTTTATGACTTTTCTTTTCTATCTTCGTTGTAGGCCTATTGCTCTTTAAAATTGTAGTAGCCCATTTTCTATCATTATTGAGCCTTGATTCTGACTTGCCACCTAGAAATTATTGTACAGAAAATTTAACTAGATGCTCGTTCAATGCACATGTATTTGACTCACAAATTTACATTTGCTTGAATCATTTGGTTGCATTAGCAGATATGTGTTCTTCATCTATCTCTACTGATTCGTAAGTTTTTGTCGTCAGCTGCCAGCTTACACGTACAGTTTACATAGGTTCTTCTCATTCCGCTCTTAATTCTTTAATGATTCTTGAGACATGACACTCTTTTTCCATAAAACTACCACAACGTAGTTTACTGTAAACGCAAATCTATCTCAAGATGTTTCTTTTTAATAGTATGACGACATTGTCTTTATTTCTTTGCTTTCATAACAAATCGGTTGTTGATCAGCTTGTGCTTTTCAAGCTTCATCCTTTACTCACTTTGGATTTTTGGTTCACTTAACCTAGTTATTGACCATGTCGAACCTAATTCATTTTGCTACAGGATTATTTTAAGGGTACAATTTTTGCATTACTGCTCCCTTAAAGGAGATACATTTGTATAAAAATTCAACAACTATGCATATAGACTAAAGGAAACATGGCCTTATTGAAAAATGTTGGAATGAAATATTAGTAGTTCTGCACAACACTCGAGCATTGCATAGTACGCTATTTTGAAATGTCGATGTTTCTTATATTCGCCTTTTACCGTTCGCTGCTGTAACACTAAGAAACCAGTCTACATCAAGTAAAATCAAACCTAAGCTTACATTACATCATGTATACATGTTTCTTATGCGAAGCATTCTCATGAAGTATACACACACTCATTTCAAAAGAACTATGCTTAAATTCCTCGCTGTAGACAATCGTGATTAAGTACAGTATGTTTCACAAAAGCAAGCATGAATATTTATCAATATACGAGTATCTATTGACATTGTAACTGTTAGTTAAAGTCCTGAAGAACCTTAATGTCCCCAAAATATTTTTAGTCAGCTGCTTTTCGTAAAGACTCGATTTTTACTGCAATTAATTTTAAGTGCATGTACTTGGCTGTTTTGATAGATTATATATAGAAAGTTTCACATGTTCCATCTGTGAGAATATAATCCTGGGCTGTCCTTAAGTTGGTATTTGGGGTTCCCAGTGTGAGTTTTTCATTCATTGGTTGCTTATAGTGGTGCTATTTTCAAACAACAACTTACTAAGACAGGGTTGAACATAAATTAAAAATATTCATATGTTGCTACACTGCCAGTACTTCAAAATGGTCAATCTATCACAAAAAAGTCACCTGTCAAAAATTCTTATGTAGGCCTTCACTATATGTTTGCGGTCTACCAATGTGTATTATAGCCATCGTTTATAGCTCAGTGGATCATGCCATGTTCATATGTGTGAATATTCCCGTTTAATATTTGTTCATTGATATAGCATTCATTGATAATTTTATCTCCATTAATGCCGATAAAGAAAAATGTCAAACCTTTATGCATCTCAAGTCTAGAATTGTTTCGCAGTAGAAATCGACTATATAGGCCCACACGTAGTGAAGGAAAAAGCTTTGAATCAATCTAATCTACTAATATGAATAAAGACTTCGACGAAAATCATCCTGATATTCTCGACCACTCATGTCATCGAATTATTGCACAAGAATTGGGAGGATGTTGACCCATTTGTGTATGGTGATGAAATGCAGCACAATGAACCATTTATTGAGGAACACTTAAGTGTGCAGTTAAGGATGCCTATCAGATGAAAGTGAAAGTTCTGACAAGTCGTGGACAAGGGAAAATCTGAGCTTTTATTATAACTATGACTGCAATGCGAGTAGATGGCTTACAGTTGAATGATTTGGTGTGAGGAATCTTTATCAAATCCGACGAAAATTATTCAACATTTTCATGTGTCTTGCTTTGTGGGTTGGACTCAACAGGTCTTCTATATCGTAATTCGTTTAAAATCTAGGTTAATAATGATTAATCGCATTGATCACGCAAGCCTAATTATATCACAAATAATTTTATTAGCTATTTATACTATTAGAGCAAACATTTTTAAGTCTCCATTCGGCTCTGCAGCAAAGGAGACTTGCAGAATTCTTCCACTTCAGACGTCCTTGACACCCCTGGAACTATCATTATAAGTCATTTAAAATTATTGAGCGTGTGTTACTAATGTGAAAATGATCAGCATTGATATTTCATGCGTTTTAAGTGGTGAGATGAGCAGGCTGCGCGATATTTTTGTTGATTGTATTTCCTATGTAGTTGTATTTTTGGTTTTAGTGCAGATGAATGCGTTGCCTATTTTGCAAATCCTTGAGAAGAAATTAGTTTGAATTTTGATCGCTTGTGGATTGGAATTTTCTTGACACACCAACTTCGGTTAAAAGAATTTGTGTGAAGAATTATCTGATTGATTATATTATTAATATAAAATCATCCCTTATCGGATTTTTTTGTATTGAGAAAAAACCAAAGTGGTGTGAGACATTCACGGATTTTACGACCTTTGAATAGGCGACTTGCTTTGTATAATAACAGTTCTGTGAAATTATGGATGTACTCATGATATTGTCACCCCGCCTCTGTCATTACCGCCCTTTGTAACTGACGAATAAAGTATTATTATTATTATTATTGAATTCAATAAATAACATTAGGCCTTCTAATGCTATAACTAAATCCGCATGGAATTTACTGGAATTTACGATGGGACGCATTCAACAACCTATACCTTGCAAGTAGGCCTGCTGTACTCCTTTAGCTACTCCTCACGTTATTCAAATAACATGCAATTCCTACATCATGGATTTATGAACAGATATTAAATGAATCTGTTAAATTAACTGAACTGAGGTGGTAAAAAGGTGAACTATAATAAAGTGGGTCATGAAATGTAGGCCTAAATAGATATCGATCAAATGATATATAGTTAATTGTCTCTCCTCAGAATTCATTCAACTATTAAGGTGTAGTCCATATATTCTGTAGCATCGTTGCTGCCTTTGATTTGTTGCATACTTTTATAAACTGTTGGAAAAGATCCGCATGCGTCAATCAGCAATATAAACTATTTCTGATTAGACTGAATATCTACCGATCGAGGACGCTATATTTATTTATTTTATTTTTTTTATTTTTCACGAAAAGATTTATGTGACATTTATGTCTCGGCGAGACTTCAAGGGCACAACACTATACTTCTATACACTATAATACCTCGCTATGCGCAACTCTGTAATAAAAGCCCCGCTTATTCGCAAAGCATGTCATTTCTCGCTTTATTCGCTTCATGTAATCACTGCCCCGCTAATGTGTGACTGATGAATAAATCTAGCTTTCATCTTCCAAGATTTACAGCTTTTTGCAACACTTATGTAACATATTAATCGGGGAAACATTTATACTGCTTTCCTTTCTATGCCCAGACGAACTAACACTCAACAACATTTTCATGACAATTAGACGCACCGCAAAGTCAACATAAATAAACGCACACCAGTAATCGTACAGTCCATCCGTTTGTTCAGTCATTCTCGATGTCATAAGCTAGTTTAGGCTATTCCGATCCATAGTGACGAGCCCCTGTAGAGCGAAATGCAGCATTTGTGGCTGTTGAGGAATTCAATGCTTTAAATATTCAAGTATGAAGACCTTTCTCTATATCATAACATCAGTAAAGTGAGTAATTATAGCTGCTGTTGGCACACAGCCCCCGCGACTAACTATAGACATATGTTTGGATATTCCTGGACTGTCCGGATGATGAGTCACAGTGACACATCTCAATATTTCATGGATTACGAATAATGCTGTCCGTCGGACCAGCAAAATGCTCAGGTCGCGTCGGACTAGCAAACGCATCAAATACTATTTATATATTTATAATAAGTTCGGATTGAAATTAAGTCTCTGATCCTCTGATAACTCTAGCTTAGATCACGCACAGAAAAATGATTTGCAATTTGGGCTTTGTCACCAGATTTGACGCTTGTGAAGTGAGCGCGGCGTCAGTCAGTTGATGGTGTGCCCATATTTCACTACAACAGTTGAAAGAATTTAATATAGTGTGACTTCAGCTAGGTCAAATTCGTTTTTCACCCAAGTGTGTCGCTTATACGATGGCGGTTTCACACTGTAACATTGACATTGACTTTGCTACGCTGCTTTCTTACTTGTTTAAAGTCTATTGCTTGTTTTAATATTTTCTTATTGAGTTACCTTTGTCTTACTTTCTGTACTGGTGCCAATGTTTCTGTACTCACAATGTTTATCATTGTGGCTTTTTTGATTAAATAAACATCATTCATATGTTTCATGTTGCAGTTTCATTTATTAATTTTTTATTTTCCTGCCAGAAGAAAATCATTTTCAAGAACTGCACTTTGCACATCTTTGCGACCATGCTTTCTTTAAACGCAACAATAAAATCCCTGCTATCAAAATAAACTAAATTTCTCAACTTTACATGCAAAGAAAAGCATGCGACAATGCGACAACTACATCCGAATCCTTCGATGCAAGTCTACGTCGATACGTGAGATCTGCACTTCAATATGAAAATGCTGCAAGCCACGGATTGATTTTATCAATCTCTGACTTTGAATTCAGGGATCCTTGACCCACGTCCAACTGACCTTTTCTACCAAACTCGACCCACTCGGTGTACGCTTAACCGCTCCCTTCCTCTCTCCTCCTTATCACATGACCATTGCAGATTTACAAGAAATCATGCACAAATTGAAGGCGTGGTGAAGGTGGTGGAAATTTTAGGGCGTAGCTGTGGTGAAAGGTCAAAGTTCTCACTTTCATTTTTCTTCAGTAACACTTACACAAGTCAATTGATAGATATTGATCAGCTTAATAGTTAAGATGATGGCTTGTATTGACATTCAGTGAAGACCCGAGTTCCATCGTGATATTCGACCGAGCGCGCCCACCTCCTAAGTTTTTGTCCACCCTGTTTAGACCTGGATTATAACGGAATCATGCATGCATATGATCAGTGAATGACAAGTTCACGAAAATTTTGAACGCTGTTCAGCTCAAGTTCAGCAATTAGTCAATCTCGTTCACTTTGAGTTATTTTTTCCTTTCCGGTCATTTCAAAAGTAATTTTGAAATTTACTTTGACTACATAGATATCTATCTAAATAATTGAGTCATCGCTTCTTTCACATGTCTAAATATTTCAGTGCAAGATATCACGAACTAGAATTTCACTGCAATTTGGAAAATTCCTGGGTTATACGCTTGCATGGCTTAACAGCATCGATACTTTTCCTCTTTGGCATAATGGCAATTGTATGAAGGTATATGAAATCTGTCATTGATAGATGGAACAGCACTACAATTTGCAGAGATCAATTCTAAAGCAGGTCTACAGTTATTTGTCATAAAATTAAGTTACATTGTCGCTGGTTTAGTCATAAGAATTAGGGCCTATACATATAAAAATGTATTTAGAATAAAAATATTTAGAATTATGCATAAAATAGCATAGAATGGGAGCATTCAACTCCCGTTCATTCCCGAAATATGCGAACGAACAAGTTCACGAAAATCATGAGCTAGATCATGAATTGATCAAACTGAACAGCGTTCAGTCACACTCTGCATGTGATGCATCAATTGAAAAATTTGGTCGAGATGATTTGAAATATCTTATTGATTCATGCAAGCTAAAATTGTGTGAGAGGTAAACATTTTTGATTCTATGAAAAAATCAGTAATTTTGCTTTTTGAAGTTCACTGAAATCAGGCAATTTATTCCATTCAAGAGTTCAAATTTTTATTTTTTTCTTTTAGACTTGTGTAGAGTTTGATACAAGACATAAATCTTCAGTTCTCATGGATATGGCAAATTTAATTTACCAATTCACATCACTTCAAGAAGAAATACCTCTAAAAACGTTCGAATTGAAGATTGCTAAAATTTCGATGAGAATCAACATTCAAATTTCAAAATGCTACTTGTGCTAATGGATCAAATAAAGTTCTTTTTCGGTCAAAGGCTGTTACATACACAAGAGAAAGCTATTTGAAATTTGAGGTTCATTAGTCACTTCGTTCAGGAGCTTTTGATCATTTTTGTGGGGGCCTTCAAAAGTGGGCGCCCGTTAACTTGTAGATAAAAATGCTCGATTACATTCGGTAGATGGGCCATAGGAACGGATTCCTTACTGATAACAATACTTAATCAGTTACAGAAACTATTTGTAATTTTTGTAAATTTTTGAAATTTTACAAAACATTAATAACATTGTTTTCAACCCTAACTACAATTTTTGAATATTAGAATATGGATCGGGCCTGTCATGTTCATCGCATAAACTATTGCTCCTGCACAATTCTTGGAAAAGTGCAGTTTCTCCTGCTCCTAAGCAACAGACACGCATCAAAGATGTTATTGACATACATTCTGGATTTGATGTTATTGTACAACAAGTTTTTATGAAGTGTGACTGCGAAGGAAACAACTGTCCCATAACTATGGATATCGATGAATGGGCTACAAAAACGTGATGGCCTTTACGATTGATCTCTAAAAACCGGATTAGTTATCTATTCAAATGATAGTGGCAATCATAAAGTTTCATGACTATTCACAGATGGAAGGCCCCATAAAGCAAGACATGCATGAGAAAATTCACATAAATGGGTTAATAAGACATGAAACCACTATTTTTTATTTTTCAGAAATTGAATGATCATGCTATGATACTAATATTGCAAAGCATTAGACACAGATGCATTTCAGAAGCTTAATTGAATTTCATTGTCTTTTTGATGATGATGAATAGATTCAAGCGTGTTCAAAAAATGGGGTTTGTGGCTTTGTGTCACGTACAGTCGTTTCATTTAAAAGTAAACAGTGTTGCTGTGTTTATGGTTTCCAATGACCTTAGGAGACAATGCGCCTGAAGTGTAGACATGGCTGCAGCTGACTTAGTATTCTTTAAGCATGACTTCAAGTGTCGAACTAACATTCTGAATTTCATTGCCTTTTCACATTAATCATACATGAAGTAAGAATACCTTCTCGTATCCGACGTCTGTGATCAAAAGAACTGTCCATAAAATTCATGCTTAAACTGCATTGTAATTAGACTCTCCATGGTTTAAATTAGGCTCCTCGTGACAGATAGCACATGCTTTGTTTCATGAACGAAAAGCAACATCAGATCAGATAACATTGTTATAAAGTGGTATCATGGGGAAGGATATTCACTGTCGGATATAGTGACGGATCTTGACGAAAAGTTTGCAGAAGATCAAAATTTGTTGTAGAAATATTTTTGGATATGCTGTAATCATCAACATTTAAGACTCACAAAATGTCTGTAAGTAGCAACGAGGAATAGGCGCATATTAATAAAAAACTAAGAGATTAAAATTTAAAAAGTTATCACCTGATCCCTTTTTATAATGTCGATATAGCTATTGGTAGCTGCAACGGATTGCATGAATTCGCTTGCCAATAATGTGTAACTAGGCAACAATTTTTTCGAACGCTTTTTGTAGTTCTTTCTTTTGAAAGAACACATTTTATAGTAATACTTCATTCAAAGTGCTACGTTATTTTGATTCATTCGTTTGGTGAAATTTTCAAACTTCAATTTTTCAAAATTGGAATTCAAACTTTCAAATTTTCAATTAAGTAAAGTACTCCCTTATTTAACGACCTTCAGGTACCAGAACAATTGATATGGGGCACGTCTACAGGTGGCGCATAGCTGAAGGCTTCCAGCACGCCTCCAGATATGATCAGCTGTGAACTAAATAATAAGAAGTCGTGGATCAAAGAGGCAGTCTCACCAGGGAAGAGGAGCTATCAGGAGCCTCCGCAAGTCCGCAGAAACTCTCAGAACTTAATAACGAACTTGCAGCAAAGGCGCATGTGACCGCCTTTGTATATGGTGCCTAAGCCTATTCAGTAGGTGTAGAAAGTAGAAGCCCATAAGAGGTGCAACACCCATAGCTTAGTTCCCTGAGGGTACAGTAATTCATAGAATTATTAATTTTAATTCCGTCCACTCAACAATGCAATAAAGGGCTATTTCTAGGAATCAGGCCTAAGACAAATGAAGAGGTAGTCGAGCTGTCACAGACATTTATCTAAATTAATGTAGTACCTTGTGTGGCCTCCGTGGCACAGTGGTTAAGTGCTTGGCCTAGCGATCTTTTGGTCCAGAGGTCGAGCCCCGAAGGTGTCATTGGAAGTCGGCAGGAAGGGCATCCGGACTAAAAGTACTCCATAAGTCTGACTATGTCAGCGCCGTCCAAGCCCCAAGTATGGGGAGTAGTGACGTAAAAGTTTCATTTTTTTCATTTCTTGTAAAAGTGAAGCGATTGGGAACTGAATTCATGGAACGATTTACTTTCACTTTCTTGCATCGCATTTTTTCGATGCAAAATTCCATTCACATCGCAACTTGTATCGCAGTTTGGTGTATTTAGGCTTTTTTAGAGCCCCAAAAATGTCTGTTGAAGAATACAGTTGCAACTGTCACTCAAAATTAACTAATACCATCATGCAAGCTTATATAGTGTTCTGTATATTGCAGCATCAAAACAGAATTACTAATTGACGAATGTCTTTATACATTTATTAGTCATTAATAGTCACCATCGAAAAATAGTCAATCGAGACAGTCATCACTATATGGACGCCTTCGTGCACCTTCAGGTCGTCGAGACTGGAGATCCCGTTTTGTAGTAAGAAATCACGCAACAACTCGCATACAAAACAGTCACGATTAGTTGCATCGCAGTTTGTGCGATACAACTTTGAAGTTTCGTCGCAAATAGTACAAACTGCATCGCAAACTGCGATGCAATACCGGTTAAATCGTTCTGTGTCATTAATTTACGATTGCATGATGTCTATTAATCATTGGTGGGACTATAATTAGACGTGTTCACCAGTAAACCAAGGTTATCTATATATAAGATAAAAGGTTTAATTTCTGGACGTTCATGTCCAAGATTAATTATTATATGATAAATTTTCAAGGCTTTTAGCTGAATTTTCTAACTCGTTCCGAATCCAGGATTCCGCGGAATCAAGAAATACTGGGATTTTGCATAAGCTGTATATGGATTGCATATATTGGCTATTTGAAAGGATTGAATTCAATTGCTAAATTTTATCTTGATTTCTGAGCATGTGTATCACCCCCAACCAAAGACAGTGCGACATCGTCTTCGCTCACACCCTTTCTAGTTTCCCTGACATGGTCCCGTAGAACATCGACAGAATTCTCGACAGTCAAGTTATGTTATGTTATAAATCTATTTACAGTGGACTTTGGTCGAACTCGATTATCGTTCGAGATTCGTATTGACGAAAAATCGGTCAATAATAGGTGGGTCATGTCCACTAACCAGATTTATAGATTTTTTTCAAATACCCTTTCCAAGAATGTATTAAAATTGGTTTTGATGAAATGGATTTCTTGATAAGATAAAAGTCAAGCGCATGATAAAGGATCTCTTTGACAAAGCAAACAGTCCACTATGTCTGAAAAATGAAATCAAAGTGAGTTTTCAGGGAACAAAAGAAAGTTTCTTAAGGGCAGATTGTAAACACGATCCGCGCCTGAAATATTTGGAAGACAATTCAAGAGAACTTTTTTTGAAATCGTCTTTAACATGACATTTCTTTCATACTTTTCATACTGGGCTTAAGTACAATCCAGTTTGATAGGTTTGCATTGTGTCTATCATGAAGAACGCTGATCAATATCATTAGACATTGACTGTTGGTTATTTTAATATGGACTTCCCTGGCACTCACGCATAATTTCCGTCCTGAGAATGATCCCATCAATGAATTTTTAAATGGCAGTGCATTCTACACAGAACAATTCATGAAAAAGCAATTTCTGCAAGCTATGACAAAATTTGCAAAGCATTTTATCGGCAAGATAAGTTATTGATAACATGTCAATTTTCTTTACGAATACGAGTCATAATTTGCGGTTTGAAAATCAAGTACGCATTTTCATATTTCGAATCAGACTTGTGTTGTAATTGTAATTGCAATTACAACCATTGTACGAACGTAATTAGTGATTGCAATCAATTACATTTTCTGATGAGTATACTTTGTAATTATAATCAGTTACTTTTTAAGCCATATAATTGAGAAGTAATTGCAGTCAGTGCTATTAAGCAATCATTCAGCACGCATACTTTACTCCCCTCGTCGATAATGCGCTACTATACGTAGATGCTTAGATGACCACCGAGTTTACAGCCATCGATAAATTTTTTCAAAGAGATTAAGTGCTAATTGATTTCTAAAATAAGTGATCGCCGGTAAATCTGGCGGTATATGCCAGTAAATCACTTTGACTCATAAGGATCATGTGACATAATTATGCTTACGTGATAAATGCGATTAATCATTTGAAACTTGCATGGGTCATTACACAGAAAAAATTAAATGTTGTGTCCTGAACGCCACTTTTTAATATTCATAATTTCGACTACACAGGATTATCAAAATAGATGTCTGTAAAATATAACAAGATCTTAGGCGCACACGGAGTTATGAACTCTTGTCAATGTATTAATTAACCGACCTGTCGGTGATGAAACATGTCGCCATAGAGGCACATCAAAATTCTCAGCAAATCCAATACATTTAAGAAAAGCTCAATAATTTGAAAATAGAGTAGGGTGATGTTAGTAGGATATGCGGAAAAAATTTCAGTAAACGCTCAATTGTGGTTGTACTGAATAGTAAAAGGGACTACATGAAATCGTTATGTAATTAAGATTTTGTGTCAGCGGTGAAGGCTGACATGATGATATTGATGATGCTGCGTTTCGACTACCATCATCTTCTCGTGTTTAATTTGTCACCAAATACGGTTTTGCTTGTATTCGAGACTGTAGAGCCATAGTCATCCATTTAAGCTCAAATTCATCTTCTATCCCGCAATGCGCATCTCAACATGCTTACTCCATAGCACACACTTATTCTTAATCAGAATTTGTTGATGAAGAACCTACACAGAAATAATAGTCGAATACACAAAACGTACACGTAGTTTCATTTCACAGGGATCGATGACCTCAGATCGAAATTTCTTTTGACTTGTTCGTAGACAAGTAGTGAAACAGACGGCATCTCGATTTGCCTGCAGGAAGCTTGTTCAGAAATTTAGATAGCCTACGCTGTCAATTTGAAACTCCAGCAATGAGTAATGTGCATGTTCCATCTGATTTCAAAGAATGACAGTGTTGCAATTGTTGTGTATGAAGAAAATTACATTCAGGATGACAATGACCATATATGAAACTATTTGGCCGGAACCGTTACTTTTGGCTAATTACAAAACCAATTTTATTAATTGGTACCCGCTCTTTGACGGACTGGCGACCATTGAAGAGCCCATTCAATACAAATGCATTCGTCGGAGTTCAGCTGTGTTACAAAACCAATACAGGAGTTACTAAGATGACAGAAAAGTAATTGCAGTGAAAATCATTGTGTTATAATCCAATCATCAAAGGCAGTTGACGGATCGCATGTTTTAAGTTCCACTGAAATTAAAATATCGGATATCAGTTTTTCTATGTGAAGAAAAATGGAATATAAATTAGGTAGGCCTATCTTATCCTGAGGGGTATGGGGATTCTGTGGTAATGCCTATAGGTTTTTCTGTAGGTATGGGTTGGGGTGAAGACTATAATTTCAATCCCCCCGGCAACCCTGTTAACTTCCCCTTCGGGAGAAGAGAGGCAAATAAATTCTTCTAGAAGTCACAGTTTAAAATCTTTAAATCAATCTAGATCTTATCAGAGATATAATTGCAAGTATTATAAAATCTCCTAGAAGTCACAAGTCTCGATATCTCACTACTAAATCTTCAGTTTGAATCGTGGTAGAGATGTAAGACAAAAATTCTTGGAAGAAGAATAAGGTGGCAAGCAATGCTACAAGCGTCCTCTGTTTTTCCGAGAAGCAATTGTAAATAACCTCGGAATATCCACCCGAGAAAAGAAATGGTAGGGAAATGTCTAGTGTAATGCCGGCAATTATCAAATTCAATTGAGTAGTATTTGAAGAAAAACGGGATAATTTGTTTTTTGTAATCAATTGCATTTTGTGAGTAATTCACACAAGTTTGTTTCGAATTATGAATGTACACATTTACGAACATAAATACATATGCTTGCCATAAAATTGTGTATCCATCAGAAATTGCATTTAGTGAATGGCTATGTAAACGAGCTTATGAGTACTCATTTGGCTTAATTCCTCAGAAAAGGAAAAACAAATTTAAAATCTTGTTATGTGGCAATTGATTGTTCAAGCATAGCTGTAGTCAAATGGCTACTGGTTTCAAATAGACCGTGAGATGTGGGCCTGTCCTTCAAATTGAAGAACACAAGTTGGGGTCAGGCAAAAAATGATACTTCGTCGGGCGGAAACGGACCCGGACCGATCCGGTTGCCCCTCTGCAAGTAGAGCTCTCGTTTTTTGCGGCAAAAAGCGAGGATATCGTTGCCATGACATTGCTAATAAATTACACCGGCTATTATTGGCAATATTTCGTTAGTATTAATATCATCGACATCTCGCACAATCAATAAAATGTGATCTCGATGTACACGACCTATATCTTGATTTGTAAGAAATTTTGTTTTCAATGTCTAATGAATCAGTCAAATGCATCTACTAATATTTCAATTGTAAATTGCAGATTGTGGTGTGTAAGTCTTCCTGCATCTTAGGCAGTCGAAATGTCAGGTCAATAATTATGATATACGCCCAATTTTTAATCATACATCCTTTAAAAAATGGCTGAAGGCGTCATGGGCTTATTCAATGCTGCCAAACAGTAGGATTTCAATTACTACAATCATGCAACAAATGAGCAACTTGTGGAGAGCTCAAATCCGCACTTTGAAAACGATTGTACAAAGTTCAAATTGAAACAGAGGTCTAAAATTTCAAAACCGATGATGTGTAGTTGTTGAATGAACTGATAAACAAGAAAATCAGATTTTAATACATTTAAGCGATGCGCTCTTTCCATTGTGTGATTACGTCTAGAAGTATACTGTAGTCTTATCTTATCTCTTACATTCGATCGAAAAGTTTGACTCATAGGCTATGTTTACTCGTTCTCTTTCTGTTCACTAACCTGCTTATTTGCATCATACTCTTCAACAGTGTTTACTTAGTGATGCCTTTGATATTTGCTCTCTGTGTTTCGAATGTACAGCATGACTCAATATATCTCAAAACATTCAAGCCCTTCAGCGTACAAACAATGCTAGAAGTGAACTTGTTATGAGCATAATTAAGATAGTAGTCCCCTATTCGCATTACTTATTGTTCAATGTGAATTAAGACCTCCTTTTCACATGACTATCTCTTAATCGGACCACTTGGCGTTCGTTCATGATGATGACATCAGAACCATATTTCTACTTCGACCACATTAGAAAGGGTTCAAAACCACAAAAAAGCCTAATCGTCTTTGATGAAATATTTTTTAACGCCGAAATATTCTGATACTTGCTAAGTTCACGTAGTACGATGCAATTATGTGAAATTTAGACTAACAATACTTGCAATGTAAATGCGTGGACGATAGGAACATGCGTTCTGCTTTCGATGAATGTCTCAGCGCATAATCCAATGGTAAACTTTCCGTCGCAGTCTTGAAAGTCTCGGCAAGGAACGGACGTGCGGACTTTCCAAAACTATTCTGAAAATGTCATTTATAAAGGCATGATTGCAGGAGCTTTAATTCTCATCGTGCAGCTTTATAAATTTACCTCCATAACCCAAGTTTGCTTGCAGCTGTGCCATGCTGACTTCCAAAAGAAAACAATCCTCCACATTATGTATATCTACTGTTACTAATACTCGCATTGCGTATGTTAAGTAGCAACAGAGCATCATCATCCACTTAAAGTAGACCTTATAGTATCAATGGCCAGAGTTGGAAAAGTCGGAATTGGAATTAATTCCGATCCGGAATCAATTCCATTTTTCGTCGGAATTGGAATTGGAATTGACCTTGATAAACCTCAATTCCACTTTTCGATAGACCTGTGATAAATCTATTTGTACAAAAATTGAAATCACAGTACTCGGTCGTTGTGTTAACTGCATGCACGCAGAGATAAGAGAGAGATAGATCGACAGAGGTAGCTTTATTCTATAGTTGAATAAAGGGTGCTTTTGTGACTTTGATGGGCCTACAGCCCCGGACAATGTTATTTTAGCGATTAAGTAGACAGTGAAGAGACAATCATCTTTGTTCAATCTGTTATTTAGTTATTTATCAAGTAAGATAATTAATCAAAATAAAGCAATTGTTGAATTTAGCTCTTGATAGGATGAGCACAGAAATTGGAGATTAACTTAATTGCATGTTGTACACGTGAAAAACAATTGGTTTGGAAAGAGATTGGTTTGAATTAACGGTGCATTAAAGGGCAGCAACCCTGTCAGTTCAAATCATAATATAGACAGTGTCAACAAATTATTCTAATAATTAATTATTCAATTACATGAACTATTGGTCATCACATAAAAAACTGCGTTTTTATAATTGATTTTTTAATGGCAATTGAAAACATTATTATGGCATTATTATAAATGGGGGATCAGTAAATGGGGGTACTGGGGGTCAGTAAGACAGCAAGTAACTCACAAATAATTGCCGTTTGCAGCAATCACATTTCTGCAGTGGTCAATGAATTTCAATGCTGCTCTTCTCATTACTTGTGGAGTAAAAGTCAAAGTTTCATTTAATTAGGATTCTAAAGATTCCTTTGTCATTAACTCCAAATCACTTCTCTTCATTTCCAAAGCAGGAAATATCATGCGATCACATATATTTAAGTCAGGTGAATATGGAGCTTGATACAGTAGCTGAACATTCTTGTCTGCCAAAAAGTTTTGAGTGTGGCGTGATACATGTGGTCGAGCTTTATCAAAACCATATTCTCCCATGACACCTCTCTTCTTTCATTTCTTAAATCATGGTTAGTGAAAGAATTAACTGTGTCAATCAGAAAATTAGTATACAATTCGGAATCTACAGACTGATTCCTTTCAAGTACTGTAGAAAACGATAATCCATCAAAATTCACAGCAACAATTGCCATGAACTTTCTGTCGACGGTTAAACGTTTAGGAATTTGATCTCTATCAACATCACCATCAGCTGAACACCAAGACCTTCTGGTTTGAGGACAACCAACTGGCCTACAGAAAAACCATTTCTCGTCTGCAACTACAAGATTGCGATGGATATTGCGCCTTGTAAATTTCTCAATAAGCTAAGTGCAGCACGATACACGAGCCTCTTTGTTTGCCTCGGATAAATTATGTGGCACCCACTTATCTTGGATTGATCGCATATGCAGGTCTTCTGTCAGGATGTCGTAAATCATTCTATGATTTGTATCCAATTTATCATCAAGCTCGTAGCACGTAATTCTCCTATTCACGGTCACCTCATCAGCAACCATCTGAGTAAGATCGATTCTTTTCTGAGACTTTGGACGCCCACTTCCATCAATTCTATCAAATTGAATGCGACCTTCTCCAAACTCAGTCATAACTTGTTGTACACGTCTAACTGATATCTGCTTATCACCCCAAGCAGTTGTTATGATCTCGTGTATTTTTGTGCCTTTAAAGTTATTTCTTCTTAAAGTCTCGACGATTAGGTTGATGTCACGACTGTTGATCTCCATTGCGGCAGTCAAAATGAATGCTGGTTTTCGGAATCAAAATTAAAATTGATTTCAAAGTGAATCCATGTTAAAGATAATGATGATTGTGTTTAAGATATCTATGATTCATGTGAAAAGTGGCGATGATGGAACAAACATGGACAAACCAGAGACAATATACATGGATATCTGTATAGTAAGGATTCCGAACACGCCGTAGATGAGAATAGTCGCAAATGAAAAAGAAATCCATGTGCACATTCAAACGTCGATTTTTTGACTCGTGGGAAAATCAATAAGTTATAGCTATGGCTGATTTCTTTACTGATACGAAGCAGTCGTCTTCTACACGATAAATTGTTTTCACTTCAAAATGAAATGAATTTGACTTAGGCTTATTGCAGTTCAACATCTGAACTGTATTATTGCCGTTGCCGTATTGTAACTTACAAAGTTCTTTGATTCAGGTAACACCGAGTGGGTATAGAGCTAAATTGATTTTGAGTAGAGTGTCTCATCCCCTTACTATATAGATATCCATGCAATATAGTAGAGACAATGAACGGTTTACAGATATGACACAAACTTGTTTACAAAAGAATAAAATGATAAAGAATAATATCATAGAATCCAATTAAATGAACCATATAAAAAACGCAATTTTTTATGTGATGACCTATATTATTCACCTTCCAATCACAACAATTAACAATATTAATTTTTAAAACTATAGTTATATAGATACGACACGCAACGATGAAAGAAAAACTTTACACTTATAGTTCACTTCTTAATGTTGAATTCATTTCAATTCGATCGGACTCACTTATACCAAAATAATATCATAAATATCAGTGTCACTTTTACCGTCAATCTTCAATCGCGCTCGCTGATGTGTTGCCGTATACGCTGCTGTGTTGTTGTTCGCTGGCAGGCAGTTGTTGTTGTTACTTCTGTAGTTATGTTACACCGCGTGAGCGCGGAGTTCTTCTAACTGCTACTGAAGACGTCGTATGTGTTGTTGTTGTGTCAATTTCTCATCGTTTCTAATTTATTCAAATTTTTGAGATTTGACGATAAAACCACGTTCTTTTGAAAATTGAAAGAGTTTCCTTTAATCCCTGCTCGTTAGCTTTCGACCCGACCACATTTCGTTCTTATCACAGAATTTTTAATCTCCTTTTTTAACATGGACCATTAATCAGTTTTCATGATATCATTTTTATCGTCGTTTTTTCATTCATCAACAATCACGTTATTCGCACACTGAATTTCTTTCTTCTGTCAGTTTATTAAATTTATTCGCATCTCATCTCTCTATCTCTCTCAGCGTTTGATTCTTTGCTGACCGTTAACTTTCTTTTCTTTCTTTTTTTCACGAGATATTGAATATCTCGTTTACGAAACGAAAATGGCGTAAGCTGACCGGTTACATATATACATGAACACAAGAAATTTGAACTATGAACATGAAAACGCACATAGGAACGACGCAGAGAACGGCACACAGGAACAACGAGGATAGGATAAGGGCACATGGGTTAGATTGAAACGAACAAACGTTAGATACATTAACATAAGACACTATACGCGACATGCAATTATCGGAATTGAATCTTATTATGGAATTGGAATTGAATTGAACTGTTTCGACTGGAATAGGAATTGGATTTGGAATTGAAATTTCTGCTCCGGAATTGGAATTAAAAAATTTCAGTGGAATTTTTCCAGCTCTATCAATGGCAGTTTATTAATATTCTTTACAAAAAATCGTAGACAAGCGGTGTTACAAAGTACTCGATTTATCTAAATTCCAACGGCATGGCGACCTGGTAACGGAATTTAGGTATTCTATGAAGGCAGAAGGGCAAGAAAATTTGGAAATCCGAGGGCGCGAAGCAGACTAGAATTTCTACGATTTTTTGCCCGACTGGGTTCATAGAATAGCTATCCTTTAAATATTTGGCAGATGCCTCACAACCAATGTGATTGTACGTATATTTCTGTAAAACTTTTTCTTGTCCTCCCAGAAAGGCAAGATAAAAATATTGCTCTGCAGCACTTTTCGTATCATGGCATTTTACTTTCACAGATTAGTAGTAATACCATCCCAAAAGGAAGTGCAAAATGTGCAACGATGAATCATCATGCGGACAGCCCCCCTCTCTGGCGAGAGGAAGGAAGTGGCCAAGGATGTGTTGGGGGGAATGGGTCCGTGAGGAGGAAACCGTTGTAAAGGGAGTGTCTGACACGTTCATTAAAAACCGCCCCCCCCCCCCCCGACGACTCAACCGACCAAGTTGGTCGAAAAGACCAAAGTTGTTCAGAATCATGTGAAACAAACTTCTATCAAGGTTTCGGGTTGAAATTCGCACAAAAAATTTTTTCGAAAATTTTTCACTACGGTGGTCGCATTTTTAGGCAACTTTGACGATATCTCACTCAGGAATGGAAGTAAATGAAGAGCTCGGGTTTCTTTTACGGGCAAGACCGCGCTTCGTTCTCTAGGATCCTATCTTTTCAGATGCGTGGCAGGCTCCGCTTTCAAATGAGAGCATGTTGAAAATCGAGTTTTTGCGCATTTTCCAAGATTTTGGAACTTTTGAAAAAACGACCGAGTTTTTCATCTCGGCTTCTGGTCATCGTAGAGGGTCAAGGGATGTCTTAAATGAAAGGTGAGAGCGAGGAAACATGACTGTCAAAATTTGAAGTCAATCGGAGCACTAGAACCGGAGCTAGAAGGCTTCAAAGTTTGATGCCTACCGATCAGCTGATCTGAAAACCTATAAAAGCGCAGATCACCGACAGACACATCAGTTCATCCGATGACTTCACAGAGGTAGGTGAACTCTCCTGAGCTCGGACACTTGGTCGGATTTCATGAAAAAGCTGATTTCCATTGGAAATCAAGGCAGATTTTTCGATTGGTGATATCGCCAATTTTGCCAGACTTATAGGTTAGCCAGTATAGTATGACTGATCACTTGATGATAGTAGGCCGAAATCTTTAAACGACTATAACTTTGGTTCTAGTGAGCCGTTTGAGTTGATTAAAAAAAAGGTTCGATAGGTCTTGACCTGCCCTAAGTGATAAACTACTTATAAACCTTTTTATAAGTAGTGTAAGATGCTGAAAAAATTAAATTCGCTAGTTTTGATGATTTTGCGGGGTTTCCAACCCTTCTAAATTCAACTAAGACATTTACAAAGTTGCCAGAGACGAGCTTCGGCTTGAGACTTGCTTCCTAATGTATACAACTCCACCGATTTTCATGTCAAAATCGGGGCCCGGATACCAACATAGTGACATGACGCACGCTCTGTCCACCCGAGGTTGGATTTGTGGGTCGAGGTCTCGGAGTTGGGATAAGATCCCCTCTGAGAAATGCCTGTAACGGATTCATCAGCTTAACTTGTCTTTCCTGAAAGCGAAGTTGTCTTTGTCATAGCGCTGGGCGACTATCGATTCTGTCTTTGTATAGCATGGGCCTTCACGACTGAAAGCCCGGCAACTGTCGATGTAATGTCAAAATTTGGTAAAAGCGAAGTTGTCTTTGTGATAGCACTGGGCGACTATCGATTCTGTCTTTGTATAGCATGGGCCTTCACGACTGATAGCCCGGTAACTGTCGATGTGTTGTCCAAATTTGGTAAAAGCGTCGTTGTCAAGTCAAAAGCACGACTAAATTTAGAAAGACCAAGGCAAGGCTTTGTGTCGGGAGGGTATATAAGCCACTGCTTCTCTCAAGGCTTCACTCCTGTTTCAAGTTGTAAGACGAACGATGAGTGCTCTGTCGAAGTTTGCTATCAAACTTTGAAATATTTAGAACTTAGGATTATTCTGTCTTAATGCAGATACACTAGTAGCTTCATGTGAACGTTTTTATTAAGCTGTGACTTTAGATGAGATCCTTTAACGATCTCCTATTATGGGCACTAAAATGTGTCTCAATTTAACACATTATTTCTTCTCTTTTCAGTTTGAAAAATGACGAAGGAATGTAATAAGAAATTACAAATTTTTAAGTGCAGTTGTGGCATGCCCTTCCGCGGTGACCGCTTCAGGCGCCACATCTTGGCGAGAGTGACGAAGGGTGACATGAAGTATGATGAGGTGTTGATGGCGATGCATTGTGTGTGGTGTGATGTTCGTTGTAGTGCGTATGATGTCGAGTTTGTGAAGGCTCATGCTAATTGTCCTCTGCGAGTGATTGGGAAGGAAATGATGAGTCAAGTGTTGAGTGGTTAGCGGAGGAGCGCATTTGTTCAAGGCGAACCAGTGCGTTCCCCAGTCGTGAATGTCGATTTGGATGAGGATGATGAAGTGGTGACTAAAGTAAAGAAGAAGTTGATTGTCGAGAGAGATGATGATGAGGATGAGGCTATGGAGAGTGTTGCAATGAAGAAGGGGTATGTTGAGAAGTTGAGTGATGATGATGAGCTTGAGCGAGCTGTCGCGTCGATTGAGCCACTGGCAAAGCCACGGGCTCAATCGTCGCCGAGAGATGAGTGTGTGATGTCTAATTGTGTTGTGAGAGTGAGTCAGTCGAGTGTGCCGAGTAAAGTGGTGCTGTCGAAGAATGATGCGCTGGCGTATGGGAATGTGAGGAATGAGTGTGACAGGTTTCGGGGAAAGTTGAATGCTGCAAAGTGCACGTTGAAAGAAGTGATTGTGGAAAGGGATCGTTTAAAGAGAGAGTCGGAGGACGTTGTGAGTGTGAAGAGAGAGTTGTTTGAGGCGAGGCAGAAGTTGGTGAAAGAGAGAAATTTAAAGGAGACGCTTGAGTCGAAGTTGGAGAGTTGTGAGAAGTCGGTCTGTCGAGAGCGTGAGTTGAAGGAAGAGGCGATGGAACGAGTGAGATTGTTGGAGCGTCAGTTGAGTGTGCAGTCGGAAGTGTCGCCTGAAACGGTCACCGCCCTTCGCATACCTGTGGTGGGTTATGTCCCGCAGCGGCCATTAATTTATGGAGGTGTGACTCCAGACACAAGGCAAGAGTGCTTTAACTGAACGGATGTCCGATGTTATCACATCAAAATACATCACAAGGAGGACATCCGTGTAGGTTATAGAAAACCTCACAAATTTCGTAAGTATTATGACTGGAACATAATATTATACCATCTTTCTCATTATTACTTCTTTCATTGCAGGCCAACTGAAAAAGCTATAATCCCATCACAACCCACGTCCCGTGAACGCACCATGGGCTCTCTTAAAGGCCAACCTTCTAATGCAGCGAACATGGTCCCAAGCCCAGAACATGTCTTCGGACATGGATGCAGAGGGGAAGGCTGAAAAATGATGAAATGAAATGGATGTGTTACATTCTGTGCCACACACACACACACAAACACATTACAGATTTCTCTCTTCACGAGTCTGTCAAGCGCTTCGTTTCTCATGGATCCTACTGAAACAAGATTCGGCAAACGCTGTTTCGTATACGGTTTGCTGTGACCACTTCTGCGAAAGCTTACAAGAAAAGATGATGCATAGAAACAAAATTCTTAAACCGAAGTGTTAATAAAACTTAGAACAACAAGTAAACTCAACAAACTGTAATGTGTAATACTAGAAACTTGAACATAAATAGCATCAAGCATGATGGCAGTGAAGTAAAAAACTTGAGTGCTGTCAACATTTTATTAGGTTGGTTGAATCCAATTTAGTTTTGGAAATAACAATGACAATATGGTTTATTTTATTCAGAAACAATTGATCACCGCCACCATGAAAGTTGCCCATCCAAGAAATAATCTTCCGCAGATGACGTGTATAAAACTCAGAAGCATCAGTAACATATTCTTGTCCGTAGGAAGGAAATTGAAAATCAACACTTTCCGCTGCTTCACCTTGTGGAAAATGAATGTAATTGACATTTGCAATGAAGCGAGCCTTGATGAGACTGTCTTTGAAATAAGATATCAACTCCATAAATATTTTTCGTGTATAGTCTAAACATGTTTCCAATTCTCTCTCCTCCCTTTGAAACTCCAGGATGTAATCTTGTATTAAGCCTCCGAAGCTCTCTTGATGAAAACGAATCGTGCAATCATCATGTTTCAATGCATTGACTTCAGGTGCCATGGTTGAGTCTATTGCTAAACATCATTTTGCCTAGGACGATTTCAACAACACGTTTCAAATGTGCGTGCGCACATCGGGAACTCTAGCTCGTCTGTGATTGGACGAGAGGTCTGATCCATTCACCGCTTAGGAAAATCTTATAAAAGGCAGTGCACCAGCTCTGCTCTTCACATTTATCTTTCACAGGGTGAGTGTCGGTGAGCTCCTGCTATCAGGTTGTTTTCATGTAGTCTCCTACTATCAAGAGATTCACTTCTGCTCATAAAACATATCACCGCCGTAATACCTCCTTTGCTCGAGCGTTCCTTGGGGACGGCGGGTACTGCCGTAGAGGGATTGCGTTGCACGGGTTGTTCGTCGTTTGTTAGACCGAAACCTCTGAGCCGTTGCTCATATTGGGCGTTCGACTTCATACTCAACGTGATGCTTTCTCTCGCCAGGTCAGAGTACTTCAGCCATTCGACAAAGGTTAGTCTTTATGACATGGAGTAGAGTGAAATGTAAATCATTAGATGTAACTTCAATGATTGTTCCCATAATAAACGTTGACTAGGCAAATATAGCGAATTTTATCTTTCCTTTTCAGTGATAGAAATCTGCGTTGACAAAGTCAAAATGGAGTTTACGAAAATCGAAGAGTATCGCGTCTGTGCTGAGAAGGAGAGGAAGACGATTAAGCAATGTAGGTTTTTGTGTAATGGGGCAAGGATGAGGTGCAGGTTGTGCTAATAAAACTCTTTAAGTAACACCATTAGGTTTGCATGTGTGTTGAACGTAGGAATTAATTTTCATAAACCTCTAAATAACATCAAGAGGGTAGGAATCATGTCCCTATTAATTTTAACGAAAATCAAAACCCTTTCTCTCTCCCTACTCCGTGATTTTCAAAACCGAAACTAACATTTCGAAAAATTCATTGTGATGTATTTAGGCGAAATCTCTCACCACCCTCTTTTCTTCCGTTTCAGTGCAAAAATCGTTCGTCAATGGGGAGGCCGGCCCTGTAGAAGCAATCGGACAAGCCTACGAGCGACTTGGAATGTGTAAGTATCTTGATGGATTAATGCTGTTATGTTTTAACACCTCTGTATCCGTATAGCTCACTCTCTATCATTGTTGTCTCCGTAACCTCTAATCTCATCTCTTTTTCCTTTCTATAGATTTGGCAAGGCAGGAGAAGTGGGAGGAAGCCGCGAGGTGGAAGTACCACGATGAATTTCCGGCCCTACCTTCCCACTCCACCACCACTACCAACGAAACTACTCCCTACCACCCATCGAACTCGGCCATCGTCAAACCTCCACCGCCGCCAGCTCCGGTACCTGCGCCAGTCCCTGCTCCCCGTCACCACGTCCCTCCGACACCGAAGCGAAGGACCCTTCCACCTTCGGCCCGTGTCCCACTCCTACCTCCTCCGCGTCCATCCTTGCTGCCGGAGTTACACTCCCAAATGGCAAGTATCCGTGATTGGGAAATAGGGGTGGGGCTAAGACTTAATAAAACTTATTTGAAACTTGAAGTCATGTTACTAATCATTCTCCCTTCTTTTTTTCTCAACAGATCTGGCGACGGTTCTCCTGGATGGTGACGTTCCCTCCCGCCCCATCATCATCCCAGCATCGCCACCACCACCTGCAGCAAACGACCTCCCTCTCCTCTCTGTTCAGTCGGTGGAGAGACTGTTGGAGCAGGAGGAGTTGGAGATAGTGGGAGAGGAGAGGGAGATTGAAGTCGAAAAGAAGGACTTTCGATGCCAGCGGTGTGACAGGGTCTTCGCTCAGCCTACAGTTTGAGACGTCACACCGCTGGCCATGCCAGCAGGGGAGGAAAGCGCCGACCGAACCCTCAACGGCCCAAGTGTGAAGGTTGTGGACGCACGTCCTACAACAGCACCAACTTACAACGTCACATCGAATGCGGATCCTGTGGCAGTGCGAGGCAACCACCGACAACAACAGGTAGGAAGCATCCTTCATCGCACGTCTGCTTTTCCTGTTCTTCGTGTCAGAAGACCTTTCCTACAGAGTTTGTTCTTTCTTCGCACACACTCTGTCACACACATTCCACTGAGCTTTACACTGACAACAACGTCACTCTAAGGCTGAGCAAGTTTTCCCTTGAGAGGCTCGTTCGCGACTATGAGTTAGAAAGCTCTGAACCTGTACAAGATATTCATCCTTTCTTGATGAATAATATAGGTTTGATTCATCAGATGTTGGCGTGCTTAGATAAATTTCTGCTCAAAGGCATGTTCTATGTCACTGCTCGTCTCAATAAGGTAGACAATAGCACGGGAGAAGCAGAGTCCACTGTGACCATTAGGATAGCCTCCTGTGCTGGTGATCTCATAGGTGATGTAAACGAGTGGATAGAGAGACATGCGACCTATCTCGTCAGCAACTTAAATAAATTTAATGAAAGAGACAGCGGTCTGGTCTTTGATGGGATAGAGAAAGTAGACATTAAAATAAATCTTTTAGAAAATTTGTAAGGGAATGGTTGTTTCACCCTACCCAGAGCACTGGCTAGCAAAAAGGCTGTCATCAATGTACAGTGTCAGTCCCAGTGTTTCAAGTATGCCGTCCTCTCCATTCTTCACTATAATGATATAGGTATGCATCGTCAAAGAGTCACCAAGTATCGTGAATGGGAGGATGAGCTCAAGTTTGACGGGTTAGATGTCAACACACTAGATTTTAAAGGCATTGCCCAATTTGAAAAACTCAATGACATTAAGATCGTCGTCCATCTCTGGGAAAAAGGTCTGAAGGACGTTAGGTATAATAATCGCCAAAGTAACTTCGACCGGGTTGTCAATCGTCTCCTAGTCTATAGCGACAACCACCCAGAATGGCATTATTGTGGCATTCCTAAAATTTCAAAGTTGTATCGCCACCAGCAAAGTTATGATGACAAACATTATTACTGTGATCGCTGCACACGACGTTTCACATCTAAAGCATTTTTTAAAGAGCATTACGAGTGGTGCTCTCGGGGTAAACTTCAAATGGAAGTCATGCACAAAGATAAATTTTATTGGTATGAGGAAAACGCAATGAGCTCATTCCCATATGTACCATCTATGCGGACATTGAATGTTACATTGAACAAGAAGACCTAAGTCATGAGCCAGCAGCCATTGCCTGTTATGAGGTTTGGCATCCATATTATAGGAACCAAAATAAAATGCATGTGTGGCAAGGCGAGGAGTGCGTTGAAAACTTCCTCAACTTTTTAGATAGGAAAGCCCGTTTTCATCAACGGTATGAAACGGAGCTGACTAGGAAACCCATGTGCTTCACAGTTGCCGATAAATTCAAATTTGATAAGACCACGGAATGTCCCCGCTGCTGTTCATCCTTTGATGATCAGCAACATAAGAAAGTGAGGGACCATTGCCATCTCAGTGGTAAATTTAGGTCTGCCTAATGCAGTAAATGTAACATGAAACTCAGGCTCAAACGGCAAACGCTCCCCGTCATCTTCCATAACTTTAAATGTTATGATGCTCACATCATCATTCGCCATGGATTCGGTAAAATGAAATCCTGGTCATCCAAAGTGATTGCACAAAGTAAGGAAAAATTTATGTGCATCACTGATAAAGTACAAGTTGTTAAGACCGCTGAAAGGAAGCCTGTCTTCTATGACATAAAGTTTCTAGATAGTTTTCAATTTATGTCTTCTTCCTTAGCCGCGTTGGCTAATAATTTAGAAACGCTTCCCCTCACTCAACATTTAAAGAAAGACTATCCCAACATAAGTGACAGTCTCATGCGACGGAAAGGGGTGTTTCCTTATAGTTATTTTAGTTCAATGGAGACATCCCTTCCGTCCATCGATAAATTTAAAAATGATTTGACGGGTGAGGACTGTTCACCGTATGACTATAGGCATGCAGAGCAAGCATGGTTAGAATTTAGGTGTCGCACTTTTGGTGACTACATGCTTGCCTACTTAAAATTAGACGTCCATCTGTTGGCTGACGTGTTTGAGACATTTAGGAAAGTCACATTAGAACAGGACGCCTTAGACCCCGTCCATCTTGTTAGTCTGCCGGGTCTGTCCTATCAGTCAGCCTTCAAGATGACGAAAGAGAGAATACATTTACTGCAAGATGCAGAAATGTACACGTTATTTGAACGTGGTATTACGGGAGGCTTAACACATGTCAACAAACATGTTGTCAACAGCACCCAAGACATAGGATCGACCACGCATTTAATGTACATAGACCAAAATAATTTATATGGGAGTGCATTATCCAATCGTTTGCCAGTCTGACTTCCAATGGGTAGAGCCCCATGATATTGAATACTTCTCCAATCCAGCACACATCATGGCACTGGAAGATGAGGCCAACATAGGTTATTTATTTGAAGTCGACCTCATCTATCCAGAATGCATTAAGAATAAGACAGTTGATTTTCCTCTCGCACCCGAATCTGGCATAGTCAGTCCAGATATGTTCTCTCCCTTTATGAAAGAACACAATAAGCAATATGAGATGGATAGTGACTTAAAATATAAACCCACTAGGAAGTTGTTGCTCACCCAATTGAACAAGCAGCATTACATCGTGCACTATTCCATCCTCAAATTCTATCTAGGTATGGGGATGCAACTTGACAAAGTCCATCGCGCTATCCAGTTTAGGCAGAAGCCCTTTCAAAAACCGTATATAGAATTTAATAGCAAGAAGCGGGCTGAATCCAAGAATCCTTTCGAAAAGGACTTCTTTAAATATAAGAATAATGCCCTCTTTGGTAAAACTATGGAGGATGTAAGAAAGCGCATTGACTATCGCATCGTGACTGATCCGGAAACGAGCATCGAGTTATGTCGCTCACCGTTGTTTTGTCACCATGATGTCATTTTCGAAGACATTACTGGTTTTAAAATGTTAAAATCTAAAGTAGAGCTTTGCAAGCCCATTTATGTCGGTCAAGCTGTCTTGGATCTCTCCAAGTTAGAAATGTACAAGTTGTTTTACCACACCTTTAAAACTTGTCCATTGATCCAACATGTGGAATTAGTAGGAGGCGATACAGACAGCTTCTTCCTAGCTTTGACAACCACTAGCCAAGTCAAGCAGGAAGACATTTTAAAATATTTAGCACCCAAGTTTGATAGTTCCAACTATCCCACTGACCTTCCGCTTTACTCTACCGCAAATAAAGCGAAGCTTGGCTGCTTCAAGGATGAGTGTGCCGGCAAACAGATGGAGGAGATGATCTTGCTTTGCCCCAAGATGTACTCCATGAAGCTAAAATCCTCAGAGCTTTCTATTAAACGGGCGAAAGGCATCTCGAAGTCAATCGTTAGAAAAATACACATAGGGACTACCAAGATGCCTTAGATTCACTTAAAATTAAGAAAGTAGAAATGACCATTTTAAAATCACAGTCGCATCAAGTCAGAACAACGACGTTTAGGAAACGAGGTCTCTGAGCTTTGGAAGACAAGCGATGTTGGATGAGTCCTAACCACTCATTACCGTACGGTCATCCAGACACTCATCTACCTCCACCCAAGAGACAGAAACTTTCTCTTCCTCCGTCCGGCGATGTATGATGATGAATGCTTCCTCTCTGTTGTGGTTGATATTTTGCTTTTTCACTCCATGGCTTTCTATGGGGTGTTGTGAGTGAGAGCCTTGTAGCATGCGTCCAACTCCTGATCACAGCATATCATCGATAGGGTATCCAGTGCTTTTGCTGACTTTGTTTTGTAACTGCACATCAGTGACTTTGTTTTCTCCCTGCACATGAGTGACTTTGTTTTCTCCCTGTACATGAGTGACTTTGTCTTCTCCGGTAATGTGAGCCATAAAAACTTTGTTTTCTGCTACCATCAGTATGCCTATGTGCGGTGCTATGAAAATCGGCTGTGATGATGAATGACATATCACGTACATACTGTGACGTCTTCCTTTTGACATAAAGATGGGATTCTCACTCAATAGACAGAAGTAAAAGTTTTGATCATTTTGTGAGATGGGTAGGGTTCGAAATAAAGTAATGACCATGTCACTGTTTGCAATGTAGGTGAAATATAAATGAAGTCATAAGTATCTTGACTGTTTGCAAGATAGGTAAAGTATAAAATAAAGTCAAAAGCATGTTACAGTTTGTAAGTTATCATCCTCACCAACGAATGTAACATCATGACAATTTCTTCAGCTTAGGAAACATCAACCACTTTGCTGACTCATGTCTATGAATAGCGCTGACTCATGAAGTGGTAAAGCGCCAGTCACTTAGATAAGAATCAGATCAGTCTTGTTCAACCTTTTCACCGATACGTGTGTGGGCATCATTTCATGTCTATAAATAGCGCTGACTCATCATAAATCGATGAACCTTGTTGATGAACTTTTCACCGACACGTGTGTGTGGGCGATAGCCTATTGCGATGACTCATTCAAAACACATCATGTGATTAACACGATTCTATTAACTGTGACTCATACAGATCACGCATTAGAGATTTAGCAATGTCAGCTACTTTACTGATATCACGTAAACCAGTCATGATACAATGTCCGTTGTGAAACACTGCAATATGTACAGGATGCCACTTCCGAATCAGAGCAGCAGGAAAGAGTTCAGTTTCATAAAATATACAATGGTTACTGGTTTTAATGTTGGCTAGATTCACTAACATCTTCAATTGAACAGACAGTAATATATTCTTCAATGTCAGGGGACTGAGGCGTAGATGAGGCATGAGTGTTCGCATTTTCTTGACGACTTCGTAACACATGGACTGCATCACGAAATGAGAAAGGTTTCCTAGGACTTGGATTTTGCCGCAGCGAAAGATTTGAAGATTTCGACCGTTGCTCATGCGAATGACCAACATTTGTGGACGACCGCGATGGCATACTGAATCGGGAAGATGGGTATGTAACTGTTCTAAATCGATGTCTCTTCTGAGATTCATTTCGCGCATGGCGTTGATGATGCGGATGGGGAGCATGATTCACAAATGACATGAGGGTTGAGTGAACTTCCCTTTTATACTTTTCCCATGAGGGTTTTGGAATCACAATGTAGCAGTGATCATCATATAGAATCATCTCTTGAATGCGAATAAATACAAATGCCGTCTCCTACGTTAATGACACGGCAAGAGTTGGATAGGATAGCTCGATGCAACCTTCGTAGTTGAAAGCGTTCTAGAGTTATCTGAAGTTGACGTTTCGCATCATGAAATGAAACACACAGACTTTACCATGATACATAGAGGATAATTTTCACATGATTCAAACCTGAGTGAAGAATGCTATGCCTAAGAAAGAAGGAGATAGTCATGTTCATGTGTGGCATGGTGAGTGTACATTTTCTTTCTTGATACGGTGGCCGTTAAGGCCGTGGTCTCTTAAAGACCGATGGTGCATTCTCAGTGTGTGGAGAGTGTTACTGTAGTTGATCATCATCAACATAGACATCATTTTTAAAGCTTATGGAGACAAGATAGGATTAAACGTGAACAACCTTCCGTCCCTGCGCGGACCCATGTAGATGGTTTGAATTTTAATTTCGAAGGAGTGGAATCCTTTTCCTAAAATGGGGAGAGGTTTGCAATTGAGCAAGTCGAATTCGCTGCCCTCCTTTTCATGGATGATGAGACAGTGCCTATCCATATGAACATACATGCATCGTCTTTCCATGATGGGAACTTGTGACCGCTTCCCATTGTGTCGAACAATTTCTTTGGGAATGGTGACATTTTCTTTCAGGAATGTTTTAAGAGTATTGAATTGTAACCGTGTCCAATAGTCTAACTGTACACACATGGCCAGTCCATACTTTGTTGACATAACCTTTAGATAATCTATCCGATGACTTGGAGTTTTTGTGGTCACGGCTTCTCCATGATGAGCTATCTTTTGATTGAAAGCATTTTTACCCGATGCTAAAGTAAGGGAGTTCAGTGTACCCAGTGCGAGAGCAGAGGAGTTGATGGCTTCGAGCAACTGCATGGTTAGCACAAGGACGGAAATGATTGCCATGAGCTCAGTCGTCCGTTTTATAAGCAGACCTAGCTCCAATCACATGCGTTTCCCTTTTCACGTTTTCCCTGTCTTTGTTACGTGCAAAGAGTTATCACACGTGAACTTTTGACTGCATGGGTGGAAACCTTTCCTATTTATACACAAAGTCGTTCTAGTCCTCACAAAGACTTTAGTAACACACCCCTTTTAGCGAACAAAGACGCATTCATTTATCTAACAAAGCGCAATGACTCATGTTGCTCTATACACCATTACAAAATACTCAGTGAAAAGAAAACTTTATTGCATCTACACAATGTGTCGACGATCAAACAAAGTCGTGGATGTAAACACACTCAGATGAATCATGACATGTTTAACAACGTATGCATTTCCTTCCATCGTCTCTCCTATTCTCTCCATAATTTTCTCCATATGACGACCATAAAATTGATCACTAAGAGTAATCCATTCTGAGCAATAAGATCCAAAACGAAGTGGTTTTTGCTAATCTTTCAACTTTATATAAGCAACGAGTCTACCCTTTACATCTTGAGGTTGTAAACTCTCTATCAATCTTTTGAAGAGAGGAAGGATTTCAGTTAGCACTACTCTCATATCATTCATCTTCATTTTAAATGTAAGCTTCCAATCTTGTAAAAATCCGTCGAATCCTTGTTGATCAAGTGTCAAATCACACATGTGGTTATTGAGTGCACGATGCGCCATCATAAACGTTGTGACTATAGATTTCACATTGCTTTAATGACTTCCACTTTGAATAAAACAGAAATAACAATCATGTTCCACTGTAAGTTTATTCAACATCAGTCAAAATTCACAAGTACAGAATACACTTCATGAATTAAGCATCACTCATTCACAAGGAGTAAAAACATGTTTTACATATACCCATGCTGTTGACAATAATATAGATACAGTTCATAAACGTCATAGAGACTACAATGCCAGCGTGAAGAGAGTTTTACAATGTAGGTGGATTTATTTCTAGTATTACAATGGGATGGTGGTCTGTAAAGGTGATGTCTCTCACCGAAACATACAGCCATATCAAAAATCATTTCATCTCTAAACTTCTTTTGATCACAATGCATATGATAGTCTTGTCTTACACGATCTACCCAACATGGTAAATATAAATTATCAATGTGCAACTGAAGTGTTGATGCTTCTCGTTCAGAATCATTTCCTAATATTTTAACAATATGAAAGCCTGACAGCCACCGCTTGAAATCACTTATCAAATACGCTTCATTTAAAAATCCAATATGAATCAAAATAGAAGGATCAAGTTCATGCACATGACGCCGTGACCATTGGTCTTTGTGTGGAGGACAGTAGGCAAATGTATGATATACACTAACAACAGTTTGATTGCTTTCTCTCATTGCAGTAGCACTCAATTCCTGCATGGGTGTTCCCTCACTGTCTATGAAGATGACAACCTACAATATCAAAAAGTCTTAATTACAAGATAAAACATTGAGCAGGAACTTTACAAGGATGTCTGTCCCTTACATAACAAAAGATACATACAACATGATTACAATGTTTTATTTGAACATAACGCGCAAGACCGCGTTTTCCAGATTCACTACATATTAACTGATTACAATACTTAAGATTTCTCTTTGGTGGTGACACCATCTTTCTTTGATGCGCGACGACGTTTAGGTTTAGTGACAGGTTCTTGACACTTTTTGAAACAAAAATCAATGACTTTCTCAATGTGATCAAGTCCTGTTAACTCGGGTTGATGATGAATTTGAGCAATGCGCAAATTGAGAGAAATCAAGTTACCGTCAGATTGATGAGGTCCCACATAAACAGCAGGCACCTCAATATGAAAGGAATAAAAGCCTGCACCTAGCGATGACAATTCTGTTTCAACTGACTGTTCAACTGTCACTCCTGAAGTGACTTTACAATACCTGCTTTGCAAAATATAGCAGCGAGTGCCGCGATACAATGGTTTATAATAAGAAGTTTTCTTTTCTGGCCACAACTGTAATAGCTCAGTGGGAATAATAGCCTTTTGCCTCACAATGTCTTCTAAAATGTCAAGCTGCTGACGCAACCAATTATCAATAGGGATACTCAGGTTTTGACCGCAACGATTCACTTGCGTATCAACTTTTGGTAAGTATACCGCCGGCGTTTGAAGATAGAGTCGAACAGCGTTGTAGCGCACCTGTTGTTTGTAGGTAGGATAGCCGTGAATTACCTTTTCAATTTTCGGATTCCACAGCTCGAGATGTTGAGGATTCAGTGATGCGGCAGTTGGAGTAGGATTCATGGCCATGGCAGGCTGTAACGAAAGAATACCACTAAGTACATTCATGATCATCAGAGAAAAGAAAATCCTTAGCTTAGCAATGACATATGAGGTGACTTAAGAGGACCTTTTGGGGCGTTCACATGATTTAAAGCTTATCACCAAAGTCTAAGTCTTCGTCATCGTCCAGTAAATTAAATGTCTTGGGCTTGGGACCCGAATTAAGTTTCAATTCCCTAAAAGACTTAAAGGTAAAGCGTCTAGGTGGTGGAGGTGGCGGTGGTGGTGATGGTTCAACAAAATAAGCTTTAACAATCATCGGCCACACACTCTCCTGCGTCTCTCTTCTAAAATGTTGGTAAGGTTTAGGCCACACCGTCATGACACTCACTTGTAAATTTGGAAACAGGATTGAATCAGACAAAATTGAGACGGATAATGGGTTGAGCAAGTCACACACGCTCTCCAAGTCAAGAGAATGAAATGAAGAGAAAATGGGGAGATGTCTGCTTTTATAGTCTCCTGCGAATCCACATTTGACACTATGAGAGCCAATCAGAGACCTCCGTATCTCCCCTGACTTCGTTGCGGCAGGGAAAATGAGGCACGCGGACGACTGACTCATGATTGGTTTTCCCAAATCTTCTAGTCAAATCTAGTTTAGCACATTGAGTTGAATATGAATGTGTTTTATGCGACATAAGAGCAAGTTGGATCCATGCTCATGAAATGAATCTAGTCGAAATGCAATTTTCGCCATGTGTCGCTGATAGAAATCTTTGGGATCATGTATCGTCGCTGCAGAATAGGATGCAAAATGAAACACTACACGTTCACCTGCATGTTCATCAGTCACTTTCTCAAATTCAATCTCTGCAACTAATCGACCTTTCACATCTTTATTCATCAAACTGTCCATGAGCAGTTGGAAAACAAAGTGACCTTTAGCGATAGAAAATTCTAAATCTGCCTTTTCATGATGAAATGAGATGATGTAGTCCCTAATCACACCACGAAGACTTTGTCGATGAAACGTAGTGAACAAAATTCATTCGTAAACTCTACTGCATCTGTCATCTTTCTTCCTATCACTTCGGAGATATGGCATGAATGACATTCAGGTGTAAAATGGGACGCTGATTCCAAATCTGGTCTCTGATTTCCCGTCCGAGGCTTGCTTCATCCGCTAGAGCCGTTTTCGTAAATTCTAACTCTGTCGTTTTTATCAATATCCCAAATTTTCAATGGCGTCTCACATCTAAACGAAGGCAGATATGAACAAGCCGTGTCTTCCACTGAATTTGTCTCACTCTTTGCTTTCAAACGAGCTATCACACGACTTTCTCCGATCACTAGAAACAAAGTTGGAAGTTTCGTCGTCGGGGGGGGGGGCGATTTTTTCACCGAAACTTCACCGACCATACTTTTGACGATAAACACGATGGGATGGGTCTCGGAGCTCAATTCTAACATTTTGAAATTTCTTTTTCAGGAAAAAATCCTAGGTGTCGAGGCCCAAGGTGACGAAAATTTTCGAAAAAATTTTTTGTGAGCATTTCAACCTGAAACCTTGATAGAAGTTTGTTTCACATGATTCTGAACAACTTTGGTCTTTTAATAATAATAATATCTTTATTGTCTCAACAGATCAAATTCGGTGAGCACATTACATAAATCGAGATACACAAAAAGACAAAGGGAGAGAAGGCTGCACAGAATTTCGTAAAAATATACATAAAAACAGACTATTTACAAAATCTAATGAACGACTTTCTGAACCGTTCAGTCTTGGTGGGCGGAAGATTAAAAATACAACTACTTCTGGTAGCTCTCACACAAGAACGGATGGAAAATAGTTCACGCAAAGGATGTTCTTGATATTTTACAATTTTAGAAAAAAGACTTTCACACGTTTTATCACAAACAACAGGAAGAGAAAGTTCCTCAACATACGGCAAACCAATAATTCCGTAGGTTCTTTTTTCTATTGCGATGAGCTTCTTTAACAAATACTGCGGAATATTGCAGAAACATGCGTATGAGTACGTCAAAATAGACCGAATAAATGAAATGTAACACCTTCGCAATAATATAGGCGGACAGTCCGCACGCCGAAGATGGTACAGAATGAAAAATCTTTTTAACTTTTTTAACTTTAAAATTCCGCAACTTTTCGACCAACTTGGTCGGTTGAGTCGTCGGGGGGGGGGCGATTTTTCACCGAAACTTTACCGACCCAACTTTTGACGGCAAACACGATGGGATGGGTCTCGGAGCTCAATTCTAACATTTTGAATTTTTTTCACGAAAAGATCCTAAGTGTCGAGCGAGGCCCAAGGTGACGAAAATTTTCGAAAAATTTTTTTGTGAGCATTTCAACCTGAAACCTTGATAGAAGTTTGTTTCACATGATTCTGAACAACTTTGGTCTTTTCGACCAACTTGGTCGGTTGAGTCGTCGGGGGGGGGGGCGGTTTTTCATGAACATGTCAGACACTCCCTTTGCAACGGTTTCCTCCTCACGGACCCATTCCTCCCAACACATCCTTGGCCACTTCCTTCCTCTCGCCAGAGAGGGGGGCTGTCCGCATGATGACTCATCGTTGCACATTTTGCACTTCCTTTTGGGATGGGATTACTACTCAGATTTGCATGTAGAAGATAAGAATTTCTCAAAAGGGCGAATGCAAAATTTCTAAAAAGTGTCATCATCCCTTTCTGCATTTCTATCTGTGAGCATCAGCCCAAGTGACGCGGGTGTTTCATTAAATTCCTTTTCTTATTGAAAACATAGAAGTGTCTATGTAAATTATGGAGAAAATATAGGAAGTTGTCAATTGCATCAATTACTTGCATACCGAAGGACTAAGTAGCAGAATTAACATTTCCAAACACCCGAAATAGAAGTGAGGAATGACCTCTGCTTAATGTGAAAATGATGCTATGAATCATCGGTAAATACTCAACTGCAGAAATCATTCAGAATAAGATAAAATGGCGCATGTTTTGAATCAATGGGAATCAGTTAAGCAAATAAGAATTACATCAATACTTAAAGCTTACAAAATAGTTATGTGGCATCAAAGACTTAAGACGTCGCGAGGACTTTCAATGCGGTTGTCACAGACGTCCACTGGGAAGACGCTGTGGAACGATGGAATTCAAAATATTATTACAATCCAAAGCTGACTGAAACAATTTCAGAGCTTGGTGGCGTTTAATTTCAAAGTAGTCTAACAAAAAAGTGACACTTCAGTTTACAACATCTATTACAAACAATTTTTTGACAGCTTCTTTCGAATTTCGAAATTAGATGTTTATCTTCCTTATCTTTTTAGGTGTCTATCTCCACCATACAAATAATAGCCATAATTTAAAGTACCGTAGATATGACAAGTGACCGGTGTGCATGAATAGTTTTTTTTGGTAATCATAGGTTTCAGGACGCTTAGTAAATGAACTAGTTTTGATACTTTTCTTAACCATTGATCAATATGTGAAGACCATCTCGAAGATTTGTTCAATTTAAACACGAGGACATCAATTGTCTCTTTTGGTGGAAGAAATGAGCGAAAAAAACCCAAAATCACACCATAGAGGCTTGTGAGTTTTCGGTATAAAGTAAAAGCGTGGATCTCTTCATATTGAGAACTAAATAATGTGATCATAAGTCCATGAGCAATAGGCCTACTTGAGCGGTTTTACTACTTAATGAAAGAGAAATCAAATGTAGATTTCACTAATTTGGTCTTAATGTAATGAACCAACATATTTTTATTGCGTATAAAGGGATCAGCTCCGCCTTCTTACCATTAAAGTTAAACTGCAACTTTTAGAGCCCCTGTTTGAGAATGGATTCGGTCATTTTCTGGTACAAATACGGTCAGGGCAAGCTTTCGATCACTTCCAAGCCACGGCCTTGTCAACAGTGCTTGAAAATTGTAGCCTGATATTATTGCCAGTAGATACGTTTTCCATAAAAATGAAGTGACTAATTCGTATGTGAAAATTGGCTCAACATCTTTCCAACAAAATTAACGAAAAGATGGCAGAATTAACAAAACAATACTTTATTCTCATTTTGACGCATTTTCAATCATTCCGTCTGATTTTTCGCCTGCTTTCTACAAAAGTTTAGCAGTGAAGTCGGAATAATGAGTTGGCGCGGGCACCGAATGGAGATATTGGACAAGGTATTGGGTGGACAAGTAAACTGCATACCCCGATATTGAGATCAACTAATTCTCAATGCCAGGACAAGGCACATGTCCACGCCGACTGGGTCACTTCCCGCCGTCTATCTATTTGAGTGTCCGGGTTGCGATCGTGTTTAGAATGGAAACTTACAAAATGCGATGATATGAGTTTTGAAAGCTAAGAGTTTCATGCAGGCACCACAAGCTATCAACATAAAACAGAGTAACAAAAACGAAAGTAACGACTAATTACAATATTTAATGAATGAGTTTGAAAATCTCCTCGCTTTTGAATGTGGACGATTCAAGGTTTTTGGCACAGCACGAATACTTATAGTTCTCGCCGCATCGATAGTGGAAAACATCGAACGCAGAGATGTTCAAAATTTGTACTTATAGCAGATATAAGCTTTTCACACGATTTCTCAACAGAGAATAACCATGAGTCATCCGACTGCCAAATGCCAATAATACGGAAAACACGATTTTCAACACGCAAAAAGTCATTCAAAAGATAATTAGGCGCATTGCAAAATACGGATATCCTTAAACGGAAATCCAAAACAATGAATGTTATGCGTCTTGATCTTCAGTCCACTCTGATTGCAATTTTCCGAAATTTCTAAAAAAACCATTTGTCGTTGAAAAATCGGGATAATGTGTACAGCACAACAGCTACTGAGCAAATCTCATAACTTTACTTCAAGTCATCGTTAAAGTTACACCTATCTATAGTCATCGGTTCAACGTGAACGCCGTGTGAACCTCAATTGATTCTCACAGAGGATAATTCTCAAAACAGTGAAAGCTATTTGTATTCAATTGATATGATATGGGCTTAGCGGATGCTTGGTCATCACGCCAGCCGTTGGAAAATCAGTCTGAAATTGTCGCAAACATAGATCTGCACGGTTATCTGTTACTGCTGTATTCGCCACGAAGAAGAATATGCTTAGTATTCAAGAAGAGGTCAATTAACGAAGGCATCTGACCATCGCATAAAGACAAAGACGGACTATTAATCATTCCTCTGTGCTTGTAAAGTTGATATGCGGATTAGGCATCTAAATGCATGTGTGTTGAGCTGATTCTATGCAAGGATGCTAAGCTCTGATCTGATGTCCCCCAATGACTATAAAAACTTTTCAATTTGTTTTTCTAACACGCAGCTATTATACCCTAGTCTGCACGAGATATTGACGCAGTTTCTATTATTGTATACGATTGTAGCATTTGGAAGGCTACAAGTACAATCAGAATTCTATTTCGAATACAAGATTTTTAAGAACTAGGATTCAGAAAACAAGAATTCTATTTCGATTAACCAGATTTCTTTTCGAAGAAAACAATGCAGCTCGAAGTTATACTTTCAAAACAGAAATCTTGCATACTGAATCAGAAGAGAAATCTGACTCAATATCAAGTTGGCTTCCAAATACTCCAATAATGATCTACAACGCAAAATTAAAATGTTTCAAGATTTCTTGTAGACAACTAAATAAATGCATAGTAGAAAAGCAATTAGAAGCAATGCGAAACATCGTATTCAGCATCTTTGCATTTTGTCACATCACAGGATATGATGATATCAGTATTATGCGCATTAGTGCATTGCCGAAATATGCGCTGTTGACCTGCTTTTCGTTAATGCCACTCCGCATTTAGTATACACGAGCAAATATGCTAATTTGGACAAACTCCAGTGATCATGCTTTAGACAACTTTGAGGCACATTTTGAATCCCGTCAAAACTGCAATTAACAATTAAATATGATGCTAAGAATAAAGTATACGATAAAGAAAATGTTGAACTTAATTTGATGCCGAAATATGGAGGGGCGAGTTCGATAGCATTTTCGCATATTATTTTACATAGATAAAAATGTAATTTTATAACTATTTTATACCACTATAATACACGAAAATATCAAAGAAAATTAATTATGGGAGAAGCTGGCAGTTTTATCATATAATATTTAAGTGATGATTCCAGCTGATTAAAAAGCGTCTGGCTAACCATTTTGTAGCTTCTAAATTTCGAACACACACTATGCAATACTAAATAATATTAGAAATAATTGCCATTGATGTCATACGTATATGGCAACTAAAAAGTCATAGCAAATAAGTGCTCTAAAAAAGCCATGCTTTCAACAAGCATAAATTGAGATGAGAATTTACGACAAGCTAAAGCTGTGACAGACTGTGAATGCATCATAATCTTTCTAAACATTTTCTAAATACGCAGATGCACTTATGTATGCATGCATCCTATCCAGAGCAATCTGACGACTTACATGGTCAGATTACATGGTCACTGGGTTTGATTTATTCTGGAGCGTCAAATCATCCACCGAATTTTTCAGTAAACTTAATACGTACAAGGTGGCCATAAAGTCGCGCACCAAAGTCCAAGCTTGAAGCTCCAGTCATACTATTATAGAAATTCCTGGTTTCGTCGTGCGCATGTAGAGTCTACTTCGTTCTCTTAACTTCATGAATGAACATTATTTGGTGCAGATGACCGCGTGCCGATGATCGCGCGACTGCCAAAGTGAGTATTACTCCGAAAGCGAAGGAGTCAGGATAAATGGAAGCGACAATGGCTTCTGAATCACAATCTGCGAGCATGTCCTTGACAATTGAACACAGAGTTGAAATTATCTTACTTTGTGGGTGAAAGGGTGCGACAAGCAGGTCTGTTGCTGAAAGGTTCAATTCAAAGCATGAAGGAATGAATGTTAGTCACACGGCAGTCGGTTGTTTACTTGCGAAGTTCAAAGAAGCTGGCTGTGTTGACGACAAAGATTGAAGTGGACGTGCAAGAGTATCTGATGCGACACGAGCAGCCATTCTCGATAAAACTGAGCAAAGTCTAAAAAAAATCCGTACGTAAATCATCTCGTGAAATCAACGTTCCCCGCTCCACGATGCAGAAGATACTCAAAGAAGAACTTTTTCATCCATACAAATTTCAGATGCTCCAAAAATGGTGCGAAGACGATTCTGACCGACGCATGGGAATGTCGACATGGTTTAAATACCGATTGGATGAGTATTCTGACATGGTGCATCGGAAAGTGCTCTTTAGTGATGAAGGCAACTTCTATATCAATGGTGAAGTGAACAAATAAAATTGCCGATGTTATGCACGGGAGAATCCCCACTGGATGCAACCTACAAAAGAACACAGTGGTGCTAAACTAATGGTCTGATGCAGTCTGTGGAGAGACCATGTTTTAGGGTCATTCTTTTTTGACTCCACGCTCGACGGTGACAGGCACCTCAATGTTGCAAGTAGAACTTATCCGTCAGTTAAGCTCAATTGGAGGAGGCCGGTCTGAGTGGTTCATGCAGGATTGAGCGCCTCCACACTGTGTTGAAAGTGCGCGGCTGGCTGGATAAAAACTTCGTTCTTTGGATTGGTCGAGGGGAACAGTCGAATGGGCTGCTCGATCCCCCGACCTGAATCTTATGGATTACTTCTTTTGGGGATACGCTAGACAATTAGTATATTCCGTGCGCATGAATGACCTGGATCATTTGGGAACTCGAATTCGTGATGCTTGTCAGGAAATTAACGGTGATTCAGATTTGCTGAATCGAATGTTCGATAACTTTCACCATCGACTCGATTTATATGTGGTTGCTGGTGGGCAGCATTTTGAACATTTTTGAATACTTAGAGGCACTGTGTAATTTTCCTAATTATCTTGGTTACAATTATGCATTTTCTCTTTTGAAAAGATCAATTAAACTCTTGGTGCGCGACTCTATGGCCACCCTGTATAATGCCAATAGAGTTTTTCTATACAAGTTTTTGATTTTTCAACTCTACACGAATCTCAACCCACAACAGGTTATCTCACATTTATTTAATCTATTTGATATTGTTTTCAATTTCACTTCAAGGAAATATCTATATGTTGGTTGGAATATATCATTTTTGCTAAGAAAGTGTATAATAGTTACACTTGTTTTGGCATTGTAAAGTGGAAAGAAGCTATTCAATACATTGTCAGTAGTATACGTCACTCTGCTGGAAAAGATTTTACAGGTTCGAGGCCTTCCAGTGGGAGATAACTGTAGCCCTTTACTAGCAGATTTGTTTTTATGAAGTCTTTGTTAGCAGAAAAGAAATTTGGGCTTGCAATATTGTTGTCAAGTACATCTCGCAATATAGATGATTTTTGTGTTGTAAATTATCGTCATTTTGCAAGTTTACTTCCCAAAATAGATCCTTATGACCTCAAGGCCGAAAGAGGTGGTGATAATGATAAAAAATCAATATTGTTTTAGATTGTTTTATCAGGTCAGTATATCACAGAATAGACTATTTTCCTTTTCATGTGGTGTTGTTAACTTTTCCAGATAGCCTCATCCCCAGAAAGATGGGCATTCATGTATTCTTGAGCCAAATAATTAGAATTTTGCGTATCTACTCGCATCTTCAATATGTTGTTGAAAGGGCACAAAAGGTTGTAAATATTCTTGTTAAGAGAGGTTATATTGTTAAAGATTTACGTCGTGGTGCCACACATATCCTGTGTAAACATATGAACTTACTTCAAAAGTTTGGAATTTTTTCATGTAAAGAGTTTTTCGATCGTTGTGTGTAATAGGTGTCACATGGTCCGCTGTTCTGCAGCGGGGGTCCACCAACCAGGGCATACAGGAAATTAACGCACCCAAAGCTAGTTGGTGTTCCTGCTGACGAATCTACAGCGTCACTCACCGGTGTCGAGATCTGTGCATGGCAATTGTAATTTTCGTTCGCCCATTGCTTTAAGATAGCTATCTTTCAATTTGTGTGTTATGATAGAAAAATTTTGACTTTGTCTGGTTTGCCTTTGGAAACGGTCATCAGTCCTCTTAAGGACTACCTAAGATAATACTCGTACAATTTTGTAAACTTATGAAATATTCGAATATATTTTCAATGCTGCACACCATTTGAAAATGCGTTGAAACTTTGCCTTATATGGTCAAACTTTGCCTTACATAATCCATTTCTCACACAATTATTTTCTATTTATGGCAAGTCTCAACGCTTGATACAAATTTCACTACAAATGACTTCGACACAATATCAGTTGTTAATTCTCATGCGTAGGCATCTATAAATGCACGTTGTTGCGCTATTAATACATCGGAAATTGCATTAATACTTTCTTACAAAAATATGAGTATTAATTATTATTTCGCAATGAACCTTTGGAATGCATGATAAAGTGATGCCAATGCTGTCCATAGACAATGCTATATCATAAGCGAATGTAGATCTACATAAAGGATCTGTGATTGCAGACTGTCCACCAACGTCTGCCAATTGTGATTTCAAGCTAATGATCTACGGATCCACAAATCCTCGCTAATTAGTGCCTGATCGCTATCTTTCTTCTATCAAGATTGCAGATGCAAACCCCTCATATTATAAATTTTTGGGATATCAATATATTCCATTGATATATTTCGTTTTAGTTCAATTTTTATGCTGCCTGCTAATATAGCAAAACTATACTTATGATTACAAAAATGATTCAAGTTAGAACTGCCTGATTGGGTCTGACTGAGACTTGGACTCGCTGAACAATCCTTGCTGATTTGCAATTAGCAAGTTAGTGAGATTTCGACGGGCATTCATCAAATATCCATTTAAATACACTACTGCCAAATCGCCTAAGTTAGTGCGCCTGTTATGATTAATAAATGCTGCTTTTTGCATGCACAATGTAAATAGAATAACTAAATATTGAGTTGTATCCTCAGTTGAAAATGGGAACAGACCTGAAATGTTGATTCCTGATATTGGTGGAATCTATTGAGGCATGTTCCCATTTTTCAATTGAGGATGCAACCCAATATTTAGTTATTCTATTTGCAAATCCTACTGAGTTTCCGAGTCACTGATAGTCGATGCACATAAAGCAAACAAAAAACCCCATCAATAAAACTACGCATGCGCTTGTGGTGATTGAGCAAGCAGCTTGCATCTCGCATTCTAAATAAGAGAATATTGAGCCATAGTTAGAATATGTAGGAAAATGCTTGGATATCATATAGCACTTTCACACAATCTTTTGTCACAGTTTCCAGTTGTCTTTCTCAATTTGTTCAATTGTACTTTTAAGTTTGTAAGTTTGTCTATCAAATACAATACATTTTTGTAAGGTAGACATGTAGTCTACTATGAAGTTTGTATCTCATACCATCAGAATAGGCTAGCCTACCTGCACTCTGCCTACATTCTGCCGAAGCAGCTTTCCGTTCATCTGAACACATACATGTACATGATAAGCAGCGAAACCTTGAAGTATCTCACTACGACAAAGCATTGTTGATTATCTTATGAGTTTACAAATAGGTCCAAATAGTGTATAATTGATTAAAACATGTTGTCCATAGGCCTAGTAATTGCAATATTAGTATTAGTTTAAGATAACGTCGGCTTGTCTTACTACAATAGTGATGAAAAAACGTATGACAGCAGATGCATTTTTCAACATGAAGATGAAGCGCTTGCTTACTCAATAAAAGACAAATATGTATATTGAAATTATATATGAAAATTACCCTGCTTTCTAAGAGTGGACATTGTCTACACGTGTACTGCTCTATTCAATTGTAATGGCCTAGATGTGACTATACATATTTCTACAGCCTACATAATTTTGAAACCTGAAGGCGGTGCCATCCTTATAGTTTTCCGCGGCACTATGGCTGAGAATCGCAATGCATAATGCACAGTGTGCATTGTGCAGTATATACAAATATGTAAGAAACACATACTACTACAACAAGATTCTGAAACAGTGTTTTGAAAAATGTGCTTGTTTTCTAACTTCCTGAAATGCTTAAGGGAAAATTTAATCGATCCATCCAGATTATGTATAGGAAATGAAAATGAAAGTGTGCATGTATTTTTGCAAGGTACTACTTTGAATAAAAATTGTTACATTATTGGAAATTGAAAGTTTTCATATTGTTGTGACCAAAGCAATCACAACAAGAAGCAACTTCTTGATGTTTTTCATCACCAATCAATTGGCACAAAAGTGTTTAGCATGAGATAATCTTGCGATTATTGGAAATTCGTAATAGTGCACAGCTAGTGGCGACATCTAGCAAATTTTACTGGAATCTGCACATTCTGTTATTTGTACTTTTTACACTTCAAGCACGCTGATCCAGCATGTAGTTTCTCAATCAGGAAGCTGACTATTTTTTTATCTTCTGTATTTTTAAAACAAATCTATCAAAAAAACACAATGTACTAATATCTGAAAATGTCATGAACAATTATATAAAGTGTTGCGAAATGACTGTAAAAATAGTTTCAATACAAAGCTATAAAATCAAAGTGCTCAAGATAACGCTGCATATTTTTCAGGCACTAAACGTCAAGCTTGTTAAAGCGGAGAACAACTGCCAAGACCCTATTTCAGTTGATCATTCCCTTTGCATAAGTGCTCGATTATGTGACCGTTTGTATATGATCCATTTCTTCTATGTCTGATTTTATTATTTGAACAACCATTGGCAATTTTCGATTCTTGACATGGAGAAGGATCCATTGGCTCATTGATCCACTCTGGTAAAGGCCATCTACTTTGACGAATACGGCACTGAGTACCTATACTCTCTACAATATCAAGAACTTGATCCAATGTATCCTTCGTATGCTCAGCCGATAGGCAAAACCGAACACGACAAAGGAGCAGTGGAGCGGCTGGAAATCCAACAACGACTACCCCCAAACCTCGTTCTAATGTTAACTTTGCGAACACTGCGAAATTCACAGGATTAAATAACATTACTGGCACAACAGGGGAATCTTTGTGACCGTAAACAACAAATCGCTTTTCATGCAGTCTTCGACGAAAGTAGCGGCAATTCCAGGCAAGTTGCCGCAATCTCTTTAAACCCTCGTTTTTCAGGACTTTACCCATGATCACACTCATGCTGGATATGATTTGTTGAACCACTGGAATGCTCATACTCGCTCCGTAGGAGCACGCATGAGAATAAGTTCGTAGATAATCAGCTATTTGGCGAGAACAAGCTAGGTAACCGCCAGCAGCACCGAAGCTTTTACTGAAAGTTCCCATCAAAATATCAACGTCGTTCGGATCACAACCAAAATAGTCAACAACCCCACGACCTTGTGGCCCAAGGGCACCAATGCTGTGAGCCTCATCGACAAAAAGATATGCATTGTACTTTTTCTTCAAGCGTATTATTGCTGGAAGATTAACAATGCTACCTTCCATACTGTAAATGCCTTCCACAACAATCAGAATTTTCTTAAATGGACGACGTATTCGTCGCTGTCCGTGGATAACAGATTCTCGGAGACATTTCTCTAAATCTTCCATGTTGTTATGTTGGAAACGTTTTACCTCTGCACCAGAAAGCCGAATTCCTAACACAAGCGAAGCATGGTTTAGCATGTCGCTAATAACACAACACCCAGGACCAACAAGGGCAGGAATGTTGAGAGCATTTGTTGCGAACCCCATGGAAAACGTGACAGCGTCTTCTTTTCCCATGAATTCTGAAACCAGCACGTCCAGTTGTCGATGAAGAACACTTGCCCCGACCTCATTAATTGTACTACAGGGAGAAACACCAAATTGTTCAATACTTTGGTTCACTTGATCAGTACAATAACCACTGTTTTCAGCAAAACCAAGATAATTGTAGGATCCAGTATTGATAGCACGAATGCGACGGCCAGTTAATTCCCATGACCATCGATCAACTGTCTTTCTCTCAAGTACATCGAAAACGGCTGATGGTGCAGAAGCGATGGGCCTATTCAGACTTCCAGTGAAACGTCGATATAGATTTCGAACGAAGAATGATTCCTTGTGCTCCAACAAAGGTACAAAATCTTTGGTCAGGTAAGATTCTTCTAACATTTTGTAATTAAGAATACCGCATTTATGAAGGAAATCTCGCAGGCGACCGAAAATTATGAGCACTGTAAATTGTAAATAAGTAATTAAAGCGGTTAGCAATGATGGTCCCTCATATTCAGATGACGGAAATTCATCTTGATCTGTTGTCATTTTACGACAGCAGTTTCCTACTTTTCGCATAAACGAAATAACTTTTGACAGTTTGTTGTACAACAGTATAGTAACAGAGTTGAAGAAAATTAACGCACAAGCGGCGACATTATCCAATCATTGACAGACTAACTTTTCAATGCTTTTCATAAGTGTGAATAGCTTTCCAATGACATTTACTCACCTGAATTGGACGAACAATCAAATTGTTATCAACAGCACATGTAATGCGATGAACCAAGATCGTTTGATATTTTCATCAACAAATGCGAAACATGTGTTAGTCAATATTTTGTGAATGGTATTTTATGTGACTTTTTAGTGACTTTATGATGATAACTTTGATATATAGTCCTACGTATATGCCACAGCAAACAATCCGACAATTTACTTTACAGCAGCATTTCATAATCAAAGGAATTTTTTGATTGTTCAGGGGAAATTTGTTGTGGGAGACCTTTGTCTGTGGAAACGTTTAGAATTAAAGAAGTCAGGTCTTGTTTGGTTGAAATCTAATTTGAACTAACCTAAATATTATGATCCCACTGAACTCATGTTTAACAGTTGGCACCGGCTGTGGTTCAGGAGTTTAGAGTCTCAGTCACCCATGGAGTGGATGGCGTGTTGAGCATCTACTAGTCAGGCCGATTGCGATTCTTTCCACGCTAATCGACATTATAAGACATGTGGACAAGATGAATATCTGCAGCAAAAGGTGTATTAATCATTATCCTCAGCGAATTTTGCAAGTCAGTCATGCTTACAAATACTGGTAGATATCAGCTGAAGTGTGGCTATAATTTCTTAATTCAACATGATATCATGGCTTCATCGCAATATAAGACAAGCTCATTAGTTACTGAAGCTTTCGAGAAGATTCATTAATAAAACATACACATATTCCATCCTATATAAAAGTTACCCGAACTTTGGCGAGCCAGTATTGTTAAGGATAGGTTGGAGTGCTGCATAGGATAAGGTAGCACGAATGCTACTAATGTTGCTCGCATAGAAACGCGGGTACTTATGGGTTGGTTCCCCCCTCCCACACACACACGCACACTCTTTCAAATTTGTCTTTAAGTGAAAATGAATCAATCTCAACAAAACTTCAGCTTGACGTGCGAAGATACTTTCTATCCTCATTCAAGGACTAATGCAAATCGGACATGGATGTTTTGAACTAGAGACAATGGTCTGAAATGTAGCAATATCATCAACTTGATCTGACTCATCGTCTTTTCGACGCATTCGGAACAACACTTGAGGTCAACAGATTCATTTCACGATAACTCGTGAAATGATTATGACCACGGCTACATCCTCAACATTACTTTACTTAACTTAACTTAAACAGATGCGGCAGGGCAGGAGTCGTGAAATTTGAAAATCTGTGGGAATTGCAAAACCCGGAATCCCGAGGGTTTTTGAAAATTCCGGATTTATTCATGGGATCCCGGGATGTCATTTGGTCGTCATTTTACTAAGTATCAGTTGTTTACAAATCTTTTAATGGCAATTTGGTAGTTATTGACTGTTTTGTCCACAGAATTAGACTGCTCGTTCCTGCAATCTAATTCTGTGGTTTTGCCAGTGGAAATTGGATAGATCTTAACTAGTACTTTCTCATATTTTTCAATTTTTTTCTAATTCAATATTGCATGTTATAGTCAGGGCATTTGAACGAACGATCTGAACGAGCGATTGAACGGCATTTTTTCATTTTTCTGATGAACGAATTATCGAACGGTATGTCTCAGAAACCGATGACCGGTGATCGGAACGAACGGCATTTTTGTTTGATTGAACGTGACTGAACGGTGATTTAACCCTGGAAAACCCGGTATATGAAATAGCCTAATGGTAGAAAATCCTTGATATTTTCCAAAATTGCTTATTTACGCACTCTGACTTCAATGTAGTAGTATTTTGAAATTGTGACTCATTGCGCTTTCGTGGTAGTGAAGCCTCGGAAATTTCGATAGGCTAAAAGAAAAAATCTGCTGATGCTCTTCGAAATTTCTTGTTTAAGCATAAAGACTTCAGTTCAATGACATTTCATGAATAAAATGATAAAAGACTTGCTATTACACAATGCTTCCGCCTCTTGTTATTGATTTAGTATTCCGAATATACATGTACTACTCATAAACTACTAAAAAATCTACGCATATCATCATCAATGCGGTTTAGCAGTGGTGAAAACTGAAGAAGCTTCAAGTCCTTCCATGAAGCAACTAAATTTGTCATGATCCGCACTAAGTTGGTCACTTGGTCACGAAGCATTGAACAGCTTGAATTCAAAAGCTATGATGAAGTATGCCTACTTGCACTGTGAGTGTCAATCTGATCTTTACTTTTTAAAAATAGTTTGTATTATGCTGCTTTTGCATCAAGTAAACTGGGGTGGGACCCACTGCGGGCATTTACCTGCGGTCACGGACATGTACGATAATGGCTTAATCTGCAAATTCATATTCGGTCAGTGGATATGCAGGTAGGGATTCAAGGCGGCATACATGACGTGGATGTAGGCTAAGCTCACTATGCAATTGAATCTAGTCACTATCGAATTTAGTCACATCATATTTATTAATCACTATTCCTGAAGGATAGACCTAGTCCTATGTATGCTAGGTGGCAAGTTCCAAGCTTTGTGTAAGCGAGCTGTCAAATGGGCGAACATCGACCCATCGTCACCTAGCAACTTCGTGCAATGTGATGCTGCTAAAACGTGTTATAGGCTAATCATCACGACAGAAGGATTTTGACTTCCTCTATGGATTTTGATATTCTCTAGTTTGACTGAATTTGATACCAAAGGCGTGTGTGACGTGCAACGTTTGACGTCAACCTATGTTTCGCATTGTCATCGAGGGACAATACCGACGAATTTTTCGATAGTGCAGGTTGTATTATTTCACGATGTCAGATGGGAGAACATCCTGCATTGCCAGCTTCCAAGGTTTTCCAGCCAATGTTTTGAATCCAACCAACGTTAGCTAGAAACGACAGATTATATAAGGTTCGACAGCACTTTGTAAGGTCCATCAAAATTAAACATTGTTTTGACTGAAAAAGAATGATTGAACGGGTGTTTTGTCATGAACGAACGGAACCGGGGTGACAGCTCATTTGAGTGATCAACGAACGAACGGGTCTGAAAGGCTAATGAACGGAAGATCGAACGAACAGGGGAAAATGTGACCGCTCAAATGCACTGGCTATAGTTGTGTCGCCGATGTACTTGAATGTTTGATTATCAATTTACTCCTTTCATGCGTTCTATCATAGGTATAGGGCAGTGCATTTGAACGAGGTCTTTTCTTAAGTTCACTTAGTCTCTCGTTCATTTGATAATTTTGATCTTTCACTCAGTGCACCACTCATTTTTGTTTTGCGCCAAGCCGTTCAGTTCACTGAAAAAGTCAGCTCACATAGTTATTTTCCATTCACTTTGCTATTATGATGATGTTTAATGAATTTCACACAGATAGGGTGCATGCTTTCGCTTATCGACTGCATCAGGTATCTATTATACTGTCCTTCACCATTCCACCAATTTCAAAACAATTGCTATGTGTTTATTTAATTGCTCATATTTGCAAATGCAGAAATGCTACTACAAAAGGGGCGTCGTAGACGAACAATCTGTGAGACTTATTGAAGCCATATTCATCATCAATTACTCTCGCATTGTCGCTACAGCACTTTGTAGGGTCCATCAAAATTAAACATTGTTTTGACTTAAAAAGAATGATTGAACGGATGTTTTATGTCATGAACGAACGGAACCGGGGTGACAGTTTCTTGTTTTGTGAAAAAGCAACCTATTGAATTATTGCTAAATTGACCGCGAAAGTGATTGAATTGATTACTATTCTCCTCAGTCTGAAAATTAAACATAAGAGTTGTCATCACAAAGTATATCAATTCAATACTCATACTGTCGAGCGACCCCTCTCTCCAGCGACCGGTTGTCTGAATTATAATGGCTTCTACAAGAATTAGAGGAATCAAGAATTAGGACGTTTAAAGGGCAGCATTTTCTTATTTTCTTATTCTAGTAATAAGATAGGAACTTAATAGTAGCTTGAATTAATTGTAGCATTTGGCATGAAATGTGGGCATGCAAAAAGTGACTGAATCAGTTACGCACATTCACAATGAAGCTCAGGAAATCAAGCTTCCTAATAGGTAGCACTAATCATTTCTGTTTTTTTAAAGGAAGTGACGCTCATGTAAGCAAAGTAATACTCTTGTAACAACCTAAATGCTTCAATTTTGTAGTTATTGTCAGCAGTAAACACATGCACACATGTAATTTTTATCAAAGCTATAAACAAGTCTGTAGATTTTCCGACATTGGTAGTTGTTTAAATACGCCTGCAACTCGCATGTGCTTCACTCTGCAAAGTACACTTGCAATACATCTGCACTTTGCAGAGTGAAGCACTTGCGAGTGCAAGCAATTTTTTATACTACATCATTAAAACGTGCCTATCAAGATCAATTCTAAAAAAATAAACTTGACATAAGCAAATTTGTAGATGCCCACAACTGTCAAATATGAGCCCTGCATATTGACTTAAAATCATGCAATTTCGCAAAAACGAAAAAAATCTTTAGATTATGTGTTATCTACCAATCCCCCGCATCAGCCTTAATAAGCGGAGACGACTCAATTAAAGCCCCCAATCTCATTTCAAGCATCGCCCGAGCAGTGAAAGAAAATATGAGAGAAAATTTTGGCGCCAGGAAATGCTGGAATTTGAGAAACATAAAGTCAGTTAATGAACGGCAAAATCTTGATTCAGTTCAACGATAGGTAATAGTCAATCCCGTTCACTCTATTCACTCGGTCACCAGCAAACGGCTCGAAACCTTGTTCACTCACTAACTCAAAAGTTCGGATCCACTTTTACAGGGACTGGAGGTTTGCAAAAATAGCAGGAACTGCAGAATTATTTCTTTAATTAAAAAATTCTTGCTTAGTTCTTGGGCACGCTTTCTCTCTCCTAAACTGCGACAAGTGATAGTTATAACGGATTGTACATTTCGCAATTTGCGATAAGTTCATCTCCCACTAATACGATGACAGACACTTCAAAACCACGACAAATTCAAAAACAATCAATTCAGTGGATACATAGAAATCTCATAAGCCTGCAGCACATGGCATAGCATGTGCCAAATACAACTATGCGGTTTATTTAAAACCATTAAACGTCAATAGAAGTTAGATGCAAAATCATGCCCAGAAAATGCAAAGATGAGCAAATTAAAAAAAGAAAATGCAAGTTAGCAGGTAATCATGTAAAACCAAAATAAAAATGCGAGCAAAAATGAATGAATGGAGATATCAACAAGTTCAGTGAATACATTCATAAGAAAATAGACACATAAATAAAGCTAAACACAAGGAGTTCAAATAATTATTAAAGCACCAAAAGCCAAATGAGTGATATTGAGTAGAAGATGAAAATAAATCAATTAATTGGATTTTGTTTTGTTTATTTTTAAGCTGTTTACATCACATTCAGTAGTTAAGCAAAACCATTTAAAATAGATGCTCCTGGAGATATTACTTGTTTTGCTGGGATATTGTGGATAATTAAAATAATCCTGATTGCAACTGTATTAATTATTACATTAATGCTAATAAAATTGTGATATCATAATGTTATTATATGTTCATATTTATGATTAAATGTTACTCTATGTAATTATAACCTTAATGAGCAGTATATATTATCATTGCTATATATTGTATGTAGCAAACATGCGACTGCTGTCTTTTCAAGAAGGTGTGTGAATTCATTAAAAATGTTTATATACTCTCATTTGACTCACGTCACACGTTCGGATTTCACTTCAGTCTGCTATCTGTGTAGTTCATCAAATTAGTAAATCAACAATGAGCTCTTAAATACGACGCGTTCATTATCATTGTTCGTTCTATTTTTACTCCAAATTCTGTGCGTTGTAATTATACACTCACAACGATTCCAAAACACAGAGCGCTGCAGAAACAACGCTGTTACTATGGCAATAGTAACTAAGTAAGGTAAGCTAAGGTTAACTGTCTAGATTGCTTAATATTCGATTAGTAACCTTACTGAATAAGGGGAAAATTTAAGTCAACCAAATTGTCTGAGGGTATCGCGCACACCAAAAGTGAAAACAAAAGGTAGTGTTAGATAAAGTCTCTACTAAAATTATATCTACGATGAATGAAAAATGATGCAGCTGTGGAAAATGAATTATAAATGATGTTGCTTGATGAAGTTGCTATCTGACAGCAGAAAGTGTGGCTGTGGCTTTTCTGTTAGATTCTGTTGGATTTCTGTTTTCATATTTCCCTTTGCTTTAAGTATCTATGCCGCTTCTCATACAGGGCATTCATACAGTTTCTCTGAATTACTCTATACTTTCGATTATATAATAATTTTACTAAGTCTAAAAATTGATAGAAAATATTGAAAGTCATCAATTGAAAGCGTTTAATCCCACAAATTTCATGAAGATAAATGTCAATTGGTGTCAAAAGCTAGGTATTCAACTCACCTTCGAGTCGAAGAATACTCAGCTAAGCTCGGATTTTGATAGTAGTAGATTCTGTAGAATCTCTTATTTATTTCATAAGCAAGATTTGAATGGCACGTGGTCAATACTGTATAATTGAAACTTTTGTCACACAAATGGTCATGAAGTTGACGCTTGAAAGCTTTGACTGTTGACGAACACAAAAGAAACACCGGTAGGCCTATATTGATAAAGATGTGATGCGATATGGCATCTCATACCAAAAATACTAAATGAAGTTTTCATGCACATATGAAAGCCTTTGTTTTCTTATATTATAACCAGAATTACTGTATTGTATCACAATGTCATACTAAATAATAATGTGAACTCAAGATGCAAAATGCAACTACTATAAAAGAATCATTAATGTATGGAGCATAAGCTACGTACATCATTAATTATGAACGATGGAAATAACTGTCAATACGAGTCTGTACAGCACGTCGCTCATCAACAGAAGCAATCATGTTTTCTACTCGACCAAAAGTTTGTTGATCAAGCCTCAAGGTCACTTTTCCTTTCAAGGAATTCCCTGGTCCGACTGAACAGTCGGTACGATTGAAAACGCAAAAAGCGCACGTAAACTTGAAACTATTACCTACATTAACTATTGATTTGTATCTTAATTTAGATTGTAGACTCATAGACTTTAATAACTTCGGAAGCTTTGGAGTAATAAGTACCATCGAACTACTCGCCTCAATAAGGGTAGTATGGCCTACACGTACATGGGATGCGTATTAATTAGAAAGTATAATTAAAGATCAATGAATACTTGATGTAAAATATTCATCATGTAGAGGTTGAGACAACAAATGGTATATTACAATAATATATACAGCAATGTATATTACAACAACATATAAATATAATTTTATTCACTATGAGGAGGATTCACTTTGTAGAGGTTCGTTATATAGAGGTATACATGTACATATATATATATATATATATATATATATATATATATATATATATATACGTGGTTGGTTCAATAAGTAGTGGAACAGATCCACTTCTCGATTTCAGACCGCATTGAAATGTTATGCACTCGATCTATGACATATCTAGGTTGATGCTGCAAAGCTATTTGAATTTTCAATGATACCAATGATCATTGATTGAAATCATAGTTTAAATTTGAATAAGAGCTATTTCGTTCATTCATTTCAATTTTATTGACTACAATCATGCGCATTCATCCTGTTGAATACCGCTCTGTGATAAGATTTTTCGTTCTGCGAAATACGCCTGCCGACAGAATTAAAGAAATGCTTCAAGAGACATACGGCGACGAAGCGCCGTCTAAAGCCACGATTCATCGATGGATTAGTGATTTCAAAAGAGAAAGGGACTCCGTCTTCGACAACGACAAACCTGGCCGGCCTTTGGAAATCGACAATTCTGAAAAGTTATTCCATATTGAAAAACTTGTGAAGGAGCAACGTCGCATAACAGTGTCAAGCCTCGCAAATGCCATCAACGTAAGCATTGGTTCGTGTCACTCTCTTCTGAAAGAAATGGGGTTGCGCAAACTTTGTAGTCGCTTGACTTCCGAACTTCAAGATCGACGGCAACAAGCTTGCCTTGAAAATCTAACGCTGTTCGAAGAACTCGGCGAATCTTTTCTCTTAAACATCATCACTGAAGATGAGACACCGCTTTCTTTGTATGCACCAGAGAGCAAACGAGACTCCGCAGAATGGAAGTTTCCAAATGAAAAGCCAAGTTTAAAGCTTCGAGCCGGGACATCACATCGTCGTTGCTTGATGTTGAGTGTCTTTTGGGATGCTAATGGAATCATTCTGGTTGATTTTGCGGAAGCTAACGAGACGTTGAACTCTAAGTACTACTGTAATATATTGAAACAAGCGCGATCTCGAAGACAAAAGTCCAGAAATTGTGACCTCTGGCTTCTTCACGACAACGCTCCAATCCATTCGGCATCTCTTGTGAATGAAACAATGGAAAACTCTTCTCCAAAGAAGGTGAGCCATCCCGCTTACAGTCCCGATTTGGTGCCAAGTGATTTCTTCTTATTTCGCCATTTGAAGAAGCATTTGCGTGGAAGCCACTTTGAGACCCCTGAGCAAGTCAAAGAAGAAGTTCAATGGTTCTTTGACAGCAAACCACAGTCATGATTTCGCTCCGCATTTGATGAATTACTGATTCGCTGGAGAAAGTGTCTTCACAACGAAGGAAGTTACATTGAGAAATCAATTCTACTCGTTTATAGACCTACTTACTGCTTACTTACCAGCTGTAATAAAAAAAATTGTTTAAAAGATCGTTTTCATTCTTAGTCTCACTACTTATTGAACCAACCACGTATATATATATATATATATTTTTCAAAACCATCGTACTCAGCAGTGAGATTTTATTCCGGACATGTTTCGGTATTTGAGGTCATCAGCGTTACAATCAAACGGTAAAAGCAGATACGAAATGGCTTATATACAAAAATGAAAAACTATGGTGAAATTTACAAACGAAGTCTGATTGGGTGAGATCCACTCCTCTCGTTAGCAAGTGTGTCAAAGTTGCTTTTGATCAATATCGTTTCTGAAATCGATGCTGAAATTCTCACGTGACGGATTGTGCACGTGCATAGATATCTCTGTAGGGGTCGGTTTACCAGAAATGTGCTCGTTTATCCGTGGCTAAATGGCGTGTTGTAACGCCAACGTATCGCATTTGGCAGCGATCACAGCTGTAAAGGTACACAATATCAGATTTAAGCTCACTCGAAATAGCATCAACGTTCTGACAAAAATCAAGGGTTTTTAGAGTATTGAAAATCAATCTAATTTTCAAGTTTTCAGGTAACGATTTATTGACAGTATAAATGCGTTTCTTTAGCTCTTCGACACGCTTGCTAAGAAAAGGGACATTCCAGTGAATAAATTTTAGATCATTCTCATGCTCGGTGTGTCTATTATTCGGCTTGCGTTCAACCTCATCTTTGATTTTCAGCATTAACTTATCAGAGTAGCCATTCAATCGACTGAATTTCAAAATTTCATCAATGACGTTATTTTTAATGAATTCGTGAGAGCAAATACGGAAAGCTCGATAGAATAAAGAGCGGAAAGCCGCTACTTTATAAGAAAAAGGAGCCATTGCAGACGAAGGAATATACATTCCGATATTTGTATCTTTAAATGCAAAAGAGACAAATAAATCGCCATGATCAATGGTTACTTTTGTATCTAAAAACCTCAAGGAATCGTCTGAATGATGATCAACAGATATCAGAGTAGCCATTCAATCGACTGAATTTCAAAATTTCATCAATGACGTTATTTTTAATGAATTCGTGAGAGCAAATACGGAAAGCTCGATAGAATAAAGAGCGGAAAGCCGCTACTTTATAAGAAAAAGGAGCCATTGCAGACGAAGGAATATACATTCCGATATTTGTATCTTTAAATGCAAAAGAGACAAATAAATCGCCATGATCAATGGTTACTTTTGTATCTAAAAACCTCAAGGAATCATCTGACTGATGATCAACAGTAAATTTGATGCTGTTGCGCAACGAATTGGTAAACTCAAGAAAATTCTCAATTTCTTTTCTATTACGAAAAATGCAAAAACATATATCTTTTGTAAAGCAACGGCTGGTTGCCTGAAAAAATTTTGAATTTGCGCTCCATACTGTCCATGGCGAAAGCAGCCATGGTAGGACCCAGCTTCGAGCCCATAGCCATACCGTCAAACTGAGTATAGAGATTGCCATTAAAAGAAAAAATAATGTTGGTGCACGCTAAACTTAGCAACTCTTTCAAAGCTGTTCGAGAAAGGTCGAAGTTATCAAAATCAATTAGCGTCAAAATATGATCAATGGTTTTGGACACGGGAACGTTACCAAATAAGTTCGTCACATCAAAACTGCACATTTCTGCAGTTTCGAATTGAGCAAGATCAAACTTTTTGATCTCATCAACGAAAGTAGTAAGTAAAACTCCACCACTGGACCGCGCAAGATGGCCGCCATCGAAAAAAGTCGCTGACGTCCCCCCTCTGGAACGTGAGAGGTTGTGGTTTGTCGTGGTGTGCCGGCCAGGTTGGTCGCTCCCATCGTTGACAGCAATCGGAAAGACTGTTCGCTGACGTCCCCCCTCGCAAACGACAGAGTGTCGTGGTGGACTTGGGCGGCCGCCAGGTTTTGACTTGGTGCAATCGTGAACATGAATTTTGGGGTGAAAATGGGATGTTTTGGGCTCTAGCGTCTAAACGGCTGCTCCAATGGTAGATCTGAGACCAGATTTGGAATCAGCGTCAAATTCTGCATGGGTGGGTTTCAATGGGCTCTATGGTGAGTTTCAAGTCAATCGGAGAGAAAAAATTTTCAACATTTTTCGGAAAAACGACAGAGTTAACGGCAAATGTGGGTTGGTTTTGGGCTGTAGCGCCAAAACGAAGCATCGGATGGGAAAACGGATTTCAGATTTGGAATCAGCGTCAAATTCTCTATCAACATGGTGAATTTGAAAGCAATCGGAGAGAAAAAATTTTCGCTGACGTCCCCCCCCCGACACCAAACTTCCAATTTTGCTTCTAGTGGATGGTTTTTGTCGTGCAATAGCTCGTTTGAAAGCTAAGAGTGAGACAAATTCACTGAAAGAAACGGCTTGTTCATATCTGTCTTAGTTTAGATGTGAGACGCCATTTAGGATTTTGGGAGATTGGCGAAAAACGACAGAGTTAGAATTTTGGACGTTTTTGGCTGTAGCGCCAAAACGAAGCATCGGATGGGAAAACGGATTCCAGAATTGGAATCAGCGTCAAATTCTCTATCAACATGGTGAGTTTCAAGTCAATCGGAGAGAAAAAATTTTTCTTCACGAAATTTTTTCGAAAAAACGACAGAGTTAGAATTTTCGCGATGGCTGTGGGCTGTAGAGCCAAAACGAAGCATCGGATGGGAAAACGGAGGCCAGATTCGGATTCAGCGTCCAATTCTACATGGAATTGGTGTATTTCTAGCTCAATTGGACCTCTAGAATCGGCGATAGAAGCGTTTTAAGTTTTTGGATGATGGATATTACGTCATCAGCTGATCGCCACAAACTATATAAGCTGGGAACCGACAGAGACTTTTCATTTAGAGGAGAGCGATTGTCAAAGGTAGGTCGTCTCTCTGAGCTCCGATGATAGCTACGGACATTCCAAATTCCGGGTTTCTGTAAGACACCGACTTAGAAAATTTCATTGCTGAAGTCAGCTAAGGCGTCAGACTTAGAGGTTAGCCAGGAGATGGCCTTCGTCTCCAGGCCATAAAAGACTCCAAAACTTTAATGGCTTGTAACTTTGCTTCTACAAGTCCGCTTGACTTGATTCAAAAAAGGTTCGGTCGCTATTGACCTGCCCTAAGTGATAGACTACTTATAAAATTTCATAAGTAGTGCTAAAAAGTTGAAAAAAATAAATTCACTAGTTTTGGAGGTTTTCTGGGGTTTTCGACTCTGCTGAAGTCAATGAAAGCATTTTTAATGATGTCTGAGCCAGTCTTCTCATGCTATAAGCGGATTTTCACTGGAAGCGAGCAAGACACGGAGAGTTTTGCTGTGATATTCCACTGACAGGGTGTTCCTTCGGGACGGCGGACGATGCCGTAGTGATAAGTGTGGCAAGGGAGTGTGTTATATTTTAGACCGAAACCGCTGGGGCAACTCATGTCTCATGTTGGGCATTTGACACAGTTCTCAACGTAGCACTTTGAACGCCAATCGGTTGAGTCTTAGCTATCTTGTCATGGGTGGCCTCTAAACATCTCCATTGCAAAACGCTGGTGAATCAAGCTCTCTACGGCTTGCTATCAAGCTGCTCAAGCTGCTCAAAGTCTGTCAACCTCTTACCAACTCTACAGGTTTTCATGTCTGGCGATCAAGTCATGGACGGTGCAAGTCACGGAGATTTTCGGTGTGATACTTCCTTTCGACGGGCGTTCCTGTAAAGGGCGGCGGTGAAACCCGTAGCTATGTATACCGCAAGGGACATTCGGCAATGGTCAATCTTGTTAAACCTCTCTGCGTCATGTTTGCAAGTGATTGCCTCTGTCTCAACGTAGCATGCATTCGCGCCAGGGCGACATTTAGCCAACTGTCGAAGGTTGCCTAAAACTTTCCATTGCATACGTTATGAGAACCATGAGTTCTACCTGCCTCTATCAATGAGACGAATTGATGAATGGAATGAAATGGGAAGACACTCACGCGCCACACGCAACATAACACACTTCTCTCTTCCGTAGTCTAACAAGCTCTTTACACATGGATTGCAATCGATTGCTATCCCTGTATCAGAAGTGTAAGCTATCTTAATTTTATTTAACACCATTTCAGCTACCATCATCGCCCATATGAAATGTTATAAGATTTACAAGTTAGACTAAGCGTGCTACTATTTCCAAATGAAAAAGTATACATGGTTAAATCATCCACTGAAGCCCCATTCAAGTGAGTATTAAGTCAGCATGAAAGCAAAGATAATACGAAATAAAAATTTATTATGGCATGTATTTCAAAAGGTCTTCATCGTCAATATCGTCCCAGAGTCTGGCTTCACACAGATCACAAAAACAGTTCACTTGCTTCAATCGTTCTTCTACCGCGAGCCTCACTTTGTCGATGTACTCCCACTCCGCCATAGTTCGTGGCTGGGAGTTAGGGGTGTACCATTCCCATAATTGATGGAGGAATTTGGTGCTGGTGATCTCCATCACATCATCAGTATCGTACTGCAGATACTTCCATCGTATGCCTGTTAGGTCGGGACACTCCTTCTCACATACACTCTCCTCTTCGTCATCCGCTGGTGATGACAACTTTCTAATGTTGTCGAGTCGGTATAATTTCTACATCTTCCCCTTCGTTGGAGCGTTTGGTGCAACGCGCGCCTTTGGCTATCAGCATGGAGAAGAGAACTCCAATTTTGTGTTCGGTGTTTTTGGAGGGCTTGTCATGTTGACTGTGAATAATGACTTTGAAATGTTTTCTAATTCTTAAGTATAAACAAGCAACCAATCAGAATGAACAGCCAATGAATGATGACTATGAAAGTATATATGAAAAGTGACATTCGTGTCATTTCACTCTGTCTTTGAGACGTATAAGTGAAGTGTTCTCTGGCGAATTCTGTTATTATTTGAGGCGTACAAGTGAACTGCTTTCTCGTGAATTCCAAATTTGAGTGAAGTCTCTATCTTGTTGAAGTATCAACCTTTAACTTGATTTCGTTGAAATGGTAAGTTGAAAATGTCTTCACTCATCTCCCTCAAACGTGTGGCTAATAGCATCTTCCTCAATTTCAGGTATCAACTTCATCACCAACGCCCTCCCTTCTCGAGGAAAGTTTAGAGTTGTTGAGTCAAGTTAGGTTGTAACAATACACTGAGACTTGAACAGAGATGATAGAATGATTTCTCTTTCAGGTGATGTTAGTTCCAGCTCAGGACTCTCGCGACAAGGCAACGAGTGGAAATGTGCTGACTGCGGACATATTTTTACAAGGAAGCACAGTCTCCTTCAACACATCAAACAACGTGTGTGTCAACGCAAAGCGGCATCAATCTCCGGAGGTGAAGTTGATTCTGACGATGACATCTCCTTTCCTTGCGATTGGTGCCCTCTTTCTTTTGATAGTCACTTTCAGCGATCTTCGCACCGACTTCAACACACGCATGCAAATGATCACTACACCAACGGTACCTCTACCATCTCCCTCATTAATGTTTCACATAATAATTTAGTACGCGACTACTGCATGGAGTCCAATACTCAAATAGTAGATTTTCCTGAGTGGCTCCTTCAAAATTCCAACATTATCGAAGCGCTCTTCAACAATTTAGACAATTTTAGAATGAAGGCGCTCATCTACCTTAAACTAAAATATATTAAAATAGATTTTCAAACGGGTCAAGTGACGGAGAGAATACAGTTTCATGTTCCTTCCTCTTCCGCAACCGAAGTTGTAGACTGCGAGTCTTGGCTAAATTTCCATATTCAATGTTTAAAATCAAATGTAGATAAATTCAATCAACGCGACAGTGCTCTCATTTTTGATGGTGTGGACTCAGCCATGTTCAAAATTTCCCTATTAGAAAGTCATGCAGCTCGAGGCACATTTAAACTACCAAACACGTTGTATAATAAGAAAGCTGTCATCAATGTCGATTGTAAATCACAGTGTTTCAAATATGCAGTCCTATCCATCCTTCACTATAATGATATCAACGCGCATCGAGATCGCACCTATAACTATAGACAGTGGGAGGATGAACTAGACTTTTAAAGGTTGTGATAGTAACAACATGAAAATCAAAGATGTAGAAACGTTCGAAAAACATAATCAGATTAAAATTGTCGTTCACGTGTGGGAGAAGGGGTTGAAGGGTGTCCGCTATAATTCACGTTCAACTTGTTATGAACGTGTAGTCAACCTCTTATTAGTAAAACAAGATGATAGCGAGGAATGGCACTACTGTGGTGTACCCAAAATCTCTCGCTTGTACATTCACTTGGGGCACTCTAAAAGAGGTGAACATTTTGTATGCGACCGCTGCATCCGCTCCTTTTGGAGTAAAGATAAATTTGAAACTCACTATGAATGGTGCAAGCGAGGTAAATTACAAATGGAACGCATGCCCAAAGATAGTATATTTTCACATAGGGATAATGGTTACGAATTAAGTCCCCTGCGTGTCATTTACGCAGACATAGAATGCTACATTGATGATATCATCCACAAGCCAGCAGCCATATCCTGCTATGAAGTATGGCATGACCACTTTAGGAATGGACAAAACAAAATGCATACTTGGCAAGGTGAAGATTGCATTTCAAAATTTCTAGAATTTCTCGATAGAGCTGCCAAATTTCAACAATCATATGATTCCCAATTGCAGCGTAAGTCACTACATATGTCAGATGAAGACAAACAAAAATTGAAAGTTGCACATCGTGTCCTAAATGTTTGATGACGATAAAATGAAGAAAGTGCGTGATCATGATCACACCACTGGTAAATTTAGAAACGCACTCTGCTCCAAATGTAACTTTTCACTTAGGTTGAGACGTCGTGTACTACCCGTCATTTTTCATAACTTTAAGGGCTATGACAGTCATATGCTCATAAAAGTAGGGTTGAGCCAGATGAAATCGTGGCAGTTTAATGTAATAGCGCAAACGAGAGAAAAATTCATGGCAATGACAGCAAAAGTACCAGTAGATAAAACTAAAGAAAATAAGACAGTCTTCTTCGAAATAAAATTTTTAGATTCATTCCAATTCATGTCAGCGTCACTAGCTTCTCTCGTTCATAATCTCAAGTTTCTTCCCCATAGTCAAACTTTGAAGAAACACTATCCAAACTTAACGGATGAAATAATCGCGTATTTTAGCTCAATGTCTAAACTAAATGAAACAACCCTTCCTTCCATTGACAAATTCCAAAACGATTTGACGGGTGAAGATTGTCCAGTAGAAGATTATGAACATGCTCAAGAGGCATGGTTAAAATTTGATTGTAAAACGTTTGGCGATTATATGATCGCTTACTTAGAATTAGATGTCATTTTGCTGGCTGATGTCTTTCAGGAATTTCGACGAGTGGCATTAGAAGAAGACAAATTAGATCCTGTCCACTTTGTCAGTCTACCAGCCATGTCCTTTAAATCAGCCTTTAAAATGACTGGTGAGACCATTCATCTCTTACAAGACCCCGAGATGTATAATATATTTGAGCGCGGAATACGCGGTGGTCTCACATTTGTAAATAAACATCATATAAAATCTAAAACAGTAGGTGATGATCATATCCACCTAAAGTACTATGACCAAAATAATTTATATGGCAGTTCACTGTCTAAACCACTACCTCATTCCGAGTTTAGTTGGTTAAATCAAGATGAGCTTGAGTATTACTCCAACCCTTCAAACATACTGAAGATTCCAGATGAAGGTGATTGGGGATATTATTTTGAAGTGGATTTGATTTATCCAAATAGTATTAAAAATAAAACTGCTGATTTCCCACTCGCACCTGAATCTGGTGAAGTGACTGAAGATATGTTTTCACCATTCATGTCACAATTTCATAATAACTTAACAGAGTGTGGACAGCCAAGGTATAAACCATGCCGCAAACTTTTACTCACCCAATATGATAAGAAAAATTACCTCGTACACTTCTGCATACTAAAATTCTATTTAGAAATGGGCATGCTTCTAAAGTCAGTTCACCGCATTATCAAATTTAGACAGAAAGCCTTCCTCAAACCCTACATAGATAGTAACAGTCAAAAACGTGCACTCTCCCAAAATAATATTGAAAAGGATTTTTATAAATATAAGAATAACAGTCTTTTCGGAAAGACCATGGAGGATGTTAGAAAACGTATGAACTACAAACTAGTCGTTGATGAACAAAAATATCACAAATTGACCTCATCACCTCTTTTCATTGATAAAGACATCATCGATGAGGACCTTGTAGGTGTTATAATGATAAAATCTGAAGTTGAGTTGTGCAAACCCATCTATATTGGGCAAGCCGTTTTAGATTACTCTAAGCTTGAAATGTACCAACTCTTTTATAAAATACTAAAACCATGTCCTCTCGTAAAAGAGGTTCGCTTGTTGGGTGGTGATACAGATAGTTTCTTCTTAGGAATTACCACTCAAAAAGATTTAAATTTTAATGAAGTAGGTAAGTCATTAGAAAAATATTTCGACACATCTAACTACAATCCCACTCATCCACTCTATTCCATACAGAATAAAGCCAAACTTGGTTGTTATAAGGATAAAACAGCAGGAAAGGAAATAGATGAAATGATTCTCCTCCGTCCTAAAATGTATTCCATGAAATTAAAAGAATGTGCAGATAGTATTAAGCGTGCTAAAGGTATATCAAAATCCATTGTTCACAAAATGAAACATCGGTCCTATAAGAAGGCCTATAAAAATAAAACTATAACGTTTGTCAATATGACAATCTTAAAATCTCAAGTTCATACTGTGAAAACGTACACGTTCAAGAAACGAGCACTTTCAGCATGGGAGGATAAGAGGTGTTGGATAGGACATAACACATCTCTTCCACATGGACATCCTGACACAAACATACCTCAACCCAAAAGAATAAAACTCACGCTACCACATTCAGGAGATGTATTGACATAATCAACTTTAACTCAGTATTTTGATGTTGCTTTTTGTAGATATACATGGTTGTTTTATGTATCGCATGAGATCGTTTCTTCCTTGTGAATATATGCCTACAGTCAGCCCATTCCCCCTATATCTGTGAAAAGACTTTTTCATACACATATTTTTATTTCAATAAACATATCACAATGAATTCACTTTCTTTTCCGAAACACTAAAGTTACGAGGGATTTAGTATCTTTCACATGGATGCACTCTTCTAAACCATTGGCAAATTTGATAGCAATAGAGGGTATAGTTTGTTTGACGACGGGATGATAGAAAATAGATTCAAACATCTTCTCGACTATTCCATATGAAGCGTCTTTATCATGAATAAAATCACGTAAAATGTATTCTTTTTTCTCACCAACAGAAATAGGACGAATCAAATCACTTTGAATGTAAAGGTGCTGTTCATGTTTATCAAGTGTCATTGGTGTTTCTATACCAATCGTATGAGCAGCAGTAAATACAGTTTATAGCATTGAAAACCCCAAAGAGTTTTTTCAAATTTTTACTCAATTGACATTGAATGTCATCACCCAGTTTCAGAACAACGCGTTGATTTTCAATTGAAAACGGAATGTGGTGTGTCTTTACATCATATTTACTTTTCATCACATGCTTCAACTTCTGTTGTATATAAGGATTTACTACATGAATGAAGCTTTCAACTGTATGATATAGACGCGGCATTATATTGATAGCAACTTTAGATTCTTCATAAGACTGGTAAATTTTCTTGATGCGATCACCATAGATGTCCACCCACCATTCATCATTAACTGAATCAGCTTTAGTGTGATATTCATGAGAAGCATACACCACACCACTTCCAATAATGGGTGTATAATGTCTTACAAAATGACGCAAGGTTGGAGAGAAATAAACTGTAAGTTTGTCATTATATTTCTGAATGACCAACTTATTTTTGTCCGCCATAATTTTCTCTCCATACTTCTTACCCACAGTCTCATTCCATTGTTTTACTAACTCAATAAGTGATAAAGGTTGAACACCACGCTTTTTCAAAATCATGCGTTCTTCACATTCTACAACATCTTCATCAAATATTTCAAATTTATAATGAAATTTATTGATTCGATTTGAATAAACTTTTCTAACATTTACAGTAGCAATTGACGTTAGATGTAGTCCATGGCAAAACCGAGATGCGGATAGAATTCATTATCCAACCTCAGTGTAAGACCGTTAGTAAAAGAATGAAAGCGAAGGAACTGTCTCCCACTCCAATGATAGATAGTAAACTCATAAACTTTCTGATCCTTATTCTTCATGATGTAAGTATTACCACTATTGAACGCCTTAATAATTTTCTCATTCCCGAATGGTTCATAATAATCTGATTTTATCTGAATCCATTCATAGTTCCACTTTCCATCTGACGTTAAATTGTATGGGAACTGGAATGCATTATTCGTCATTATTCCATCATGGGTGCGAGGAGTCAATATCATTTCTTCCACATCATTCACATTCTGAATATTGCTATCATAGCAAATACTAGAAACGCCAACCTCCCATTCACCTTCTAAATGTAGTGGGCGATTTAATTCTACTCGATAGTCTGATGGTTTATTTTTGGGAAATTTATTCATAGAAGCATTACTGGGCAAGTAGAATAGAAACGAGTCCTTATTTTCACTTTCCATATTATTCACATTGGAAAAATATATTAGCATACTTTTGCATTAACTCTTCATTCGGAAATGGAGTGTGATACTTGTCACAGCATCTTTATGAAAAGGAATCAACGCACCAGCATCGTCATAAATTGCAATATCAATTTGTGGGATGTAGTTTGATTTCAGCTTTGTATAATGCACTTTCTTGAAAGTATGCTCAGATAAAATACTGCAGCTTTTTGGCTGGTATGGTATCATTGCTAGCAATGGAGCTTCAACATCTCCCACACGTACATCTTCACCAATATTGGAATATATCTGAAAATAGTTAATACGACGCGATAGTGACATGTCTGAGCTAGCTTTCGTTACAGTACCACTTTTAAAGATATTTTGATCAAAACCCAAAATTTCCATTAGAGTTTTATCCATAATTAGTTCAATACCTTTTCCACTTATAGTGAGAGACAAAACACCTTCTTTTTCAGAAAATGAAATTTGTTGATCATTAATCACTTCATTTAAATAATCTACAACCAATTTAATTGAAGTAATAACGCGAGGCATCAACACTCTTGTTTCATGTAAGATACCACCTAAAGGCTCTACACACTTTCTGTATAAAGATACGGTCCATTCTGTATCAAATTGATTTGACCTTTCACATGGTAAATGTTGCATATCAAATTTTCCATGAACAGCTGCAGAACGATGTCGTAAGAACTGATGAAAATCTTTTGAACAAACTAATACTAGATCATCATCATTTAATTTACTTATTGCAATATGATTAGATGATTTGATATAAGTCAATGTTGCCACTTGTTTACCATCAACTCGAAGGAGATAATTAAATTTCTTCAATAATGTTTCAGGAGTCATGTTTGTCTTTCTTGGCTTAATCGCAATCTTCTTCACCAACGTCTTCTCATTTTTTGGAATAAGATCTACATAATAAGCTTCCTCTCGATATATTAACTGTTTATGACCACTTGGGTGGTAATTAACGTTATAATTATCATAGCTTGTTAAGGCGCTAGCGAGGTAACCTAAATCATTTCTTAAACTTGGACTTAAACCAACAATCCAATCTTTCTCAACTACATGATGTACATAATTATAATCATCATTGTGCGGAGTAAATTGGGCAATATGTTTACACGCTTTATTCAAGAAATCATATATAAACTTTTTACATGATAAGAGATCTTTCTTTGGCCACTGTGGAATGTATACTCGACAGCCTTTTTCACATTGGTAAGCAGCTGTGCGTCTCATATTAATAGTCATCACCTCATGATCAAGAGTATAGACACAGTTGCTATGAACAAGTTGAGTGATACCCACTTCCCACTTTCCATTTAGCTGTTGTGCATGATCAATGGGAGTAGAAAAGAGTGCGGCTCGATTACTAGCAAATCTATTTGCGGCCGCATTGCTAAGCAAAATATGATAAAACGACATTTTGATATTGCTGATCTGCGGCTTTGCATAACATGAAGACTTGGATTTTGGACTCTCTACAATATATCAAGAGTTAATCGTGATGGAAACGTGCATTTAAAAAATTCTCATGGTCATACATCAAGAGGAATTACATTAACATGGCGACAATTTGTCAACCTCAATGATATCATGAGGGATTTGGAATATTTTGAAACATTAAGATTCATCTCCTTGGGTGATCAAGTTTGGCTTCAACATTACAGAAATGAAATTCAAGTCTGCCATTCTCATTCCGCAAACTGTTTCTCATTTCGCAAATACAATTGGGAGAAGTATAGAAGATACATACATCGCTCCATCATGACATTTATTCGTCGTGAGTTCATCGCCCTACTATGCAAATCTTAATCAGACATGACTACCACGCACCATGAGTTGGAAATTAGATTCCCTACAACGTATTGAAACGGATCATGATCGAAACGTCTATTTCAAAGATTCAACTGGAAATGTGAGAAGAGAGTTTGCTTTATCTTATCGTCATTTTCAATCTCTACATCATATCATGAAGGATTTGAAATACTTCTATATGAAAAGACATTCACGTATTGGAAATCGCATCTGGTTGCGCGTCAACAAACGGCGAATTCAACTCTATCATTCCCATGATAGGATTGTCATATTGACATCATTTAAGATTGTCATATTGACAAACGTTATAGTTTTATTTTTATAGGCCTTCTTATAGGACCGATGTTTCATTTTGTGAACAATGGATTTTGATATACCTTTAGCACGCTTAATACTATCTGCACATTCTTTTAATTTCATGGAATACATTTTAGGACGGAGGAGAATCATTTCATCTATTTCCTTTCCTGCTGTTTTATCCTTAAAACAACCAAGTTTGGCTTTATTCTGTATGGAATAGAGTGGATGAGTGGGATTGTAGTTAGATGTGTCGAAATATTTTTCTAATGACTTACCTACTTCATTAAAATTTAAATCTTTTTGAGTGGTAATTCCTAAAAAGAAACTATCTGTATCACCACCCAGCAAGCGAACCTCTTTTACGAGAGGGCATGGTTTTAATATTTTGTAGAAGAGTTGATACATTTCAAGCTTAGAGTAATCTAAAACGGCTTGCCCAATATAGATGGGTTTGCACAACTCAACTTCTGATTTTATCATTATAACACCTACAAGATCCTCATCGATGATGTCTTTATCAATGAAAAGAGGTGATGAGGTCAATTTGTGATATTTTTGTTCATCAACGACTAGTTTGTAGTTCATACGTTTTCTAACATCCTCCATGGTCTTTCCGAAAAGACTGTTATTCTTATATTTATAAAAATCCTTTTCAATATTATTTTGGGAGAGTGCACGTTTTTGACTGTTACTATCTATGTAGGGTTTGAGGAAGGCTTTCTGTCTAAATTTGATAATGCGGTGAACTGACTTTAGAAGCATGCCCATTTCTAAATAGAATTTTAGTATGCAGAAGTGTACGAGGTAATTTTTCTTATCATATTGGGTGAGTAAAAGTTTGCGGCATGGTTTATACCTTGGCTGTCCACACTCTGTTAAGTTATTATGAAATTGTGACATGAATGGTGAAAACATATCTTCAGTCACTTCACCAGATTCAGGTGCGAGTGGGAAATCAGCAGTTTTATTTTTAATACTATTTGGATAAATCAAATCCACTTCAAAATAATATCCCCAATCACCTTCATCTGGAATCTTCAGTATGTTTGAAGGGTTGGAGTAATACTCAAGCTCATCTTGATTTAACCAACTAAACTCGGAATGAGGTAGTGGTTTAGACAGTGAACTGCCATATAAATTATTTTGGTCATAGTACTTTAGGTGGATATGATCATCATCTACTGTTTTAGATTTTATATGATGTTTATTTACAAATGTGAGACCACCGCGTATTCCTCGCTCAAATATATTATACATCTCGGGGTCTTGTAAGAGATGAATGGTCTCACCAGTCATTTTAAAGGCTGATTTAAAGGACATGGCTGGTAGACTGACAAAGTGGACAGGATCTAATTTGTCTTCTTCTAATGCCACTCGTCGAAATTCCTGAAAGACATCAGCCAGCAAAATGACATCTAATTCTAAGTAAGCGATCATATAATCGCCAAACGTTTTACAATCAAATTTTAACCATGCCTCTTGAGCATGTTCATAATCTTCTACTGGACAATCTTCACCCGTCAAATCGTTTTGGAATTTGTCAATGGAAGGAAGGGTTGTTTCATTTAGTTTAGACATTGAGCTAAAATACGCGATTATTTCATCCGTTAAGTTTGGATAGTGTTTCTTCAAAGTTTGACTATGGGGAAGAAACTTGAGATTATGAACGAGAGAAGCTAGTGACGCTGACATGAATTGGAATGAATCTAAAAATTTTATTTCGAAGAAGACTGTCTTATTTTCTTTAGTTTTATCTACTGGTACTTTTGCTGTCATTGCCATGAATTTTTCTCTCGTTTGCGCTATTACATTAAACTGCCACGATTTCATCTGGCTCAACCCTACTTTTATGAGCATATGACTGTCATAGCCCTTAAAGTTATGAAAAATGACGGGTAGTACACGACGTCTCAACCTAAGTGAAAAGTTACATTTGGAGCAGAGTGCGTTTCTAAATTTACCAGTGATGTGATCATGATCACGCACTTTCTTCATTTTATCGTCATCAAACATTTAGGACACGATGTGCAACTTTCAATTTTTGTTTGTCTTCATCTGACATATGTAGTGACTTACGCTGCAATTGGGAATCATATGATTGTTGAAATTTGGCAGCTCTATCGAGAAATTCTAGAAATTTTGAAATGCAATCTTCACCTTGCCAAGTATGCATTTTGTTTTGCCTATTCCTAAAGTGGTCATGCCATACTTCATAGCAGGATATGGCTGCTGGCTTGTGGATGATATCATCAATGTAGCATTCTATGTCTGCGTAAATGACACGCAGGGGACTTAATTCGTAACCATTATCCCTATGTGAAAATATACTATCTTTGGGCATGCGTTCCATTTGTAATTTACCTCACTTGCACCATTCATAGTGAGTTTCAAATTTATCTTTACTCCAAAAGGAGCGGATGCAGCGGTCGCATACAAAATGTTCACCTCTTTTAGAGTGCCCCAAGTGAATGTACAAGCGAGAGATTTTGGGTACACCACAGTAGTGCCATTCCTCGCTATCATCTTGTTTTACTAATAAGAGGTTGACTACACGTTCATAACAAGTTGAACGTGAATTATAGCGGGCACCCTTCAACCCCTTCTCCCACACGTGAACGACAATTTTAATCTGATTATGTTTTTCGAACGTTTCTACATCTTTGATTTTCATGTTGTTACTATCACAACCTTCAAAGTCTAGTTCATCCTCCCACTGTCTATAGTTATAGGTGCGATCTCGATGCGCGTTGATATCATTATAGTGAAGGATGGATAGGACTGCATATTTGAAACACTGTGATTTACAATCGACATTGATGACAGCTTTCTTATTATACAACGTGTTTGGTAGTTTAAATGTGCCTCGAGCTGCATGACTTTCTAATAGGGAAATTTTGAATATGGCTGAGTCCACACCATCAAAAATGGGAGCGCTGTCGCGTTGATTGAATTTATCTACATTTGATTTTAAACATTGAATATGGAAATTTAGCCAAGACTCGCAGTCTACAACTTCGGTTGCGGAAGAGGAAGGAACATGAAACTGTATTCTCTCCGTCACTTGACCCGTTTGAAAATCTATTTTAATATATTTTAGTTTAAGGTAGATGAGCGCCTTCATTCTAAAATTGTCTAAATTGTTGAAGAGCGCTTCGATAATGTTGGAATTTTGAAGGAGCCACTCAGGAAAATCTACTATTTGAGTATTGGACTCCATGCAGTAGTCGCGTACTAAATTATTATGTGAAACATTAATGAGGGAGATGGTAGAGGTACCGTTGGTGTAGTGATCATTTGCATGCGTGTGTTGAAGTCTATGCGAAGATCGCTGAAAGTGACTATCAAAAGAAAGAGGGCACAAATCGCAAGGAAAGGAGATGTCATCGTCAGAATCAACTTCACCTCCGGAGATTGACGCCGTTTTGCGTTGACACACACGTTGTTTGATGTGTCGAAGGAGACTGTGCTTCCTTGTAAACATATGTCCGCAGTCGGCACATTCCCACTCGTTGCCTTGTCGCGAGAGTCCTGAGCTGGAACTAACATCACCTGAAAGAGAAATCATTCTATCATCTCTGTTCAAGTCTCAGTGTATTGTTACAACCTACCTTGACTCAATAACTCTAAACTTTCCTCGAGAAGGGAGGGCGTTGGTGATGAAGTTGATACCTGAAATTGAGGAAGATGCTATTAGCCACACGTTTGAGGGAGATGAGTGAAGACATTTTCAACTTACCATTTCAACGAAATCAAGTTTAAGGTTGATACTTCAACAAGATAGAGACTTCACTCAAATTTGGAATTCACGAGAAAGCAGTTCACTTGTACGCCTCAAATAATAACAGAATTCGCCAGAGAACACTTCACTTATACGTCTCAAAGACAGAGTGAAATGACACGAATGTCACTTTGCATATATACTTTCATAGTCATCATTCATTGGCTGTTCATTCTGATTGGTTGCTTGTTTATACTTAAGAATTAGAAAACATTTCAAATTTATTATTCACAGTCAACATGACAAGCCCTCCGACAACGCCGAACACAAAATTCTCTTCTCCATGCTCAACACCAAAGGCGCTCGTTGCACCAAACGCTCCAACGAAGGGGAAGGTGGGGAAAATATACCGACTCGACAATATCAAAAAGTTGTCATTACCAGCGGATGACGAAGAGGAGAGTGTGTGTGAGAAGGAGTGTCCCGACCTAACAGGCGTGAGGTGGAAGTATCTGCAGTACGATACTGATGATGTGATGGAGATCACCAGCACCAAATTCCTCCATCAATTATGGGAATGGTACACCCCTAACTCCCAGTCACGAAATATGGCGGAGTGGGAGTACATCGATAAAAGTGAGGCTCGCGGTAGAAGAACGATTGAAGCAAGTGAACTGTTTTTGCGATCTATGTGAAGTCAGACTCTGGGACGATATTGACGATGAAGACCTTTTGAAATACATGCCATAATAAATTTTTATTTCGTATTATCTTTGCTTTCATACTGACTTACTTGAATGGGGCTTAAGTGGATGATTTAACCATGCATACTTTTTCATTTGGAAATAGTAGCACGCTTAGTCTTACTTGTAAACTTTATAACATTTCATATGGGCGATGATGGTAGATGAAATAGTGTTAAATAAAATTAAGATGGCTTACACTTCTGATACAGGGATAGCAATCGACTGCGATCCATGTGTAAAGAGCTTGTTAGACTACGGATGGGCTTAAGTGGATGATTTAACCATGTATACTTTTTCATTTGGAAATAGTAGCACGCTTAGTCTAACTTGTAAATTTTATAACATTTCATATGGGCGATGATGGTAGATGAAATAGTGTTAAATAAAATTAAGATAGCTTACACTTCTGATACAGGGATAGCAATCGACTGCGATCCATGTGTAAAGAGCTTGTTAGACTACGGAAGAGAGAAGTGTGTTATGTTGCGTGTGGCGCGTGAGTGTCCTCCCATTTTATTCCATTCATCAATTCGTCTCATTGATAGAGGCAGGTAGAACTCATGGTTCTCATAACGTATGCAATGGAAAGTTTTAGGCAACCTTCGACAGTTGGCTAAATGTCGCCCTGGCACGAATGCATACTACGTTGAGACAGAGGCAATCACTTGCAAACATGACGCAGAGAGGTTTAACAAGATTGACCATTGCCGAATGTCCCTTGCGGTATACATAGCTACGGGTTTAACCGCCGCCCTTTACAGGAACGCCCGTCGAAAGGAAGTATTACACCGAACTTCATTTGCAACGTTCAAGTTGACTGATAGCAGATTCAACTTAATGATAGTATTCGCCAGTCTGAAGACTGCCCAGGGCAAACCGCGTGGAGGTTCTATCATGTCTTGCCCCATGGTGGCCCTTAAGAGAGCCGATGGTTCGTTCTCGGGAGTAACAAGTTGACTATTGGCATGAATAGTCAATAGGTATGACGGTTAGGTTCTCATATACCCTATACCGCCTAGGTCGTGCTGGTGCATCTGGCACCTTTCGGATGCGGGTGGTATTCGGAGTCCACACCTCATCCGTTCAAACGATCTTCTTGATCTTTCCCTTCTTCTCATCCTCTTCATCCCACTCGTCGAGGATGATGAAGTCGGGAATGGTACTAGCAGATGTTGCTTCCATCGTGACTTAAAATTGAATGAGAAGCGCTACAATCTTCTGGCTTATATAGGGTTTTCAACAATGAATCAGAATGCTTCAGGGATGGCAATCGACTGCATAACGTTCAAGTTGACTGATAGCAGATTCAACTTAATGATAGTATTCGCCAGTCTGAAGACTGCCCAGGGCAAACCGCGTGGAGGTTCTATCAAATCTTGCCCCATGGTGGCCCTTAAGAGAGCCGGTGGTTCGTTCTCGGGAGTCGTCATCTTACAGCCTACCGATTCTGCTGAGAGAGTCTTTGACTCTCTCCTTGGTAGCAGTTTCGACTTCCACGCTAATTGGTATGTGGCTGAAAAGTGGAATGTAGCGCCATTCCGTTGGATTGACAACACTTGCTGTCATCGGATTGCCAATCCGAGCAAGATTGTTGTGGACTCTGTCTTGCTCCTCTAGTCTAACAAATTCCTCAAATAAATTTCGCGGCCTTAACTGCGATCCGCGAGGAGAGCTGACTTGACTGTTCGGCGTCTGCATGATTGAAATGAAATGAAATGAGAGGTAGTGGTTTATATACCTCTCTAACGCGACGCAACGTTCAAGTTGACTGATAGCAGATTCAACTTAATGATAGTATTCGCCAGTCCGAAGACTGCTCAGGGCAAACCGCGTGGAGGTTCTATCATGTCTTGCCCCTAGGTGGCCCTTAAGAGAGCCGATGGTTCGTTCTCGGGAGTAACGTGATGGGGTGGTGAAGGCGGGGAAAAGATCTGCTATGAAAATGATATGTATTAGAATAGGATATACTATCTTATTTGCTTTTCACTTACCAAGTTAGCCATCCTTGGGTAGTCTCGCGCGCTTCCTAACAGAAAATTTATGCAAATGTCCGCGCATTCTCAGTGTGGCATGCAAAAATTTCTTGGTCGGATGACCATTGTAACAAATGATGGACTCGTCGAGACTACGGTTGACGAGGACTTCACCGTCCAAATGATTATCCCGAATAGGGATGTGAAACTCAAACAACCTATCCTCATTCACACGATTCCACTCATCCCTCATGCGCTCCAACTTCTCAAACGCCTGTCTCTCATCACCCCGCCGAGCCACATTCCTCTCCAACTCAACATTCCTCGCTCTCAACACACTCATCTCCTTCATCATCTCCTCAAACTTCGCTTCTGCATCTCTCATTCTTGTCTCTGCAGCACTCGCCCTCTTCTCACAGTCATCATTCTTCTCTTCCAACTCTCGCGTCTTATTCTTCAAATCAGTCACACTACGCCTCATTCGAATATTCTCATCCGCTATCTCCTTCGAATTCAGTTCCTTCTTTTTCAACGTATCTAACTCATTCACGACTTCATCCTTCACCTTCTTCAAACTCTCATACTTATTTACCAACAAATCATGCGCCATCTGCTGCGACACATGCTTCTTCTCTTCATCCTTCAACCACCTCGCCGACTGCACACGAATCCCACCACTCTTCACTTTTGGGGAAGATGAGCTCTTCGGGGGGGTCCTCAACAACTATGTTGGAGACCTCCGAGGAAGAAGAGCTCAACTTCCTCACACGCTTCCTATCTAAATCCACATCATCCTCATCATCACTCTCAAGCACTCACTTTCGCTCAATCTCAGCCTCCAACGAAGCAACTGCTTTCGCCAACTCATCATTCTCAACAACATTCTCCACCTTGCCGTCTCGCTCTATCGCCAAGATTCGCTCCCTCTCTTCAACAATCAACTGCGTGAATCTCAGGTCATTCACCAAACCTCTACTGCAATCTGCATGCACTCTGTAAAATCGCGCCTCATCCTCATCACCCTTCAACGCTCTACACTTTACACAGGCAACCCTATTCAGGATAATCATGTGGTCAGTGCCCGCCTTCTTCACATGCGCCTTGGCGTCCGCACTGCGATTTACTCGACCGCACACACACATTTTTTATGTGGAATTTTCGGTTCTTGCCATTTGCCATTACTGAGATTTTATCGTTAACTGTAAGATAATGAAATTTGTATAAGTTTGGAATCATGTAGTATACAGCCTAAAGCATAACACTTAGTGAGGAATGATAGATTTGAGTGTAGTGAGTGGCACTCGATCCCGTCGACAGCCCGAAGGCCTTGTACTGATCACTAGGGAAGTGAGAAATCTTCCCCGATACCCGCTATTTACAGCTGAAGACATCATTGTCACTGCCCCGAAGTGGTAACAGCAACGCCGAGTCAAAGGTAGTGATCAGTATCTGGGATCTAACCCCTCAAAGCTGCCTTAGACTTAGTTAAATTTCAAATCTAATAGCAGATTTGAACTCAGCATACTTGAAAACCTTAGACTACATGTTAAAACTTTGAAAAAACTGAAAATTAAGAATTTTTAAAAAATTCCGCATTTTACTACTCATACTACTTTAAAAAAATTTATCAATAGTAAAGACACTATCAAACTCTATCACACAAACTTTGAAGTAAGAAGATAGCTTGCCTACTTCAAAAGATAGAGTCCTGTGAAACACCCGATATCGGGAGCTCAGAGCGACGACCGTCGCTTACCTCGTCTTTCGATGAAGTGATGAGACTTACGTTGTCGGGGGTTTATATATGCTCAGAAGAAAACTTAAAATGGCTCTATCTTCGAAAGTATTCATCGTAGCGACATGCGGTTTGTTGCAAACGATTCGTCTCATCATTCTCTATCATATGACACCTGAACCATTCTCATATGACCACGGGAAGTCGGTGCGTCAGCACATGTCCATGTAACATGCCGCAAGTGAAAAAATTCCTAAGTGTGGGAGCTCCAGTGTGGTGAAAATTTTGAAAAATTTAAAACTTCCGAATTTCAATCTGGGACCCTTACCAAAACTTTTTTCATCACTTTTCACTGAGCCCCCCTCACCCCCTACCGTTCGGAGAAATTTGATGAAACAAACTTTGGTCAGGGTCCCAGGTCGAAATGCGACACTTTGGAAAAATTTTCAAAATTTTGTCCATACAAAGTCACTCTGACACTTAGGATTTTTTCGGGTGAGCTCCGACCTAAAATCTTGTAACAGCTCTAACTTTTGAACGGCTGGTGCGATTGACTCGCAACAAAAAATGTCATCGAGCAGTTTTTTCTCCTGTTTCAAACGAGTAGCTGTAAGACAAAATCCGTCCACTAGAACCAAAGTTAGAAGATCGCTGTCGGGGGGGTGGGGGTCAGTGAAATTTGATGAAACAAACTTTGGTCTGGGTCCCAGGTCGAAATGCCACACTTTGGAAAATTTTCAAAATTTTGTCCATACAAAGTCACTCTGACACTTAGGATTTTTTCAGGTGAGCTCCGACCGAAATTCCACCCTCCCAACCTGGCCGGCACACCACGCCAACCTGGAGAGCGCAGCACACACCACCTCGCGCTACGTCGGCCGGCCAGAGGGGGGGGCAGACACGAAGCAACACGACGGCTCACCACGACCGACTCGACTGACAGGAGGGGGGGGACGTCAGACTCGAAGCAACACGACGGCTCACCACGACCGACTCGACTGACAGGAGGGGGGGACGTCAGCGACGGCGGCCATCTTGCGCTATCCAGAAGTGGAGTTTTACTTACTACTGAGTTATTTTCCCCGGATATTAATATATAAACAAAGAATTACATCTTGATGCCAAAATATCTTTATTTTCGTTCATTATGCTCATAACATGAGCCGGAAATATCTTCATGGGATAATGATAGTGGAATTTCATACAGTCCAGGTAAATTCTAAAAAATATGAATCTGCTTTTGTTAAGTTATAGGCATTGAGTATTTTTAAGTCATAGGCTTACTTACTATACTTACTTATGGCTACAGACTAATTCGATGAATCCCAGAATTTGAAAGTTCATTAGTTCGTCCAGGACCTAAGGAATCTCTTTATTGCCTCGTCCGTATATTGCCTACATGTAGGCCTACAATATATCATTTTATTTTTTTGTTGTAATAAAGGATTCTGCGCGCTTGAAGTGCTTCTTAATTATGTCATATTGCAGTTTAAACACATCAGTGGATTTACTCTCAAAAAATATTCAATTATGAAAAACAAAATTTTCCGGAAAATTTTTGAAAAATGGAAAATTTCCATTTCGCACATTGTGTGCATGTATAATATTTACTTCTGATATACGAGATTGCTGCTTGTGTTTGGTGCTAGCCCTAGCTTAGATAATTGATCACACATCACAATTTTCCAATTTGATTGCCCGGTCGATGCTCACGAAATATCAGTTTCATTAATGGAACATACATAGAATAACCAAAAAGTTATGCGAATAGAAGATGCAATGAATAATAGTTAAATATTAGTTAAATTAAATTGGCTTAACTGGGTGTAAAAGAGACCTCTTATTTGGTGAAAAATTTGCTTATTGCCAAAATAATAAAAGCCGGTATGTGCCAACCAGAAATGCAGGCCAGTCTGATCTTGGCAAGGCCGTCGGCCGGTTTCCATCTCTGAGCCTATACTAGATGATCATAATAGTTTTATGTTCACATTAAAAGTCGGTGTGTCTGTCCGAAAGTCATCACATAAAAGGTTTCACAAAAAGACGAATGTACTTTTCAAAATGCGCCATCAATTTGCTCTTCTAGGCCTATACCAAATCCAACTTTTTTGATGAGCTTGAAAATACGCTACAAAGTTTAAGTTAACAAGAGGACGAAGGTCGAGAAACTTAGTTTTACGAAGTCCACAGCAAATATATGACCGGGGGCGTGAATCGCCCCATCTCTCGGTATGGATAGGGTGTTTTTCAAGTCGGGTTTATGAACATTTTTAAATTCACCATAACTTCTAAACCCTAATTGATAGCCTTGTTGATTTACAACTTGCTTATTCATACACTTGCAGCAAGCGCAAAGTTTGGACAAATGAACCACCTTTCAATGGCTCGCTATGGAGAGGCGAATTCGAAAGTTCAGAATAATTCAAAGACATTGTGATGTTGTACTGCAAACACACGAACATTCCGCCTTTCTTAAACGCCAATTCCGCTGTCGCTATGTTTGAATTCCGTTCTAAACCGCTTTCAACTTTTACCAAGCTAGAAATTTCAGAATGGATGCCATGTATTATTTTGTCTGACAACGCATATTATTTGATAACTCTATGAGGCTTGATAAATAACAAATGAATAACTGATGCATCTTGATTGAATTAGAAATATTTATTGCTTTTTATGTTGAACACAAAATTATTCCTTAAACCACTTAATCAGGAAGTGAATAAATTAATAGGACAATTTATTCGGACTGCAGGCTGTTTTCTGTGTCTAGATCTATAAATTATTTTTGACAACAAAGCTTGTGCGTCACTATTCTATGTAGGAAAAATTTAATTCAGGCATTGTTGCACGAGCTACTGACAAATTATTTTGCAAATTCTTATAGGTGCTGAAAAAAGTAAGTTGACGTAAATTCAAACTTTAGTGTATACAACCATTGATTCTTTAATTAACTCAATCATATGAAACAAAATGTTTCTAAATCATGTAACTACTTTGAAAAGGATAATTGCTGATACACACACAGTATAGCAGTCATGTATCTACTGAGCATTGCTTCATGTAAAATGATCATGATAGGATTCATGTAGGCCTACAACACACGCATGCATGATTATAAATAATGAGTCATTGACTTTGCGCTCCTTCCTGCGCGCCTTTTCTCCCATTGATCGCTGCGTCAACCGTCAGCCTACCATACCTGTTTGGCTTTGTGCTTCTCTTCTCTTCGAATGGAGAAGATTAACTACATATGCGTCGATGAATGAAGCCATCTTTGAACACCAAAAATGTCACATCTTGTGAACTGGATATTATTAACTATTTATGGGAATCAAAAGTGCACGTCGCCTAGCGACTTTTCGTCAATATTTTCGACATTTTGCCAGTTGCTTCTTCTGTCAAACAGTAAAAAAACAAAATACTGCTGTAATGCTGATATTCCGCAGTTAGGCCTACCGCTGAATGAACAAGATTCCGCCAAAAACCGTTAGGGGCGGAATCTCCTTATCTCTAATGTCTGACCACAATTAGGCTACGATTTATTCAATTTTACAATTAGGCCTATGATGTGTCCTTCGTGTTAACTATCATAATTGAACAATCATTAAAAACAAACAAACATACCAGGCATTTAAGCATTGATAAACGTAACCACATTTAAGGAGTAATGTGTTCTATGAATAACAAGAAAAAGTCAAAATTATGTATGATGGTAGAAAACAACAGTTCATGAATATCCTTTTGATATATAGCAATTCTTCATGAATTGAAGTCATGACTGCGATTGAAGATTTCGGCTCAAGAATCCAAAGGCAACATTTTGACATGCATGATGTAGTCCATTATATCAATTCTCAAATTTTGTGGCAGCTACAAAATGAGCCAAATCCCAAATCCAATTGAAATATTATTTGTCTTGTAGAAATCGCACAGTGTATAAAATAACTAACTTTAAATAATGTCTTCTCAATCGCGCATTATGATTCAAAGGTCAGGTTGTGGACTGCTACTGTTTAAACATGCGGTAATTTTACTTGACGAAATAATTGGATGTCCATCGCGAGAGCAATGCCCTTCTTGTCGTGATGATTTCGGTGTAAGCTTTTTTAATTGTTGTCGTAAGTGCTCCACTGCATAGCGATGTTCGATGGTGGCTGCTATCCTTTTCTCAATGAGAAACTCGATTTGCTGTTCCAATAGCTCTCTTTCATCATTATTTTTCGCCATTGGAAAGCAAGTTTTAAAAGTCATTGGGTAGAGAAAGGTAATTTCAAACATGCACGGTCTCATACAATTTTCATAATCTTCAGCTTTGTTTTATTTCTCATCAATGGAATTGGAAGGCGTGTCTTGAGTTTTGAGGTATGACAATGTTACAGCGAACGGATTGAAATGACTTGCAGAAAACTCTATGCGTCTGAACAAGGACTACTAGGATATCTGCATAGCTACCGGGACGGACAACTTTCTGGCAGTTGACTTAGTTGACTTTCTTGGCATATTCATGATTGAAAATGATACATGGCTTTATGCAGAGATGACTTTTCTATGGTCAATGTAATGTCACATAAGACAGATATTTCAGTCACCTGAAAAACCGGTCTACGGCCGGCAGCGCAATGCCAGAGAGTTGTACGTCCCGGTAGCTCTATAGATATCTAAGTAGTCCCTGCTTTGAAATATATTTTGCAACATGCATATAGAAATGGATCAATATTCATGTATTTCCTTTACATGGAGGAGCAACATGCTCGTAGAGCGATTGTGAATGCATGAAAGATGCAATTCTTATGATGTAGCAGGGATAGCTATGAAGCATAGAAAGTGCTAGGGATTTCCAACTCTCAATCCGAAGGATTTAGCGTAGGCTAGTTTTCTGTCGAATTAGGTATCTGGGCATATGGCTTTCCTGAGTTATAGGAACTTTTATTTCATAAATCAACCGGATGTGATTGACCTCTCGGCGGATCTTGGCGAAGAGTCGACATCATCGCAGTCAGGATGAACCCGTATCTGCTCCGTCCGCCGCTGGATCGTCCATTTCAGGCTCACTCTGCTGATGGTCTCCATCAACAGCTAATTCCGTCGCCGTCATGCTGGTCCAAATAGATCGCTCCTACTTCCGGCACCGCGTTGAATGCCTTTTGTCACCAGTCTTCGCAGAGTGTTAGTAGGAGTCCTCAATTGAATCATTCTTGCGCAAGTCATCATACACGAGACATGACGCTAGCTGGATCAAGTGTCGGACTGCAGTGAATCGAAGCTGAAATGAATCAGCTTCGATTAATTGATATGATTATGAGCGGCTACACTACGGTTATTCAGTTGTTCTCGAATTCCAGGAAAATTATGTAAATGCAGATGCATCATTACAATTTTCAGATATAATGTCAAATATCTGAAGAACACGAAATTTTTACTCTTTCGTTTTGGATGAAGATAGATGGAAAGTATCAGTGGATAATTCTGTTGGACGAATTAACGATGACTTCTCTCTCACTCCTCTCTGATATAGATCAGCAATAGCCGACCAAGAAGCAGTCATGAATTTGAAATCTTTACCAGACCTTTTGGGACTGTGTAGCTTAATTTATGATCAGTTGACGTAAGTCAATTGCTTCTAATAAACTTCAATCCGTGAATGAGATAAAATAATAGATAGTTAGGCGTAGCTGAGTTCGGCAACGTGTTTCATTGAGAAATTGTTTGAGCTTTTGTGATCCTTCTGAACTAGTGAACAGAGAGTTCGATTTGTGACATGATTATGTGTCTTTAGATAAATTATGAATATCCGCCAGAGAACTTCATGATCTCAATAGCATTCATTAAAATTTGCTTGATCAATTTTGAGTTAGTGAAAATACTCGTAAGAGACCTATGATAAATGCACGTATGAGATTTCGAAAATAAAGGAACGCATTGTTTTTTACGCGAGTCGCCAGCATGTCCAATAATGCGCTTTCCGCAACATCTAAGAGATGACAAAATCTTCATCTCATCACACACCTCAACTTGTCGGGGAGAATCTGAAAATATATAGTTTTGCAAAGTTCTATTGTCTCCCGCTCCGATCCAATGTTTTGGAAGTTTTAATGTTTTCCATCAATGTACAAGTAGTTGGATGTGGAAATGGAAGAAAAAATCATCTAGTAATATTCATTGTTTGCTGTAGTTCACAAATTCGATGATTTCAAAATAAGTGGTGCATTATACCTGCCCACTGAATTCAATTTCTGACAGCTCAATTAATTCAAAGCGGATTTTTGGGTCTTCATTCAAATCATGGATTAGTCCATGCATTTAATGATTTGATCGATTTGATAATATGTCATTCATAGTTTTCATTTCATGAAGTACAGTACATTTAGCAAATGTGATCTCTCTAATAAATGCTAGAAACCAAGCATTGTGGGTGGAATTGTGAGAAGTTATGCTCCCGGGTATCCTTTCAGTTCTCAAATATGAATAAGGTTGAAGGAAGACTATTTAAAGCCTTCATTAGTAAGCATCCATGATCAAGAATTTCTGACGGTGATACTAAACACGACATTCTTTGTAAATGAAATCGATAGGATACTCTTTCAGCTGCAGGCGTAGTTCTTGCTTGAATGATAAGAAAACACAATCAATAATTCACACACAATTGTAAATTTCAATAATCACATTGTAAAATTCACATAATCCGTCGGAAATTTGATTCTGATGTTCAGCTGATATTCAGTTAGAATTTTTCGCGACTAAATGTATATTCCACACAGAATACCTGCAGTATTGTCAATGCAGGAATCGAAAATTATAGTTTGCATGGCTATCAGATGTCCACTTTTATTCAATTCTTTGTCGTATTGTAAGACCAATGCCATGCACAAATACTCAATGTTTTTTGTTGTTTTCTCTTGTAATCAATGATGCTAGGAATGGCGCTAATCCATTTGTCTCTGTTTTTTCATTTCTGATTGGGAATTACAATCTACGACAGTGCACTTTCTCAACATCTTTGAGGAAAATTCTGCAATCTGTATTTTCAAACCGGCCTACGCTAAATCCTACGGATTACGAGTTGGAAATCCCTAGCACTTTCCATGTTTCACAGACATCCCTGGATGTAGTAAGGTGTCGTGTGACTAAAAATTGTTGAGACTGCTTCAGTAGAGCAATTTGATTGACGGCTTTGCTATTCTCGATGATGATTATGAGACATAGATGGCTTAAGCTCATTAGTTATCAAAAATGTGATGAGAATAAATAAATGTGCCTTTCTTGAGCGCGTTCAGAAAAAATTACCATGTTAAGTGCAACGAGATAGGTTAATTAGCGTGTGTCACGTAAATTCAATAAGAAATGATTTCAGTTAATCACGTTTTTAGTCACGTTTTCACGGTCGGTTACTAAATTTTGTTTAGAAAGCACCATTATGAGGGCACTCAGCAGGATCAGACATTCATTTAGCTACATGATCTTCACCACATTCAATCACATTGTCACAATGGTCTAAGAGACTGTCAGACCTCGGTCAAAAACTTTTCTTGACAGATTGAGCGAAAAATTTTGATAGAATAATCCACAGCTACATGAGCAGAACAATGAGCAGCCAGTTCAATATTAAACACGCCAAATTGTGCAAGGTTTCAGTGACTGTTATCAACCGGATCACAGAGCAAAGAGACACAGACGATGTCAAGTTCTACAGAGAAGTTTGTGAACGTTTTTTCATGCGCCTGCTAACTTTTTTTTAAAATGAACGGAGGGCCCAACATTATTGAGAAAACTTTTGTGCAATGATCTGAATTCTTCGAATCTGAAGGAGTCGTGGTGATCAGAGCATTATGAAGGAATTCAGAGTAATCCGCAAGCGACGCAAGATTATTTTTTCTATCTCTGTAAGGTATTAAAAATTTCTTTTTGCCCACTTATTAAGTTCCTGCATGTGCCATCTGTTTGAATCAGTTTGCACTTCTAGCAAAGTGACACGATTAACAATCTAATTCTGTGGTAATGCCTCTTTGCACGCATGTTTGCATATCTATGATAATCAGCGATATCGCGTGATATATCAATTGGAGGGACGCAAATTTTTGTCAGATAATTGTGGGAACCACAGAATCAGACAGATCATCCCTTCTTCTGCATAAACAGTCTGATTCTGTGACTCGACCGCTGCTTTACCATGACACATCGAATTTTAAACCATAGATATGTTATTTCATCTTCTCTCATGAAAGTCTCAATAAATTTTAATCACACCTGGTATCTATTTAAATAGATTTCTTATTATCTTTTCCAGATAAGCTTCGCCATTAAGTGAACCCCCGCCGCCCAAAAGGGATAATAGAAATGAGGATATGAAACTTGTATTTTTAGTTTTTATTGAAGAGGGTGAAATTGGCACATGTCATTAATAACTTGCATGAAAAGGTCCGTTTTTTTGTTACTTTGCCTCCAAACGAACTCACACATGGCCGTCTCCTTGTAATAAACGCAAGTCGAAAGCGTCCTACCGCGCTTCGACTGTTCATTTCGAAATACCACGCAAACCTGTTCATTTCAGGTTTTACGTCCGAACGTAGAAAAGTTTGCACAAAATGAGTAGAGACGGATTAGGAAATATTCAAATGTCTACACATCAGAAATAGGTCAAGGTTATGTGTATACATTAAATTGGAGCTGGCATATTGTGGCGGGGCTTAACTTTCACGCGTGTATTTTTTGCATTGGTGGCGGAGTTTATCTGGAAAATATCCTTTTTTTTGCAATAAGTAGATTTGTCACTCAATTATTTTCTGGCTTTTGTAGAGACTCTTTAACTTGTATCCTATGCCTTAAGCAATTTCTTTTGCTTGTTGATATTAATAAATGCACTTATCTTCAATCTAAATTCGACGGAAATAATGACATTTAGCGGAGGCGGTGCTTCCTCCGAAGCAATCTGCATCAGTGTTGTATACGTGTCAATGAAAAAAAATTGACGGCGTCAGCGTCATTGCAAACATTATTGACGCCGCTAGCATCCGCGTCAACCAATTATGAAATTGATGACGCTATAACGTCAGCGTCAATTTTATATCATCCGCCACCATCGATTTTGAAGATCAAACGGCAAATAGAAATTGTTGCTACGAATATGTTTACAGTATAATCGCTTAGGACTACTCAAAGGACATGGAAATCTTCGACAGGCCGATAAGCGAGCTGCCGAAGAAAGTGAAGTCGAATAATAGAAAGAAATCGTCCCTTAATACAGTCAGTCATGTGCCGTTGAGAAGTTTCCGCTCGCCGTTGAAAGTAACTTGCAAATTGAGCAACGATTGCAATCGGAAAATCCTTGTAAGATAGATATGACAGAAGAATCAAAAATTGTAGTGAAAAAATCATTCCTCTACAATGCGTTTGAAGTATTCAGTAAGCAGAGATCCACATGTGCACTTTTGGTATGATGTGGTGAACTGCGACAGAACGATCCGGAGGAAATATAGCGGAAGTCTATTGGACGCACATATCACACTGGTCGGAATGGAGCAGTGAGAAGATAAAAGTATATTCCGATCAACGATTTCTGCCTTTCTCAGGTCAGCGCAACGGCGGAAAAGTCCGATCTGCATTTCGCAGCCGCCGATGCATTCTTGCTGTTGAAGAAAATCTATTGATTCAGCGACAAATCATTCTCACTTTCACACCAACCCCTCTCAATATGCAGCTTTTTAGGATGGCGTGTGTCTCATAGATGGCCGTCAAAGAATTACTACACGTACACGTGTAAACGCTAGCCCAGTGGTTTTTCACGAAAACAATCTTCAAATTTCGCTAAGTTTCGCTAATCTTGCTGTACTGTAACCTGCAATGATCTTTAATGTGAACTGTATTTGTATATATCTTTGAAATTTCACACATTAGTTGCTGCATGATACGAAATTATATACGTATTTTTTTCTGCAAGTGTTGCATGCGAACGCACAAGCATAGCATTATACATATAGGAGGCCTATACATAGATTAAGTATACATAAAGTATAATTAAGTATGATGGTTCATGATACATTCTTAATTATTCAATTAGTCTTTGTATTGAAACAATACCGGTAATGAATTTTAAGAAACATGATGATTCATCGATTAGACAAATTCAGATTGGGTGGGTCCCTATCAATCAAAACTCCACTGAAAAACCTGTTGTCTACTGCAATAAATTGCATATAAATTGTGAGGATTCGGAAGTTCTGATATAGTCTATAAGACATCAAGACATCAAATTCATTTTGCTAAATGATCACTGACGTTAGGCCTGACATGTTTTGAATGCATGGTTTTAAATGCTATTATTTAAGCATTTCGCATATTTTTCAAATAAATTCTATACGAATGCTGTTAAGAACAGCAGAAGGTTCAATAGATTGTATTCAAAGTATACAATCCGAAAAATAGCAAACTTTAACAGTTCGAATGGCGATAAGGCAGTTTTGATTTCAAGTCTATGAAAAGCCAAATAAACAGAATTTATAAGAAGTTCAGAAATCCTGCATTTTTCATCGAAACGGGAACTCTACATTCATTATTTTGTGCTGTACATGCTCTCACAATGCATGAGCAAAAGATGCTTGCTGGTATGCTGGCATATTTGGAATGAGTCGCATCACACGTACATGGTCTATGAGTTTTTTTTTCTAACATTCCAGCAGAACTATCTTTAAGATATGTAAAAATTTCCGCGAACATGCAAGTCATTGAGTCAGAGTTGATCATGAAAAAACGGACCACCTAAATTTCGATGAAATGCAATCGATTTTTATGTCTTCCAATCGTGTCACACATCAACGTGTCATGCGTCATTCGAAAGACTGCATTCTCAGCTTTAAAGTAATATATGATAGACTTGCATCCGTTATTGTATGTGCTGAACAGTGCTCAAAATGTGAAAATCACTCATTTTACAAATTGCAATTTTTCAATAAGAAGACATGTGAGTAAGATAATTATTCAGGCGTGGGGAGAACGACCACTTTTTCTTTTTCAAACTTCTACAACATTTTTCTCTTTACCGCTAAAGTACACAAACACAATGCAAGGTGAATGAAGGTTCAAAGCAAAGCAATTAGCGAAGGCATGATTGTCTTTGTTCTCTCACAGAGACTGCAGGATGTTTACCTTGTATGTTTGTGTACTTTAGCAGTAATGAGAAAAAATGTTTGGAGAAGTTTGAAAAAGAAATATTCAGTTTATTTGAATAAAACCTACATATTCGCACTCCCTACATCGCAAGGATTCTGAACTGCCATTGAAATATCATTTCGACTTCGTGAAAGCCGGAGGCATTGAATTGTTAGATGACCGCGCATGTCCACGACGTGTTATCGCTGTCAGTGTCCATGTCAATTCCAGAGTCCCGTATTATGATAAAGTGTCGAATTTCTATGGGTTTGACGACTCAAACTCAAGCTATTTCGTTGAGATGATTTCGTGCATTAGCGTCAATTTCTGATGAAATTAACGATGTCATTGACGGGGTCATTGTACAACACTTATAGATTCCACACGAGCGGTCATGCGAGCTCAAAACCAGAGTACAAACAAGAGTGGTGTAATCAAATCGTCGTCACAGTTTTCTGACTAGCTGACATCATTTCTTCGATGTACAAGATGCATGAATCATGGATCTTAGAACGTGTGGCTAAGGACGTCTGAAATCGTTTCTTAAATATCGTCATGTGCAGATTTTTAGTGGTCATTTGCCTTGTCATAATTCTCAATGGCGACCCAAGATTGCTATTTTGTTAGCCTCCGTGAATGTAGCCATCAGTTCAGACCAGGGAATCGGGAGTCTCCGACTCCGGCTTTTGATAGGACTCCGACTCCGGATGGCAAGAATATCAGTCTTAGTTCTGGTAACCTAAATCATAGATCATTAGAGGCTTACCTGAGCCTGATTTTAGTAATATTTGCTGTATCAAATCAATATCATTTTCTATGAAAGTTTACCAACTTTGCACATCACATCGCTTCTTCTGCAGTCTCTACCAGACAGGAAAATCTCCCATCATTCTCCACTTTCGATTGTAATATGAGCTTTGGAGGAGCCATCACATGCGATTGACGTTGGAGTGAGGTGATGTTCTCAAACAAACTAATATTTTACTTTTGTCTTTGATGTGACCTTCGGCGCGCAGGTGTGATCGAGGCTAGGAAGGCTTGTCTTCTCTACTAAATCACTGAGTGAAACGACAATCCTTTTTCACTATCACGTTTCATTCCCTCAACTGGTACAAACTTTGCATGCACTGCTGTCTCTGTACTTTCGTTTGATGGAGAAAGTTGAAATCAAAACAGTGACAGCTACGCACGAGGATAAATAATTTGTTTGTATTATATCATTTCGGGTCTAGTTATAGGTTCCAGCAAAAATGATAGGACTCCGACTACGCATCCCTGGTTCAGACAAAAATAAATTCTTTCTTCAACCGAAAGTTCTATTGTAGAAAGAGAATGACATTTACAGCACAAAACATTTCGCCTTTAACTTAATCACGCGTGTCCTATTCCGGTTGAAGTAAGAATTTATTTTTGTCTGAACTGATAATCTATGTACGAACCGATGAATTCCATAGATCCACGAATGTCGATTATAGGATTGTTCATCAACAGAAAGATAATTAGCATGAAAATAGAATTAGCAGTTGTGTTATCTATCCTTTTGTAGCTAACTTCATGATCAATTTTCAATGTTATGTTCGAGAGAAATGAGACTTATGTGAGACAAATTATCATTTAGAGCGTTCTGTTAGCGCTTCTTAGTCAGGCCTATACACTGCAATCGCACAAAATAATCTGCAAATAAACATGCTGAAACAAGTCAAAAATTTCGGGAGAAACTTGCTGAGCGCTAAAAAGCTTATCATGAAAGATTAAATCCTTTTAAGGCTTTTCGATCAAGTGCGTGCATTTTCACGATAACGGATCTGTAATGAAAACCTGATCTAACAAGTTATCTACTTAAAGACTAACAAGCTCTGAAAATTCTGTATTGGCATGATACTTTAATACGTATGCTACTTACAACGTAAGTGGTAAGATACTACTATTTGCCCAAGCGAAATTTTAGTCACTAAAATTTCTTAAATTGCTTCTGACATCAAAATACCTTTGTACGCAAATATATTCACAAAATATTTATAATATCTATTTTTAATTTTAATTATTTCATGGAATTATTTTTTATATGTATTATAATTTATAATTATCTATGTAATATTATTTTTTTATTGATTTCTGTTGTGACCTAGGAGAAGACCTTTACGAGGTAAATAAAAAACAAGCGTGCCGTTTTCACGGTTAGAAAGTGTTCTGTAATTTTTCAAAACATCTTCACACAGACATGCAACATTTACAATACAGATAAACAAGTCAAACATGATTTGATTTATCATGTCATATGACACTCCTCCCTCTGAAAGTTTTAAAGCTCTGAGGAGTAACACCACTCAATGTAAAAAAACGTACATGCAAATGTAAACGTCTATCCATATGAAAAAGCAACGATTGTCCTTATTCCGAATTCGCTTTAAGACAATCGCTTAATTGAGCATCACACGTCAGGGAAACGTCACTGCCATTCACTCAAAGGATGTGTGATTTCATGAAACAATTCACTGTTATTCACTCAAAGGATGTGTGATTTCATGAAGCAATTGACTGTTATTCACTCAAAGGATGTGTGATTTCATGAAGCAATTGACTGTTATTCACCCAAAGGATGTGTGATTTCATGAAGCAATTGACTGTTATTCACTCAAAGGATGTGTGAATTCATGAAGCAATTGGCTGTTATTCACTCAAAGGATGTGTGAATTCATGAAGCAATTCACTGTTATTCACTCAAAGGATGTGTGAATTCATGAAGCAATTGACGAAATGATAATTGCACTCATTTCCGCTTCACTCAGTTCAGTCAATAGTAATAGTAGTCCGGATCGTGCCGCTGCACTACACTTCTTCCGCTTCTGGTCTGACTCGGAGATGCTGCAATTGGCTCCGGCCAATCGTCGTCCACGGATCCTGCCGATCGGTTCTCCCTCGTGGCTCGTTCGGGCCTCGCAGATCGAATCTCCCTCCTGGCTCGCTCGGGCCGGTTCTGTACACTGGTTGACTCAGGGTGATTCTCCACTTCTCGATCTTTCTCGGAACCTGGATCATCCGTGTAGTCGTCATCTTCTCTTCCTCTTGTCACTTCACGTTCGTCCTCAATTCTTGGAAGATCATCTGGTTCCGGGACCGTCCTCTCTCGACCTTGAGAATAATTTCGCGAGATGTTGCGAGAGTGCCATTTTTTTCCATTATCTAGAACAACCGACTTAGATCCTACTAGCTTCCTCAAAACATGGTTTCTGTGCACTTTCCCGGTTCTTGGATGCTTAATGCAGACTCTGTCTTCCACCTTAAACTGATTCTCTTGGAACGTCACTTTCTTCTTCCTAACACAGTGGTCTTGACTCAACAACTCAAGTTTCGTCCTCATTTCCCTGCCATGCAACAGTAAGCTAGGAGAAGTGTGGGTAACTGCATGTTGTGTCGCTCTATAATTCTGCAGGAATGCCTGGATGTACGGTTTCACTGAAGTTCGTTCTCTATCAGCTATCTCAATCTGCTCAGCAAGTGTTCTGTTGAATCTTTCTACCACAGCGTTGGACTCGGGGTTATACAGTGGCGTTCGGATGTGCTCTATATAATTTTCCTTCAGAAAACTCTGAAACTCTTTCGAGGTAAACTGCACTCCATTATCTGACAAAATCTGCCTGGGAACTCCTTCACGACTCATAACCTGTTTGAGAACTTGGATAATCTTCGACGCTTCTACGCTCGGTGAAAATGCAACCTCAGGCCATTTGCTGTATAAATCTACTATGACTATCGCAAATCGTTGATCTTGACTCAGATGATTCATCGGTCCTTTTATGTCTATTGCAATTCGGTCCCAAGGGCCATTCGACAAAGGCAACTGTTCAGTACTTGGAGCTGGACCAGCTTTAAATGTCTTGGTGGCTTCTGAGCATGAATGACACAAACGGATAGCCTCCTCTACATCCTTGTCTAGTCCTGACCACCAGTAACTCGAACGAATCCTAGCCTTGGTCCTCTGCATCCCTTGATGACTCTCATGTGCAAGACTAATAACATGACCTCTCAGTAAAACTGGAACAATCAGCCTACGGCCTCTCAACACATGTCCATTATGGATCGACAACTCATCCTTGACTTGGCAATATGGCCTCAAATCAGCGGGAATTTTGTCTTTCTTTGGCCAGCTAGTTCTCATGAAACTACGAAGTTGCTGTAATTCTGTGCATAATTCAGATTCTTCATGGAAGTTGGAAATGTCTGAGGAGTTGACTAGGACAGTGTCCTCTTCATCATCAGCAGCTAAACAATGCACTGCATCCTCAACCGGAAATCGGGAACAGAAATCTGGAATCACGTTCTCAATACCACGTTTGTAACGGACTTCGAAATAAAAATGCCATTAACCGTGTCGCCCATCTCGCCAACCTCAAACTCATTCTGTCGAAGCCTTTTTTCGAAAATATTAACCGCAATGGTTCATGATCAGTTTCCAATACAAATCTACGTCCGATTAAGTAGGCTCTCCATTTTTCATATGCCCACACCAACGCCAGGGCTTCCTTTTCCGTAGTCGAAAACTTTCGCTCGGCATCTGTCAATTTTCTAGAGGCAAACTCAACTGTGCGCTTTCCTAAGACAGGGTCGGTTACGGATAATGTGGCACCTAGTCCTATGTTGGACGCATCTGTGGACACTACAACTGGTAGTGCGACGTCGAATGGGGCGAGTGCGGAGCTGTTCCTCATACTTGACTTCATCTTGGAGAAAGCATTCTGAGCCGCTAATGTCCACTCAAAATTCAGCTCATTCAACAATCTGCGCAAGGGCTCGACTAAAGTGGCAAAATTCGGTATGTGTCGGGAATAGAATCCGAATGCGCCTAGCACTGTCCTAAGTTCCGTCAAACTTTTTGGTGCTGGTGCTTCCACAAGTGCCTTGACCTTCTCTTTGGATAGTCGAATGCTGTCTCATCAACCTGATGACCAAGATATGATATGCTTCTATCTCCAAAAATGCACTTCTTCTTGTTCAATTTCACATTGTGTTCTGCAAGTCGCTTCAACGCTTCCTGAAGTCTAGCATTATGCAACTCCGGTGTTGGACCAGAAATTAGAGTATCGTCAAGATAACAAGCTACACCTTCCAGACCTGCCAAAATTTTGCTCATTACCGCCTGAAACGCTGAAGGACACGAGGCTAGACCGAAGGGACAACGTTTGAATCGAAAAAGATCATCTGGCACTACAAACGCAGTGAGGTCCCTACTCTCCTCGTGAAGTGGTAACTGAAGGTATGCTTCTGATAGGTCAAGCTTTGTGTACATAACTGCGTCCTTCATGGCATACAGTAATTTCGAGATCCTTGGAATGGGGTAACCGTCTGTCACAACCACTTCATTCGCCGCTCTAAGGTCAGCACAAACGCGTAGCCTACCATCAGCTTTCTGAACAAGCACTAGATTGGACACCCACTCTGACGCATCAATTCTCTCGATGATGTCTTCATCCAAAAGTCTTTGCATTTCTTCTGATACTCTACTCCTCAGGGCGAAAGGTATCTGTCTCATTGGTTGTCTTACGGGTTTCACGTCTTTGTTGATGCCGACCTGGTGAACAAAATTCTTAATTGCACCTATCGTGCCTTCTGGATATGCATTAACTTCACTCGTTTCACTCAGCTCATTGACTGTTTCAGAGTAAATCCTTTCTATGTCTCTGCCGTAAATCCTAACGATGTCTCTGCCAATGCTGTGGAAAAGCTTTATGATATCCAAACCGAAAAGAACCACCTTCCTATCCTCAACAACAATAAATTTCACCGTGTGACTTTCTGAACCGTCTGGAGAAGAGCAATCAACTTGAATCCTACCTAAAATTTTCAGCTTGTCCCCTGTGTATGTCGTGACTTGTGACCTGCAAACCGTCAGATTTTTCTGTATTCTCTCACTGGACCAAAAGTTACGCAAAATATGTCTTGGCAAAATGCTCACTGTGGCACCTGTGTCAATCACACCTATCAGTTCATTTCCATCTAAGTACAAAGTGGATCTCAATTTCTCGTCTGTTTCTCTTTCAGTTCCATACACAGTCACATGACAAATTGTGGGGTCACTGTTTTCGGTCGAACTAACCTCGTTAACGACAGTTTTTCCTGATGACCTCCCGTCTGGATTTCTTTGGCTAGGCCTATGCCTGTCACCTGAGTTGGATTCTTGGTTTTTCGTCTGACATACTTTGGAGTAGTGTCCTATCTTTTTGCAGAAGTTGCATCGCTTGTCTCGTGCTGTACAATTCGGGTCTGATCCTATATGGTTGCCGCTACCACACCTACAACACTTCACATTGCCTCTGCTAGAACTTCTAACCTGACTTGGCCTACTTGTGTTTCGCTTCTGTGTTAGACTGCGATTCCTATCACGACCTCTGTTGTACGACATTTGGTACACTGAACTACTGGCATTTGAACTCTGGTTAGTCCTCTGATTTATCAAGTTGCTGTCTTTTGTCACTCTTTCGTATTCCTTAGCGATCTCCACTGCTCTTTGGAAATTCAGTTTCGCATCGTCCTCCAGTAGAAGTTTCTCCCTAACTCGGCCGTCCTTAATGCCCATGATAAATTGCCCTAGCAATTCCTCGTGTAGTGGATCTGTCATCTTTGTAAATTCGCATCGTGAAGCGATTTGGCGTAAATCTGCCGTGAAACTCTCTATGGACTCACTTGACTTCTGCTTGCGTTCTCGGAACTTTACCCTGTGTGTCCACTTTGAAGTGTAACCCACGAAATACGTCTACAGACTGTCTTGGAGCTTACTCAGAGACGAAATAGCACTGCTATCAAACGTGTACACTATGCGCTGTCCTTCACTACCAAGGCATGAGATCAATAACGCCCTACACCTATTCTCCTCTACCTTCGCGTCCAAACCTACGGCCAACAAGTAGTTCTCAAAAGTTCTGATCCACGTATTCCACTGGATAGTAGGTTCACCTGGGGAAGTTAAGAAAGGAGATGGTGCAGGTATGCCTGTTATGACATTCGGTGTAGAAGACGCGGCCATGTCTGTCTGTTAAACCTAACTTATTGCTTAATAAGTTATATAGCCTATGCACCAAAATATGCAAGTTTATAAAGGTGCTGTAAATATTACTTTACGAAGACAGACTTCTGTGCGTTCGCTAATCCTCAGTCGCAATTTCTGTTGTGACTTAGGAGAAGACCTTTACGAGGTAAATAAAAAACAAGCGTGCCAGTAGTAAGTAAATCTACACCACTGGACCGCGCAAGATGGCCGCCGTCGCTGACGTCCCCCCCCCTCCTGTCAGACGAGTCGGCCGTGGTCCGCCGCCGTGTTGCTTCGAGTCTGACGTCCCCCCTCCTGTCAGACGAGAGCATCGGCCGTGGTCCGCCGCCGTGTTGCTTCGAGTCTGACGTCCCCCCCCCCTCCTGTCAGACGAGAGCATCGGCCGTGGTCCGCCACCGTGTTGCTTCGAGTCTGACGTCCCCCCTCTGGCCCGACGACGTAGCGAGAGGTGGTTTGTGATGCGCTCTCCAGGTTGGCGTGGTGTGCCGGCCAGGTTGGGAGGGTGGAATTTCGGTCGGAGCTCACCTGAAAAACTCCTAAGTGTCAGAGTGACTTTGTATGGACAAAATTTTGAAAATTTTTCCAAAGTGTCGCATTTCGACCTGGGACCCCGACCAAAGTTTGTTTCATCAAATTTCTCCGAACGGTAGGGGGTGAGGGGGGCTCAGTGAAAAGTCATGAAAAAAGTTTTGGTAAGGGTCCCAGATTGAAATTCGGAAGTTTTAAATTTTTCAAAATTTTCACCACACTGGAGCTCCCACACTTAGGAATTTTTTCACTTGCGGCATGTTACATGGACATGTGCTGACGCACCGACTTCCCGTGGTCATATGAGAATGGTTCAGGTGTCATATGATAGAGAATGATGAGACGAATCGTTTGCAACAAACCGCATGTCGCTACGATGAATACTTTCGGAGATAGAGCCATTTTACGTTTTCTTCTGAGCATATATAAACCCCCGGCAACGTAAAGCCTAGTGTACATTAGATGAAGTTGGCAGTTAGCAGTTTGTCGTTTGTAGTTAAAGTTCGCAGTTTGTCGTCAATCGTTAAAATCATGAAGTTGAAGTTCGCAGTTTGCAGTTACCGTTTGTAGTTACTGCATTTCGTAGTTTATAAAGACGTGTACATATTGAGCGATGAGAATCAAAATGTCAGCTGTTGTGAATAGAAGACGGAAATTGCTACTCCTCCTATATATTACTACCCTTCGAAGAAATTCCCGAAGATGGTGGATCAGACCAATATTTAAGCAAAGAAAAATCTACGGAGAGATGCGTCTGTTAGATCAGATGGAGGAAGTTGACTCAGAATATTTCTATAGATACACACGAATGTCGCCGACCAAATTCAACAAGTTGCTAAACTTTTTGAAACCAAAAATATCTCATTCAGGACCCAGAGAATCGATTTCTCCCAAGGAACGTTTAGCCATTACCTTACGGTATGTGACATTATGTACTTACATAAAACAATTATTTCATTTTTACATTGTTTTCTTGTAGGGTGTTGTCAACAGGCGATTCTTTCCAAACTGTTGGATTTAGTTTTCGAGTTGGATTCAAAACAGTTGGAAATATTGTAAGAGAAGTGTGTGATGCCATTTTGGAAAACTTAGCACCAGAATACCTACGAGTACCGGTTGAAAGTGAATGGGTGCAAATTAGATCTGATTTTTGGAATACATGGAATGTTCCTAACTGCTTAGGATCAATCCATGGCAAGCATTGTACCATCCAAGCTCCAAATAATTCTGGAACTGATTACTTTAATTATAAGAAATTTTTCAGCATCATTCTTTTAGCAGTTGTAGACGCCAATTATTGCTTTAAGATCATCGATGTAGGAGCTGCTGGCCGCCAAAGCGATGGAGGAGTCCTGAGAAACTCCCTATTCTTCCAGAAGGTCGAATCAAATGAATTGAATTTACCGAATGAGAAATGCCTCCCGAATACTTCCGTTTCATTACCTCATTAATTTCTTGGTGATGAGGCATTTCCTTTGAAAACATACATGATGCGACCATTTGGAGGGAAAGTAACATCGGAATCAAAAAAGATTTTCAACTATAGACACAGCAGAGGTCGAAGAGTTGTAGAAAATGCTTTCGGAATTTTATCCTCAAAATGGAGAATTTTTAGGTGAGTTAACTTTAAACCAAAAAGGAAAATAGTAGTGTATTAGTTGTCAATATTATTTATTAAGCCTTATCAATTTGTCATCAAATACCTGTACATTCTTTCTTGCATCTCAATTAATATAATTCAACAAAATAACAATGCATAAAATATATACGTGAAACGAAAAACATTCATTTGAACTATGACTACTAAGAAAAATAGGGATTCTAAACTTCATTGCATTAGTGATGTAATGAAACTATAATAATAAATGAAATATTCCGATTAATTATGAGTTGTAATGATTTTACGAATCATAAAATCTTAAAATATGTATTTATTTTCAAATTATGTAAAAATTTTCATTTAGATCATTGCGGTTATTAATCAATAGAAAAACAATAATCTAGTTACAAAGTTAAAATCTGTGATCATGTCTAAACAAATTAAAGAGATATTGACTTGTTCACGTGTGAAAGTATTATAATATAACTACGTGCGTACTATTAAATGGATTTTTCTATTTCAGACGTGCAATTGTCGCTTAGCCAGAGACTGTAATCAAAATAATCAAAGCGACGTGTGTGTTACATAATTTTCTTAAAATGACGGATACATCTGAGGATACTAACAGGCGTTATTGCAAGCCTGGTTTTGCTGATATGGTTGATCAGAATGGTGATGTAATTGATGGATCATGGAGACAAGAATCATCATCTGATGTTTTGGAATCTTTTACAGAGAAAAACTCGGACAAATCATCGAAAAATGCGATGCAAAATCGGGAACTGTTATGTGACTTTTACAATTCTCCAGAAGGAAAATTTTCATGGAAATACGCTTACATTCGACGTGGACTTTGAACCGTGTAAAAATCATTTAGGAAACTTTCGACAGCATTTTGGTAGGGGTTTAAGTCATAGTTTGAAAATGATGTTTACAATAAAAAAAATAGAGATGATCAAAATGGAGATGATCATTACAATGAGAGATGATATGATATAAATATGTACAGGTTGTACTAGATTACATAATATCGTTTCTGGCCTATAGCAATAGCAATTGACCTGACATTGAGGATAAGATATGTACGTTATACATTAGTTTTATTAGTAAAAAATATTAGTAGTGGAGAAATTCACGACAACCATCAATCAACAACGAAACAGAATTAGACAGATATCGTGAATTCCTCTTCTACTAACTTTATTTTACTAAAATTACCTATTTTTAATTAACTTGTTTAATGGAGAATTTTACAAATATAATTGTTCAAGTTACCAAAAGAAATATCTGATGTTGCCGTTATTTCATGTTATGTAATTTACGCTGTTATTCCCGTTGATAAAATTGGTATGATGATTATCTCTTTTGATACAGCATATAAACATTAGTATGTAAGCTTATCCTTGAGCTACTAAATAATAGAACTCGAAATCCTTACCAATTAAAATATCATATTTTCATCAACTAACTTAATTCTTAGACATTGTTTAGTATGTTTTATTAATGCCAGTATTTCCCATTTTCCGATTTTTCCTGATTTTCCATTTTCAAAAAATTTTAAATTATCTTTCCAAAAAATTAGGTCCCTTAGTATTAAGTATACTTCTGAGAACAAGACTACAATTTCCAGAATACAATGAAAATATATTTGTCAAGCACTGATACAATGGAACTAATTCCAAAGATTGTCCCACACATCAATTGTGGACTGTTCTCTCTGGTTGTTTGCTGATGTCGACGATTGCTCATTGTTCTCATTGTTCTGACGGAAATATTGAGACGAACCTTGTATATTTCTTTTTGTAAACTCATACAATTTCATCTGAATCGCCATTCGCGCCTCAATTTGATCACAAACATTGAGTTTCTTCAAGCACGATGATACATATAATCCAAACATGTCATTCTCATCTTTTTCTACATCTGACTTCCGCAATTCTTCAAGTTCTTCTATGATGAAGTTCCGTAACTTCGCAGAAGATGTAAGTTTAGGAATTTTTGCAGAGGAAGCACATGTAAGTTTAGGTTTCTTCACTGGTGTTTCAATAGATAAAATCTCCTCTCCATCACTTTCAATGTCAGACCGGTCTTTGTTCTCAATACCAATCAGACCGTTCTCGATGTCACTATCACAAGTTTCAGAAGAGACGATGTTAGAGTAAGTTATTCGATGTTTCACAGATGGTGTTAAAAAGTTTAAGTAGGGCAGCCAAGGCCATTTATCCTCCTTAGTGGCAGCGCTACCACTTCTTTCACGCAATCTCTTCTCGCGTAGTTTTCTTGAGAATGTATCTCGAAGATTCTTCCATCGTTTCTGAGAATCTTCGACGGTAAGAGAACAAGCACTACTAACCGATAGCCAAGAATTTTCTTTCAAAGTTTTATCCTTATAGTCTTTCAAAGATGTATTATACAAGTGTGGATATTTCTCCACTTCCAGAATCAGTTTCTCAGTAACCGAAGTATCACTATCCATCATGATAATATATAAAATCGTGTTGTAGCTCAACTGCACAGTCAAAAGTTGTGATCATCAAATTCTACCAACGACAGCAGTTCGGTTACCAAAACGACGCTTGACGTCATCATTTAGGAAAAATCAATGTACACGCATCAACGACGAACTGCCAACGGCATGACTCAACGATTCAGCTCGGAGATGTCGTTGCATTGAACTGCGAACTGCAGCTAATGTACACTAGGCTTAAGTCTGATCACTTCATCGAAAGACGAGGTAAGCGACGGTCGTCGCTCTGAGCTCCCGATATCGGGTGTTTCAAAGGACTCTATCTTCTGAAGTAGGCAAGCTATCTTCTTACTTCAAAGTTTGTGTGATAGAGTTTGATAGTGTCTTTACTAGTGATAAATTTTTTTAAAGTAGTATGAGTAGTAAAATGCGGAATTTTTTAAAAATTCTTAATTTTCAGTTTTTTCAAAGTTTTAACATGTAGTCTAAGGTTTTCAAGTATGCTGAGTTCAAATCTGCTATCAGACTTGAAATTTAACTATGTCTAAGGCAGCTTTGAGGGGTTAGATCCCAGATACTGATCACTACCTTTGACTTGGCGTTGCTGTTACCACTTCGGGGCAGTGACAATGATGTCTTCAGCTGTAAATAGCGGGTATCGGGGGAGATCTCTCACTTCCTTAGTGATCAGTACAAGGCCTTCGGGCTGTCGACGGGATCGAGTGCCACTCACTACACTCAAATCTATCATTCCTCACTAAGTGTCATGCTTTAGGCTGTATACTACATGATTCCAAACTTATACAAATTTCATTATCTTACAGCTAACCATGGTCAATAACGATAGAAACAAGAAGTTTCATATTAAAATGTGTGTGTGCGGCCGAATTAACCGCCGAGACGGTCTCAAGGACCACATAAAGAAGGCAGGGGCCGACCACATGGTTATCCTGAGTAGGGTTGCCTGTGTGAAGTGCAGGGTGCTGTTGGTTGTTGGGCAGGAGGCCGAGTTTTATCTGAGGCATGGTGAGTGTACAGGAGGATTGGTGACCGATTTGAGAGTTGTGGAGTTGATGAATGCTGAGAAGGAGCGAATGTTGGGGAAAGAGAAAGAGGCCAAGAATGTTCTTCAGAATGCTAGTGGGAATGTTGCTGAGAATGCTAGTGGGAATGTTGAGAATGCTAGTGGGAATGTTGTTGAGAATGCTAGTGGGAATGCTGTGGAGAATGAGGTAGAGAATGCTGTGGCCGGTTTGAAGGCTGACAAGTGGCGGAAGAGTGTTTGAGAGTGATGATGAGGATGATGTGGATTTGGATAGGGAGCGAGTGAGGAAGCGTGTGAGGAAGTTGAGCTCTTCTTCGTCGGAGGTGTCAAATATTGTCATTACCGACCCCCCGCAGAGCTCATCTTCCCCAATAGTGAAGGGTGGTGGGTTACGGAAGTAGTCGGTGCGGTGGGATGAGGACATGGAGAAGAAGCATGGTTTCGCAGGAAGCGGCAAATGCTTTGTTGGTTGATCGGTACGAAAGTTTGAAGAAGGTGAATGAGAGAACGTTGATTGAGTTGAGTGAGCTGAAAATGAAGGAGGTGAAATGTAAGGAGGTGGCAGATGAGAATATCCGCATGAGGCGTGTTGTGAAAGAGTTGAAGGAGAATGTGCGAGTGTTGGAAGACGAGAATGATGAGTGAGAGAAGAGGACGAGTGCTGCAGAGAGGAGAATGGGAGAGGCAGAGTCGAAGTATGAGGAGTTGATGAAGGAGATGAGAGTATTGAGAGCGAGGAATGCTGAGTTGGAGAGGAGTGTGAGTAGGCAGGGTGATGAGAGAGAGTCGTTTGTGAAGTTGGAGCGCATGAGGAATGAATGGAATCGCTTGAATGAGGACAGAATGTTTGAGTTCCACATCCCTATTCGGGATAACCATCTGGACGGTCAAGTCCTCGTCAATCAAAATCTGGACGAGAGCATAATCTGTTATAATGGCCATCCAAGTAAGAAATGCCTCCACGCCACACTCTGTATGCGCGGACATTTGCATAAATTTTCAGTGAGGAAGCCCGCGAGACTACCCAAGGATGGCTAACTTTGTAAGTGAAAAGCAAATAAGATAGTATATCCTATTCTAATACATATCATTTTCATTGCAGATCTTTTCCCTGCCTTCACCGCCCAATCAATTCACTCCCGAGAACGAACCAACGGCTCTCATAAGGGCCACCTAGGGGCAAGACATGATAGAACCTCCACGCGGTTTGCCCTGGGCAGTTTTCAGACTGGCGAATACTATCATTAAGTTGAATCTTCTATCAGTCAACTTGAACGTTGCGTCGCGTTAGAGGGGTATATAAACCACTACCTCTCATTTCATTTCATTTCAATCATGCAGACGCCGAGCACTCAACTCAGCTCTCCTCGCGGATCGCAGTTAAGACCGCGAAATTTATTTAATGAATTTGTTAGACTAGAGGAGCAAGACAGAGTCCACAACAATCTTGCTCGGATTGGCAATCCGATGACAGCAAGTGTTGTCAATCCAACGGAATGGCGCTACATTCCACTTTTCAGCCACATACCAATTAGCGTGGAAGTCGAAACTGCTACCAAGGAGAGAGTCAAAGACTCTCTCAGCAGAATCGGTAGGCTGTAAGATGACGACTCCCGAGAACGAACCACCGGCTCTCTTAAGGGCCACCATGGGGCAAGATTTGATAGAACCTCCACGCGGTTTGCCCTGGGCAGTCTTCAGACTGGCGAATACTATCATTAAGTTGAATCTGCTATCAGTCAACTTGAACGTTATGCAGTCGATTGCTATCCCTGAAGCATTCTGATTCGCTGTTGAGCAATTCATTGTTGAAAACCCTATATAAGCCAGAAGATTGTAGCGCTTCTCATTCAATTTTAAGTCACGATGGAAGCAACATCTGCTAGTACCATTCCCGACTTCATCATCCTCGACGAGTGGGATGAAGACGACACCATTCCCAACTTCATCATCCTCGACGAGTGGGATGAAGAGGATGAGAAGAAGGGGGAGATCAAGAAGATCATTTGGACGGATGAGGTGTGAACTCCTAATACCACCCGCATCCGAACGGTGCCAGATGCACCAGCACGACCTAGGCGGTATAGGGTATATGAGAACCTAACCGTCATACCTATTGACTATTCCTGCCAATAGTCAACTTGTTACTCCCGAGAACGAACCATCGGCTCTCTTAAGGGCCACCATGGGGCAAGACATGATAGAACCTCCACGCGGTTTGCCCTGGGCAGTCTTCAGACTGGCGAATACTATCATTAAGTTGAATCTGCTATCAGTCAACTTGAACGTTGCAAATGAAGTTCGGTGTAATACTTCCTTTCGACGGGCGTTCCTGTAAAGGGCGGCGGTGGAACCCGTAGCTATGTATACCGCAAGGGACATTCGGCAATGGTCAATCTTGTTAAACCTCTCTGCGTCATGTTTGCAAGTGATTGCCTCTGTCTCAACGTAGTATGCATTCGCGCCAGGGCGACATTTAGCCAACTGTCGAAGGTTGCCTTATAAACTTTCCATTGCACACGTTATGAGAACCATGAGTTCTACCTGCCTCTACCAATGAGACGAATTGATGAATGGAATGAAATGGGAGGACACTCACGCGCCACACGCAACATAACACACTTCTCTCTTCCGTAGTCTAACAAGCTCTTTACACATGGATTGCAGTCGATTGCTATCCCAGAATCATGTAAGCTATCTTAATTTTATTTAACACTATTTCATCTACCATCATCACCCATATGAAATATTGTAAGATTTACAAGTTAAAATAAGCGTGCTACTATTTCCAAATGAAAAAGTATACATGGTTAAATCATCCACTTAAGCCCATCCGTAGTCTAACAAGCTCTTTACACATGGATCGCAGTCGATTGCTATCCCTGTATCAGAAGTGTAAGCCATCTTAATTTTATTTAACACTATTTCATCTACCATCATCGCCCATATGAAATGTTATAAGATTTACAAGTTAGTTAGACTAAGCGTGCTACTATTTCCAAATGAAAAAGTATACATGGTTAAATCATCCACTTAAGCCTATCCGTAGTCTAACAAGCTCTTTACACATGGATCGCAGTCGATTGCTATCCCTGTATCAGAAGTGTAAGCTATCTTAATTTTATTTAACACTATTTCATCTACCATCATCACCCATATGAAATATTGTAAGATTTACAAGTTAAACTAAGCGTGCTACTATTTCCAAATGAAAAAGTATACATGGTTAAATCATCCACTTAAGCCCATCCGTAGTCTAACAAGCTCTTTACACATGGATCGCAGTCGATTGCTATCCCTGTATCAGAAGTGTAAGCCATCTTAATTTTATTTAACACTATTTCATCTACCATCATCGCCCATATGAAATGTTATAAAGTTTACAAGTAAGACTAAGCGTGCTACTATTTCCAAATGAAAAAGTATACATGGTTAAATCATCCACTTAAGCCCATCCGTAGTCTAACAAGCTCTTTACACATGGATCGCAGTCGATTGCTATCCCTGTATCAGAAGTGTAAGCTATCTTAATTTTATTTAACACTATTTCATCTACCATCATCGCCCATATGAAATGTGTGAGCGTGTTGTATTTCTAATTCTCTATTGTTCACTGTCTTAGGACATAGCAATCCGACTCTCGACCGCATGCCTGACATCCTATTATCAAGTGATCTGGTGACGTTTCATGATAATAACATTTCATTATTGTGCATGTTTCGTGAGTTGTTTTATGCCATTGTTATACAGGTATAAATATCCACGTCTGCAAATAAAGTGCGTCTTTGCTATTTGGAATTCGCGTTTTTACTTACAAGCTATCACGGCCGTTTGTCTTGCTGAACATGAGCGGCTCGTTAAAGTTGGTCGATATCGTGAAGAGATTCAAGGGTGAGCGTGATGAAAATATTGATCAATGGTTCAGACGATACGAGACAGCGGTGTCTATAGTAACCGCCCCAAAGGATTTAGAGGCTGAGATGGCTCGAATGATGCCTCTATTTTTGGATGGTCCTGCTTTCGCGACCTGGGATCAATTGGAGCCAACAGATAAAAATGACTTTAAAGTTGTGATGAAGGCTTTGAAGAGAGTTTATGGACTTAACAAGGCAAGTGCCTGGCTAAAACTCAAATCCCTCCGTTTGTGGCCTGGCGAACAGATCGACATCATCGCAGATGATGCAAAGACATTGTTGAAGGTTATCACTGGCAAAGATCCTGATGAGGAGCTGGTATCGTTAGCTGTGATCGATGCGTTACCAGCTGATGTAAAGGAGAAGGTGTATATCCAAGACGGCGAAGATATGAAGCTCCAAGATGTTCTGTCTACGGCGAAGGCGCTTTTGGCAACTCGAGATGCCTTACCCACCGCAGTCGCTGCGACGATGGGTCCGCAAAACAGCCAAATGAAAGTCTCCAAGCAAATGGTTCGCTGTCAAGGCTGTCGCCGCTTTGGCCATGAGAAGGCCAGCTGTATTATCACCTGTTTCTTTTGTAACGAGAAAGGGCATATTCAGCGATTTTGCCCACACCGTCAACAACAGGCAAGTGCGAGCATGGCTGCGGCGACGGAAATCACCGGTGCACAAATCTCACGTCCAATGAATGTCAATGGGCAAAGGATGAACGCGCTGATCGACACTGGATCTGTGACTTCTGTCATTGGTGAGCATGTGGTTGGGAATGAGAGTCGGTCTAGGTCCTACATTAGTCTTCAATCTTTTGGTAGGCATAATGTATGTGCGTATACGTATGTTGTTTTGAGTAGTGTGATAACTGATAATAATGAAGAGCTGGGACCCATTAATGCATATGTAGTCTTAGAAACTGATCTACCTACTGGTATTGATATCATTTTGGGTTCGAATGTATTTGAGAGAACGGGTTTAATATTACATCCACGCGTACGTCCAGGTACTGAGCTAAAAGTAGATTTTCCCTATAGTAAAGGGCCTGTAGTTTCGGTATTGCATAGTGATGATATTCATGATAAGGATTTTGTTGCTACTTTTAATGGAAGTAGATGGTGCGTAAGGTGGAATTGGAGACAAAATTTAGAACCAGGATCCGATTGTAAGATACCGTATAATATTATCGATGAGCAGGATAAATCACCGTGTGATGCTGAAATAAATGACTGGATTAATGAGGGCATATTAGTAAGGCATGACGTAAGTTTCCATGGGAAAATAAAAAGGTACTTACCGATTATTGCTGTGCGTCAGCAGAAGGGCGATACCGTTAAAGTTCGCCCTGTCTTGGACTATAGAAGTTTAAACGAATCCATTGAGTCTCATACTGCTGAAGCTACTCCTACTTGTGCTGACACGTTGCGTCAGTGGCGGCAACTGGGGCCTAAGTGTTCTATTATTGATTTGAAGCGTGCCTATCTACAGGTAGAAATTGATCCGAGTTTATGGGCATACCAAGCTGTTAGGTGGAAAGGAAGTGACTTTCTGTTGACGAGGCTTGGTTTCGGCTTGGCCTCAGCCCCAAAAATAATGACAGCTATAGTTACACGAGTATTGCAGATTTGCAGGGTGACCAGAAAATCAAGGAAGGTACTTCTAGTTACATTGACGATATATATGTCTCTGAATCGGTTGTCTCATGCGAAAAGGTCAGGTCCCATCTGAATAATTGGGGCCTTATAACAAAAGAGTCACAAAAAGTTGGTAAAGGAGACGTTAGATTACTGGGACTATGTGTGGACTCAGGGTTGAGATGGCGCAGAGACGGTTCTCTGCCCTTAATAGCTAACATTCTTACGCGGCGTGAAGCACATAAGTACATAGGAGAATGTTTAGGACATTACCCCGTGGCGGGATGGCTTCGAGTCGCCTGCGCGTTTGTACAGCGGTGCACTGCCGAAGATCATACTAGGTGGGATGACCCAGTTTCGGAAAAAATAATGAGTTTGATTCGAGAAATAGATGTTCGACTGAAAGTGTCTGACCCTGTCGGAGGCATGTGGGAGGTTGATCCTAAAGCTCCAATCACGGTCTGGACTGACTCCAGTTCTCTAGCCTACGGGGTTTATTTAGAGGTTGAAGGTCAGGTGGTCGAGGATGCGGCTTGGCTGCGCCCGAAGGATGATGCTACGCATATAAACCGGTCTGAATTAGACGCAGCTATCAAAGGCCTGAATCTTGCCTTAAAATGGGGTAAGAGGGACATTACGATCAAAACTGACTCCATCTCAGTTTATAGATGGTTGCAATCTGTTATTCATAAGACAAGAAATGTTAAGACTCGTGCACTCGCAGAAGTTTTGATTAAGCGTAGACTTAATATTATTTCAGACATTATCCGTGAGGAACAGTTGGCAGTACAGGTCGTTTGGATTGAGTCAAGTTTAAACAAAGCAGATTCATTGACTAGAGTGCCTAATTCATGGGTCAGGGAGAAACTAGATAGCGTTGATTACGCTGACATCAAGTTTGTTCATGAAATCAACCATTTTGGCACGAATCGAACATATGAATTATGTAAAGAGCGGTATAAAAATAAATCCGTTTCAAAATCTGATATTAAGGCCGTCATTGGCGATTGTGCAACTTGTACCCGCATAGACCCTTCGAATCGCTTTAGTTGGGACAAAGGATCGATATCCGCGAATAATGTTTGGGAAGTTTTAGGCACTGATGTAACTCATGTAGACGGTAGACCTTATTTATCCGTTATCGATACTGCTTCCAGATTTACAATCTGGCGTAGCTTAAGAAATGAATCCTCCACTGAGATAGCTTTCAACATTGAACAGATCTTCGCAGAATTTGGTCCCCCAGCGTACATAATGAGTGATAACGGGACAGTTTTCCGTAGCCGCGAGTTTAATGAGCTGTTAGATAAGTGGAAAGTTCAACAGGTCTTGACTTCCGCTTATAGGCCCCAGGGAAACTCGGTGGTTGAGCGGGTTCATCGTACCGTTAAGAGAACCGTAAAGCGTACAGGAAAATCCCTCGCAGAGGCCGTTTTCTGGGTTAATAATACAAAAGGTAAAAACGATTCAACACCTTACGAATTAGTTTTCTGTGCGAAGTCTAGAAAGCCGGATGTTACAGCTGATCGCATTGAGATAGAACGACCCAAATTGAATTACGAGGTAAACGATAATTACTTTGATAAAGACCGTAATCCTTTTCTTGTTGGCGATAAAGTTTTTCTTAAGCCTCCTTCCTCCCGATGTGATGACGTTTGGAGCGGTCCACACGTCGTGACAAAAATCATTTCGAGTGTTTCAGTTGAGTTAGATGATATAAATGTCTCTCGTCATGTATCGCATTTAAGACTGGTACCTTATTGCAGGGAATCTACCGAAGTCGACTTAGAAACGAAATACTGCTCTTTGACGAATGATAGCGATGTCGAAATTGATTCTGAGGCGGTACCCCGAAGGAGTAGTCGCGTGACTAAAAGACCTATTTTTCAAGGTGACCATGTCGTTGATTACAGATAGCAGACCTTATATTGTTTCGTATATAATATATACTTTTGTATATTAGTTTCTTAAGAAACTAGGGAGCGTGTGAGCGTGTTGTATTTCTAATTCTCTATTGTTCACTGTCTTAGGACATAGCAATCCGACTCTCGACCGCATGCCTGACATCCTATTATCAAGTGATCTGGTGACGTTTCATGATAATAACATTTCATTATTGTGCATGTTTCGTGAGTTGTTTTATGCCATTGTTATACAGGTATAAATATCCACGTCTGCAAATAAAGTGCGTCTTTGCTATTTGGAATTCGCGTTTTTACTTACAAAATGTTATAAGATTTACAAGTTAGTTAGACTAAGCGTGCTACTATTTCCAAATGAAAAAGTATACATGGTTAAATCATCCACTGAAGCCCCATTCAAGTAAGTCAGTATGAAAGCAAAGATAATACGAAATAAAAATTTATTATGGCATGTATTTCAAAAGGTCTTCATCGTCAATACCGTCCCAGAGTCTGGCTTCACATAGATCACAAAAACAGTTCACTTGCTTCAATCGTTCTTCTACCGCGAGCCTCACTTTGTCGATGTACTCCCACTCCGCCATAGTTCGTGGCTGGGAGTTAGGGGTGTACCATTCCCATAATTGATGGAGGAATTTGGTGCTGGTGATGTCCATCACATCATCAGTATCGTACTCCAGATACTTCCACCTCACGCCTGTTAAGTCGGGACACTCCTTCTCACATACACTCTCCTCTTCGTCGTCTGCTGGTAATGACAACTTTCTAATATTGTCGAGTCGGTATATTTTCTCCACCTTCCCCTTCGTTGGAGCGTTTGGTGCAACGAGCGCCTTTGGTGATGAGCATGTCCAATTTTGTGTTCGGTGTTGTCGGAGGGCTTGTCATGTTGACTGTGAATAATAACTTTGAAATGTTTTCTAATTCTTAAGTATAAACAAGCAACCAATCAGAATGAACAGCCAATGAATGATGAATATGAAAGTATATATGTAAAGTGACATCCGTGTCATTTCAATCTGTCTTTGAGACGTGTAAGTAAACTGTTCTCTAGTGAAGTCTCTATCTTGTTGAAAAATCAACCTTAAACATAATTTCCTTGAAATGGTAAGTTGAAGATTTCCTCTCTCATCTCCCTCAAACGTGTGGCTAATAGCATCTTCCTCAATTTCAGGCATCAACTTCATCACCAACGCCCTCCCTTCTCGAGGAAAGTTTAGAGCTGTTGAGTGAAGGTGGGTTGTAACAATACACTGAGACTTAAACAGAGATGATAGAATGATTTCTCTTTCAGGTGATGTTAGTTCCAGCTCAGGACTCTCGCGACAAGGCAACGAGTGGAAATGTGCTGACTGCGGACATATTTTTACAAGGAAGCACAGTCTCCTTCAACACATCAAACAACGTGTGTGTCAACGCAAAGCGGCATCAATCTCCGGAGGTGAAGTTGATTCTGACGATGACATCTCCTTTCCTTGCGATTGGTGCCCTCTTTCTTTCGATAGCCCCTTTCAGCAATCTTCACACAGACTTCAACACACGCATGCAAATGATCACTACACCAACGGTACCTCTACCATCTCCCTCATTAATGTTTCACATAATAATTTAGTACGCGACTACTGCATGGAGTCCAATACTCAAATAGTAGATTTTCCTGAGTGGCTCCTTCAAAATTCCAACATTATCGAAGCGCTCTTCAACAATTTAGACAATTTTAGAATGAAGGCGCTCATCTACCTTAAACTAAAATATATTAAAATAGATTTTCAAACGGGTCAAGTGACGGAGAGAATACAGTTTCATGTTCCTTCCTCTTCCGAAACCGAAGTTGTAGACTGCGAGTCTTGGCTAAATTTCCATATTCAATGTTTAAAATCAAATGTAGATAAATTCAATCAACGCGACAGCGCTCCCATTTTTGATGGTGTGGACTCAGCCATATTCAAAATTTCCCTATTAGAAAGTCATGCAGCTCGAGGCACATTTAAACTACCAAACACGTTGTATAATAAGAAAGCTGTCATCAATGTCGATTGTAAATCACAGTGTTTCAAATATGCAGTCCTATCCATCCTTCACTATAATGATATCAACGCGCATCGAGATCGCACCTATAGCTATAGACAGTGGGAGGATGAACTAGACTTTGAAGGTTGTGATAGTGACAACATGAAAATCAATGATGTAGAAACGTTCGAAAAACATAATAAGATTAAAATTGTCGTTCACGTGTGGGAGAAGGGGTGGAAGGTTGCCCGCTATAATTCACGTTCAACTCGTTATGAACGTGTAGTCAACCTCTTATTAGTAAAACAAGATGATAGCGAGGAATGGCACTACTGTGGTATTCCCAAAATCTCTCGCTTGTATACACACTTGGGACACTCTAAAAGAGGTGAACATTTTGTATGCGACCGCTGCATCCGCTCCTTTTGGAGTAAACATAAATTTCTAAGTCATTATGAATGGTGCAAGCGGGGTAAATTACAAATGGAACGCATGCCCAAAAATAAAATATTTTCACATAGGGATAATGGTGACGAATTAAGTCCCCTGCGTGTCATTTATGCAGACATCGAATGCTACATTGATGGCATCCTCCACAAGCCAGCAGCCATATCCTGCTATGAAGTATGGCATGACCACTTTAGGAATGGACAAAACAAAATGCATACTTGGCAAGGTGAAGATTGCATTTCAAAATTTCTAGAATATGTTGATAAAGCTGCCAAATTTCAGCAATCATATGATTCCCAATTGCAGCGTAAGTCACTACATATGTCAGATGAAGCCGAACAAAAATTTGAAAGTTGCACATAGTACCCTAAATGTCATAAAACGTTTGATGACGATAAAATGAAGAAAGTGCGTGATCATGATCGCATCACTGGTAAATTTAGAAACGCACTCTGCTCCAAATGTAACTTTTCACATAGGTTGAGACGTCGTGTACTACCCGTCATTTTTCACAACTCTAAGGGCTATGACAGTCATATGCTCATAAAAGTAGGGTTGAGCCAGATGAAATCGTGGCAGTTTAATGTAATAGCGCAAACGAGAGAAAAATTCATGGCAATGACAGCAAAAGTACCAGTAGATAAAACTAAAGAAAATAAGACAGTCTTCTTCGAAATAAAATTTTTAGATTCATTCCAATTCATGTCAGCGTCACTAGCTTCTCTCGTTCGTAATCTCAAGTTTCTTCCCCATAGTCAAACTTTGAAGAAACACTATCGAAACTTAACGGATGAAATAATCACTCGCAAAGGAGTCTTTCCCTATGCGTATTTTAGCTCAATGTCTAAACTAAATGAAACAACCCTTCCTTCCATTGACAAATTCCAAAACGATTTGACGGGTGAAGATTGTCCAGTAGAAGATTATGAACATGCTCAAGAGGCATGGTTAAAATTTGATTGTAAAACGTTTGGCGATTATATGATCGCTTACTTAGAATTAGATGTCATTTTGCTGGCTGATGTCTTTCAGGAGTTTCGACGAGTGGCATTAGAAGAAGATAAGTTAGATCCCGTCCACTTTGTCAGTCTGCCAGCCATGTCCTTTAAATCAGCCTTTAAAATGACTGGTGAGACCATTCATCTCTTACAAGACCCCGAGATGTATAACATATTTGAGCGCGGAATACACGGTGGTCTCACATTTGTAAATAAACATCATATAAAATCTAAAACAGTAGGTGATGATCATATCCACCTAAAGTACTATGACCAAAATAATTTATATGGCAGTTCACTGTCTAAACCACTACCTCACTCTGAAATTAGCTGGTTAGATGATAGTGAAATCCAGCATCTCTCCAACCCTTCTAACATACTAGCAATTTCAGATGAAGGTTATTGGGATATTATTTTCAAGTGGATTTGATTTATCCAAATAGCATTAAAAATAAAACTGCTGATTTCCCACTCGCACCTGAATCTGGTGAAGTGACTGAAGATATGTTTTCACCATTCATGTCACAATTTCATGATAACTTAAGAGAGTGTGGACAGCCAAGGTATAAACCATGCCGCAAACTTTTACTCACCCAATATGACAAGAAAAATTATCTCGTGCACTTCTGCATACTAAAATTCTATTCAGAAATGGACATGCTTCTAAAGTCAGTTTACCGCATCATCAAATTTAGACAGAAAGCCTTCCTCAAACCTTACATAGATAGTAACAGTCAAAAACGTGCACTCGCCCAAAATAATTTTGAAAAGGATTTTTATAAATATAAGAATAACAGTCTTTTCGGAAAGACCATGGAGGATGTTAGAAAACGTATGAACTACAAACTAGTCATTGATGATTAAAAATATCACAAATTGACCTCATCACCTCTTTTCATTGATAGAGACATTATCGATGAGGATCTTGTAGGTGTTAAAATGATAAAATCAGAAGTTGAGTTGTGCAAACCCATCTATATTGGGCAAGCCGTTTTAGATTACTCTAAGCTTGAAATGTATCAACTCTTCTACAAAATATTAAAACCGTGCCCTCTTGTAAAAGAGGTTCGCTTGCTGGGTGGTGATACAGACAGTTTCTTTTTAGGAATTACCACTCAAAAAGATTTAAATTTTAATGAAGTAGCTAAGTCATTAGAAAAATATTTCGACACATCTAATTACAATCCCACTCATCCACTCTATTCCATACAGAATAAAGCCAAACTTGGTTGTTTTAAGGATGAAACAGCAGGAAAGGAAATAGATGAAATGATTCTCCTCCGTCCTAAAATGTATTCCGTGAAATTAAAAGAATGTGCAGATAGTATTAAGCGTGCTAAAGGTATATCAAAATCCATTGTTCACAAAATGAAACATCGGTCCTATAAGAAGGCCTATAGAAATAAAACTATAACGTTTGTCAATATGACAATCTTAAAATCTCAAGTTCATACTGTGAAAACGCACACGTTCAAGAAACGAGCGCTTTCAGCATGGGAGGATAAGAGGTGTTGGATAGGACATAACACATCTCTTCCACATGGACATCCTGACACAAACATACCTCAACCCAAAAGAATAAAACTCACGCTACCACATTCAGGAGATGTATTGACATAATCAACTTTAACTCAGTATTTTGATGTTGCTTTTTGTAGATATACATGGTTGTTTTATGTATCGCATGAGATCGTTTCTTCCTTGTGAATATATGCCTACAGTCAGCCCATTCCCCCTATATCTGTGAAAAGACTTTTTTCATACACATATTTTTATTTCAATAAACATATCACAATGACTTCACTTTCTTTTCCGACACACTAATGTTACGAGGGATTTAGTATCTTTCACATGGATGCACTCTTCTAAACCATTGGCAAATTTGATAGCAATAGAGGGTATAGTTTGTTTGACGACGGGATGATAGAAAAAGATTCAAACATCTTCTCGACTATTCCATATGAAGCGTCTTTATCATGAATGAAATCACGTAAAATGTATTCTTTTTTCTCACCAACAGAAATAGGTAGAATCAAATCACTTTGAATGTAAAGGTGCTGTTCATGTTTATCAAGTGTCATTGGTGTTTCTATACCAATCGTATGCGCAGCAGTAAACACAGTTTGTAGCATTGAAAACCCCAAAGAGTTTTTTCAAATTTTTACTCAATTGACATTGAATGTCATCACCCAGTTTCAGAACAACGCGTTGATTTTCAATTGAAAACGAAATGTGGTGTGTCTTTACATCATATTTACTTTTCATCACATGCTTCAACTTCTGTTGTATATAAGGATTTACTACATGAATGAAGCTTTCAACTGTATGATATAGACGCGGCATTATATTGATAGCAACTTTAGATTCTTCATAAGACTGGTAAATTTTCTTGATGCGATCACCATAGATGTCCACCCACCATTCATCATTAACTGAATCAGCTTTAGTGTGATATTCATGAGAAGCATACACCACACCGCTTCCAATAATAGGTGTATAATGTCTTACAAAATGACGCAAGGTTGGAGAGAAATAAACTGTAAGTTTGTCATTATATTTCTGAATGACCAACTTATTTTTGTCCGCCATAATTTTCTCTCCATACTTCTTACCCACAGTCTCATTCCATCGTTTTACTAACTCAATAAGTGATAAAGGTTGAACACCACGCTTTTTCAAAATCATGCGTTCTTCACATTCTACAACATCTTCATCAAATATTTCAAATTTATAATGAAATTTGTTGATTCGACTTGAATAAACTTTTTTAACATTTGCAGTAGCAATTGACGTTAGATGTAGTCCATGGCCAAAACCGAGATGTGGATAGAATTCATTATCCAACCTCAGTGTAAAACCTTTAGTGAAAGAATGAAAGCGAAGGAACTGTCTCCCACTCCAATGATGGATAGTAAACTCATAAACTTTCTGATCCTTATTCTTCATGATGTAAGTATTACCACTATTGAACGCCTTAATAATTTTCTCATTCCCGAATGGTTCATAATAATCTGATTTTATCTGAATCCATTCATAGTTCCACTTTCCATCTGACGTTAAATTGTATGGGAACTGGAATGCATTATTCATCATTATTCCATCATGGGTGCGAGGAGTCAATATCATTTCTTCCACATCATTCACATTCTGAATATTGCTATCATAGCAAATACTAGAAACGCCATCCTCGCATTCACCTTCTAAATGTAGTGGGCGATTTAATTCTACTCGATAGTCTGATGGTTTATTTTTGGGAAATTTATTCATAGAAGCATTACTGGGCAAGTAGATTAGAAACGAGTCCTTATTTTCACTTTCCATATTATTCACATTGGAAAAATATATTAGCATACTTTTGCATTACCTCTTCATTCGGAAATGGAGTGTGATACTTGTCACAGCATCTTTATGAAAAGGAATCAACGCACCAGCATCGTCATAAATTGCAATATCAATTTGTGGGATGTAGTTTGATTTCAGCTTTGTATAATGCACTTTCTTGAAAGTATGCTGAAATAAAATACTGCAGCTTTTTGGCTGGTATGGTATCATTGCTAGCAATGGAGCTTCAACATCTCCCACACGTACATCTTCACCAATATTGGAATATATCTGAAAATAGTTAATACGACGCGATAGCGACATGTCTGCGCTAGCCTTGGTTACAGTACCACTTTTAAAGATATTTTGATCAAAACCCAAAATTTCCATTAGAGTTTTATCCATAATTAGTTCAATACCTTTTCCACTTATAGTGAGAGACAAAGTAGAGTAGAATTCGCATATATCGGCGCCTCAAGGGACAGACGAAAACCGCCGATATACGCGAACCGCCGATATATGTGAACTCCCTGAATTTTGAAGTTTTTTGAAATCTACACGAGCTCTGACATCATGCCATGCATCATACAATGTATATACGTGTATTGACTCATGAATTATTGCGTTGCTATACTTGAATGCGTGTACATATTGACTTATTGTCCAACATGTACAGTACTTGTACATGTAATTGTGTCTATGTAATCAATAGATATCTAAAAATTGTGCCTTTCTGAACTGATGCTTGCAACGTAAGTATCGCAAACCGGATATATGTTTGTCAAAAACTGAGTATGCTTTTTGAATCAAGAAGATTGAAGCTTCTTCATGCCTACATGCTTACCTGCTATATGAAGCACAAAACAAAGAAGAGTATGCATAAATCAAGACAATCTAAATCAATCAAGATGCTGATAAGAGTCACGTGCATGCAAAACCATAGAGATGGATGGAGTGGCGAGCCGCTTTCTCTCTAGAGAGAGGACATGCATCGAACTCAACAATGTTTTCGACGGTAGCTTCTGCTCCTTTGATGACGCAACAGTCACTAAGTCAGGTCTGACAATAGCATCGTAGGTGAAGGCGTTAACAATGCAATCATCACGTCGAATGAAAGACTAATTATGTGAGAATTATCAGTGAGATACAGTGGCAAGCCTACTTATCTTTCCTCGGCTGCTAGATTCTACAATTTTGATCAAACCCCAAACATGATCGAGATGAATTGTAGAAGATCTAAATTTTCACATGCCACTAGAATAGTTAGAATCGGATAGTCCTAACAGAATCTACAGCCATCCGCGTCCACATATACTGTCATTCTAGTGACTCTTCTAGGCAAAACACATCGCTTGAGGATTTCCAGGAAATCCGCCGTTATAAACGAACTTTTTTCTGTCAGGGACAGCGAAAATGCGCCGATATAGGCGAATCGCCGATATAGCCGAAGCCGATATAAGCGAACTCGATTATATGGAAAAGATAGGAAATTCTGCCGGGACAAAAAGAAACCGCCGATATAGCCGAAGCCGATATATGCGAATTCTACTGTACCTTCTTTTTCAGAAAATGAAATATGTTGCTCATTAATCACTTCATTTCAATAATCTACAACCAATTTAATTGAAGTAATAATGCGAGGCATCAACACTCTTGTCTCATGTAAGATACCACCTAAAGGCTCTACACACTTTCTGTATAAAGATACGGTCCATTCTGTATCAAATTGATTTGACCTTTCACATGGCAAATGTTGCATATCAAATTTTCCATGAACAGCTGCAGAACGATGTCGTAAGAACTGATGAAAATCTTTTGAATAAACTAATACTATATCATCATCATTTAATTTACTTATTGCACTATGATTAGATGATTTGATATAAGTCAATGTTGCCACTTGTTTACCATCAACTCGAAGGAGATAATTAAATTTCTTCAATAATGTTTCAGGAGTCATGTTTGTCTTTCTTGGCTTAATCGCAATCTTCTTCACCAACGTCTTCTCATTTTTTGGAATAAGATCTACATAATAAGCTTCCTCTCGATATATTAACTGTTTATGACCACTTGGGTGGTAATTAACGTTATATATCATAGCTTGTTAACGACGTGGAAGACAGAGAAGTGTTATCCAAGGAGGCCCTGGTTGAAAATGAAAAAGGATAAGCATGTTATCATATGTAGCAAAAAAACAAGAATGTTCTTATGTTATCCTCAGTTGGCTGACACTGATGTCTGATCGGTCAGACAAGAAGCCAGAAATCATGGAGTACTCTATGTCAGAAATCATTATCTGATACAGTGAAGCAAAAGGAGGTGTAGACATCATGGATGCTTGCATTGAGGAGCACACTTCACGGCGCAAGACTTGCAGATGGCCATTACTGATCAACTACAACATAATCGATGTCAGTTAAAACAACGAACAACACTTTTCTTCTAGTATGAAGAAACCTACCTATTGTTAAACCTATGTCGAAAACAATTCATGACAAATTTGTCGCATCAACTTGCGAAGTCTTTTGTTTCAACACGAATTTCACGCAGAGATGTCAGACTGACTGCAGAAGTTGCTGGATTCATTACATCAAATGATCACCACGAGACGGCCAAGATCGGGAAGGCAATAATCGTCCATTGAGATGTCATGTGTGCAAGAAATGGACAAAGAATAAGTGTGACATTTGTTTGTTTCCGATTTGTCCACAACATAGGACACAAGTCCGAAAAGATTTCTGTTCTTCTTGTATGTTAATGATTTCATAAGAACTTTACTACTGCTTTGTTCAATATTTGTGTTTACAGTACTGCAAATGGTACTAAACGTGTGGAAGTTTTACGAGCAAATAGATTGAGGCTTGAGGATAACATGTTTTCAATTTAAATTAGGCTACATACCCGGTATGGCAATATGTTGCGTAAATAACAACGTATGAACTACATGTATAACTCCATACATTACATGAGCTAAACATTTTATTAAATTGATATATTCAAGCACAACGATCATGATCAATCAAGTAAAGTGCATTTAGGCAAGGGACCTCCTCTGTGGCACACAAATGTAATATTCACTTACCCATAAGATTTTTTATATAAAATCAAACATAATAACGCTGTGTGCAAACTGTGCACGTTTACACTTCTACGTAAGTAAAATTATCTGTACCTTTGAGTGTCAAATATCCAACATTTGGACTTCCTCTCTATCTACATTGTCAGGCAGGTTTGATTGTATGGCGTCCGAGGGTCGCCTGGGGGAATACTGTAAGATACTATCAGCGATTTGAAGCTGCTATAGCAAATTTCATCATATCAAGAGTAGATTTCGAGGTTGCTGAAAAGAATAGGACCATAGAGTAGGTATGAATAGGACCAAAGACGAATAGGACAATGTTCTTCAATTGCGACAAGGGGTGCCGAATAATAACTTTGTCAAGACGAACTCATTTAATTCAGTCGACTACCATTGCATTGGGAAATTGATTGCTGCGGAGATGTTGCTCCAATCTACATGTATGTGCTTGCTACATATCCTTTTTTGTTTTTGCCGGCAGCCATAGAGTAGGGATATATATGTAGAGTGTCGACTCAAAAAAGTATCTGCATACAGTGAAAATTTTTATATATTAAGATTAAGTTTTTTGCGGAGATTACGTTCCTGTGGTCCAAAAAATTATTTGAGCACTTTTGAAAAAACTCAGTATGAAACCCAGTTGGATATCAAGTGTATGAATATTTGCTAATAATCATCCTAACTAAGCGGAAATTAGGCTAATTTGCAAGGCAATTTCATGAGAAGCATTATAATGGAAGTCTTCATGAAAAAGTCGAGATCTTATTTTGCTTTCTTGGCTGAAATGTCAAGTTTTTAATTCAATTTTCACCGGCATGATTTTATGATTCACAAAATTCATGTTTCATTTCTTGAATCTGAATAGTGATGTGGACCCATTTACATCTTTCAAAGTTAATTGAAATCATTGTCTTTGAATCTGTGATTCTGCCATGCCAGTGGCGGCTGTTGCCTGATCACGCTTAAGAAGATTCTCTTGACGTTCAGCAGGAAAGCAGTAGCGTAGGTCATCGAGTTGCCAATTTAACAAACATCACCTCACCAAGGTAATGTTAGACACTGAGCATCTGTGAAATAATATCATTTCCTTCTGCTTTATGCTATCATGATCAGTCAATTCCACTATAGGCCTAATTTCTTCAAAACCAAAGATGTTCAAAACTGCATAAATGCGCACGTATCACATTTGGAAACAATTCCGACTGTATACACATTGGGGATTTAATAAATGCGGAGTTACCACTCCACCTAATATACCTACTCTATGCCGGCAGCAACCTTCAGTGATGTAGAGTGACGTTCACGTATGTAGTTTCCATAATGCGATGTCAGTGCAATTCTCATCTAACAACCTACCCAAGAAAGTCCTCACCACATCGCTGGTCAGGCGGCATACCGCTAAAATGAGGCATCAGCCGAGAACTTCGAGGAAAAGTGAATTTGTTGAGGTATAGTTCAGATATATGATTTAAAAATGCAACTTCAATAAGCAAAAGCTTGATCAGTGTTCTGTCGGACGCCGTAGTGAAAACTATCGAATGATGCCAATGGACATCACAATACAAAATCCACACGACAGTGAGACTTTTGTTTAACAACTAGTGAATACTTAATTTCTGGGCAGATAAACTTCATTTGTGAGCGAAATAAATTATTTGTTTTACTATACTGTTAAAATATTCTGAACTTCTTATGCTTGAGTTAATTTCCTAGGTCCAGGGCTTCGAGGACGTGACCAAAACAGCTGATTTGACATTTCCTCACTTGCATCTCTGCACTAAATATGTCTCAAAGAAAGTTTTTCGTCGGGGGAAACTGGAAAATGAATGGCAATAAAGCCTCAATTGACGAGCTTATTGGTATTCTAAACTCAAAAGGCGTTTCTGCATCAACTGGTAAGTATAAATCGAATTTGTCTAGACCTCAAACAAGTAGAGCAGACATGTATTTCGCTAATCCCTAACTTAGCCTGTATTAATTCAATTCAAAAATTCAATGGCTAGCTTTAGGAGGATTAATTCACAATTTGAATCCCAACGGTCCAGCCAGGATTTATTTTCGGGAAGGACCGTTAATATTATTATTTGCCATATTGTTACGGAGCAATGAAATGGAAGCAATGAAGTAAGTATGCAGTAAAACCTCCAAGTTTTTAACCAAACCTATCGATTTCATGATCCAGATTTGTCGTATCTTTTGTGCATGTACATTCCTCCAGGTCTGAATATTGCTACCTTCGCACTGTATGTAAATATAATATTGAAGCGGTCGATTTTCAACTTATAACAAGTCCTGAAGCAAACTTTCATCTGAGGTGATTTTAACCGTTATGATTTTTCTTTTCTGACGCAAATTTGTGATTTGGCCAATATTGTTTATGTTCCCACGTTCTTAAATGCTAAGCTAGATAATGTTTTTTAAGAAAATATTTGTGCCTACACTTTCAAAGTTGTGATTGGTAAAAAAGAGAAACGCTTATTTCTCATAAGATCGTTTTAATGTCTAAGACAGATATCAACGTTGTAGGTACATCATATGAAAAAATTCATGATTACGCAAATCACATTGACGCTTTTTGTACAAAAGTATCTGAAATTGACTAGTCAAGTGTCTACCGTTCGGCGAGGTGACTGGACATTTTTCGAGTTTGACTCAAGTTTTTGACTACTTGACAGTTGAGATTTATGTTCACAAACTGAGTTACTACTATGATTTCTTTGGCTTTATCACGCCGTTCAAATGACAAATCTTTGAAGCATACACTCACTTCCACATTAAAAAACTTGTTCCCTTCAAGGTCATCATGGATAGGCCTATCTGTAGCGAATACCATTCTAAAATGAAGAGATGTTTTTTTTCAATCAGGATAAAATGTGGGGACCTGAGAAAAGCTTTCAGTGTAGAGGCGCTAACAAAGTTGCGTGTCTACCACAAGTCAATTTTGTAAGCGTGTGATGTATATGTCTATTCATTTCACAAACTTTACTTCTATGTATTGGATTATTTTCTCAAGTTAGATGTCTGTTTAACTATTTAATAGGCCTACATAAGCATGTTCATCTGTAGACCTACTGTATGACATGTATGAGGCCAAAAAGCTAGTCATACTGACAATAATGCAATGATCATAATTTCATACGTAGCTGTAAGATGAATGAACTCACTTGTTCCACCATTCGACAACATGAAATGAAAATAATATTGTCAGCACCCTAGAATTCTCGATTGCTAGGTACACCTGGGGCATTTCTATTTATACATGATGTAATTATGCGCTCTGATGTGCTTTGAAAGCACATTGATGTGCATTTAGAGGCATTGAGAGGGAGTGTGGAAATGCAGAGATCATCCGCATGTGAGAAACGTTAGAAATTGGTAATTGGATCGGGCCAAATCCTGAAAATGCTCTTTGGAATCTATGGTTAAACATTGGATTCTTCCAGAACTTCATACAATTTCTGATGGTTGGGCAGCCTATGTACTTATTGATTTCACTGATGACGAATTTGCTCGCACTCTGCTGTGATCCATGAACTTAATTTTGTGGACCTAAACAATTCTGACGCTCAAACTAATAACGTTGAAAACTTGTGGATGAGAGCTGAAACAAAGCTGAGCAGACAGTATGGCTCAAGTGAAAGCCTTCTCGAGAGTTGCCTCCACGAATTTATTTGGAGGAATACTGCTTGTAGTCAATAATTTCTGTTAGCTGAATTCATGAAGACTTACTTATCTTCACAATGTTTTTTAAATATTTGCTGGCCATTGCAACTCTACAGTTCTAAAATTGATATTTGACTTAGGAGCCCCTTCTTCTTCAATAAGAAAAAGTAAAACTCAAATATTTTACACAAATTTTCGCTTCTTGCTTTGTCAAGGATGGTATGATGACATTTGATTCTAAGCTACCGACAATTTTCTCGTAATTATCATTATCGTCATTTAGTATTATTCATTCATCATTCAAATTTTGACTTTGAATTCGAATCTGCCAAAAATTGTGTCACAACCATTCTCAGATTGCCGTGTAATCATCGGTAATTTTTCTGCTGTTTTTATATTATGTTATTTTGTTACATTGTCATATTTTGATATTAGTACTAGTCCTTGTTCTTATCTCTTTCTTGCAAAATCTACCTAGTATTTATTGCCGCAGTTGCGAATTTTTTAGAGTTGCCAGTAGAAAAATCCAAATGTTGAAGCAGCATCCAGATTTGCTATTGTAGAATGTTGTAATTTTATAATGTTTTAATCCACGTAAATTCAAGGATTGCCCTAATGTTGACCCGCCACATTGTACTTTTCTGTCAGAAAGCAGTTGCTGCACAAGTCTTAGAATTCTACATAACGGTGTGCTAAAGCAGACTCAACACGAACCAAGTTGTATGACAATTTTTAGTAAATATAATAGCTTTGCTTCCTTAATTTCAATCGATGTTCGATGAATCGCGGTTTCTGTGCAGGCATGAGAATTTTCCGTCTTTTTGGATCCATTTTGTTGGGTCTCCAGATTCGCACAGAAAGTCCATAAAATTCCAGGAGGGTGAGTGTTTAGTTTCTGTTTCTTCTAGTTCTGTTTCTGATTCGTTGAAAATTAAGAAAATCAGTTATACTTGCCTCACATGATAACAGAAGTCTTGTGATATTTTTGAATTATAAGAACTGTCTGATTTTCGGGGTCAAGTGCGCATTTTTATTCGACCTTTTAATGTGCATGCCATTTTCCCCTACTATTGAAAATTATTCTCGCCATATTATACTGTTTTCATGAATTTCAATATTGAGGAGACAAATTGCCAACAAACAATTCAGTTGTGTGTACATCTTTATATGACGAAATTAGTACGTTTCGAATTTTTCAGCAATCTTCCATTCAATTCCAATCCTTAGCTTTTGAAGCACCTTCATGCACATTGACGCGATGAACTTGATCCAAGCCAATAAATATGTTTTAGGTTAATTCAGCTCACCAAAAAGAAATTCAATATTTCACTTGTCGGACAATGTGTTTGATCTTATTTGTCCGAAACTTCTAGGGGACATGCGTAGGCCTATAGCTTGGAAGAAAGTTTCTTCCAAGCTATAGGCCTACGCATGTCCACTTCTTCAAGAAACACAACGGACCAGCATAAAAAAGTCTCGGGTAGCAGTGGATGACTGAAGTTGGAATTCCACAAATGTTCCGCCTTTTTGTTCCCGACGAGTTCTCATGCCTGTCTGTGGTATGTGTCCTTAACCATGGTCCTACAAAATTACATCTGATGGACTGACGACGAATTGACAACGAAATGGATTTGGTATCCACATCAAAGCAAAATGGTAGCGGGTTTTGAAGGAAGATAGCAGATATTCAGGCCTGTTGGTGGTAATGGGAAAGCCATGGGAATTTACTCTCATGGGACAGTGTGCTCAAATTAATGTTTCATATGGGAGGATCATGGGAAAAAGTGCGATATCAAAACTTCATTTCTAGGTATTTCTGTGAGTCATTTCTATCAACAGAAGTAGATTGTGTTCAAGCAGGCCAGTTTACTAGAAGCACAAGCTAGTGCTAAGTGTAACTTTCCTCCCAATATTAGGAAAACATGCTCAGTTAAAATTTTGAGATATAATTGTGAGATGTAATGATAAAACAGAAAGCGTCTACACTCTTATAGTAGTGAAATTGCATGAACATTAGCATAGTTGGGAGCAAAAAATTTTGGACAGCTAATGTTAAAGAACGCTTATTACTTTGTAGACAACTCTATTGACAGTATCAATTCAGCCCCCTGCAGGCACTACCTGCAAACAACAGAAACACACATTACAAACTACAGCATACTCACGACATAGATCAGAGCTAGCACATAGAAGAACAAACACATACGGAAACATGCACAAGACAATAACACCAACTCTACTTTCTTTCTTTTTCTTCTTTCACCCTTCTTATTCAGGAGCAGTAGTCACGCAACGAGGATTCTAAAAAAATAAATTCACGCAATAAAGATTCTATAAAAAACACAAATTCTACCATGCCATCTTCTGATACACGAAAGGCAAGTAACAGATAAACAGAACGACGAGAAAGCTAGTCACTGTACAATGCATGCAGATAAACCTGGTCGTATGAAATGTCGGGTGATCATGCATGGCTGAGAGGGAAATCACATTTTCCCAATTGAAGAAGAGAAAGAATTCGCGCACCTGGTGCGCCACGTTTAGTAGGAGCATTAGCGATCATGTGAGATCCAGGAACCCACGAAATGGATTCAATGGAATTCCGTTCAATGAGTTGTTTTACATATTCGACGTCAATCCGCAATCGTTTATCGTCAACTGAATGTGTCGAGTAAACGGCATCGACTGTCGATTTGTTGTCTACCACCACGTGAATGGGAATCGGGTAAGCTGCTCCTATCAGTTCAGTAAAGATGTGTCGAAGGTAAATTGCGTGATCCACAGCTTCCACCATAGCCAACATTTCTGCAGTCAAGGTTGATCGAACCACCCGACGAATCTTTGAAGAACACCAAGTAAGTGACGCACACTTCCCATCGTTATCCATAACGAAAATGATGTATCCTGCGGCACTGGATACCCCATCGGATAAATTCCCCAATGAAGCATCAGAAAACACCATAATCTTCCAAGTTGATACATCCTTGAGTTCTGGTATTGTGACATAGGACCGAGAAGACTTCAATTTATTGACAAGTTTTTGCCCTTTTATCAAGTCAGAAACAGTGGCAAGCTGAAAGCGGGATGAAAGATCGACTGCTTCAAAAGACAGGTCGGGACGAGATCCTTGCGTAGGCCAACCATACTGCGAAAAAGTGTTCTTTCTTCACTGGTGAGTTTTTCCTGTTGCTGCCTGACTCGCTCAGCTTCTAGCGTTACACACTGAACTTTTTTAACGAAATGATCTTGAGAGCATTCAATGGAATTTTTGTTCCTTTGTATTCGAAATCCGATGTATGTCATGTCATCACATTCTACTTTTCCTGTTACGAAACGTTGTCTCAGTTGAGTCATCACAGTTTGCTCAAAGACTTCATCACCAGTGTAGAGGAAATCGTCGATGTGTGTAATAAGGACTGCTACCAACCTCCCGTCTAGCTTCATGTAGAATAAAGAGGGGTCCACCGTTGACCTCGACATGCCGCAAGTCATGAGGAATTCCGAAACTGCATTGTAGAATTTCCTTGCTGCATCCACTAACCCATATAACGTCTTCCGAAGTTTCCAAGCAGTGCCTTTTTCCACGCCGGCTTCTAATGGTGGCATTACGTAGACATCACGCGAGATATTGTCTCCTTGCAGAAAAGCTGAACGAATGTCTGTGGCCTTAATTCGCCATCCATTACTGGCAGCCAAAGAGATGAGAATCCGTAAAGAGCTCTTAGCGGCAGTGGGAGAGTCCTTTACCACGTCAATTTCTTCCTCGAAGCCACGAGCTACCAGACGCGCTTTTACACCTCCTGGTTTTTCGACAAGAACCCAAGTCGTACTGATGCATGGCTGATTGTCAAAAGTCATCTCTTCGTAAACTTCAAACTCCTGCATTCGGATCAACTCCTCGAGTTTTGCTGCTACACACGCTGCCTCGCCATGTCGTTGGTTGGGTATCGTGACAACGTTGACATTCTCTTCACATCTTTCAAGCCGGCTCCAATCATAGACTGCTGAAAGATTGACGCTCTTCCTTTGACCGTCCGTCGTGCAAATGTTGTACCAATGCTTCTTGGCCGTGGAGGCTTTGCCAACATGTCCAGTTATTTCTCCCTTCTGCCACTCATCCTCTTCATCTGCTTTATATTCTATGACATCGTTTTTCTTCAAGATTGCTTTAGCATCATGACGAGGAGCATCTACATGTCCATCATCAGAATCTTGCGGAGCATTGATTCCATTAGCGATTGAAGTGTCTTCCAGAGAAGCAGATTCCTTCCGTGCCAATGTTTCTTCGATAGCTGTACAGTCAGCAGGATCTGGGACAGCACCCGTTTCGAGAAGTTCTCTCACGCGACCATCAGAGGAAACAACAGCTTCTGGTGCTTGAACACTTGTCTGAGGTGAAGCATCAGCTCCTTCTCTGTCTAATAACCCACGAGATACACGATTGGAAGAAACACGAACGTATACGCTACCATGACGAACGAAAACCACAGTTCCATCTTGAAATATCACTTTGGCAGGCCCTTGCCACTTGTTGCGATTTTCTCTCTTGTAATACACGATATCCCCGTGATGGAAACGTTCTTCCATGGTCCGGATGCGATGCCGGAGGGCTCTTCGAATGCGTTCGTCAGATTCGCATTGGGTGTACGCCCTCCGAGCGGAATGAAGAGCATTCAGATGATCGCGCAAAATCTCGGAAGTCGTCGTTCCTTGCAGCGCAGGCAATTTATCTGTGTAAATATTCGGGAGGTTGGGGTTCTTTCCAAGCACTAGCTGGTAGCTGCTATATCCGTTGACCATTTTCAAAGAAATTTTCGCTACATTTGCCCAGGCGAGGAGTACTTCAGGGCTGGAGGAAGGGTTTTCATCCATCAGGATTTCCAGCATTCTATCAGTCACCGCATGGTTCCTCTCACATAGCCCGTTGCTCCACGGGCTTTCAGCTCCTGTGGTATGAATGCGCACATTCAGTAGACCAGCCATTTCCCGAATCTCATCATTATTGAATTCTCCTCCATTGTCGACGAGCATTCCCTCCATCACTCCCCAACCGCCGCCAATCCAATGAAGAATGATCGCGTTAACAATATCTCTTGGTTGTTTTGAGGGAACAAAGATTGCTACACTAAGACGTGTGAACATGTAGATCATGTGAAGTATATAGCTCTTGTTTTTCCATATCTTCAAATCCATCGCGACGATTTCATTAAAGCGGCTTGCCATAGGTAGCGAAACAATCGCCCGTGCTGGAGTTTTCGCATAGAGTTTGCATGTTTCGCACTTCTTGTAAATGTCATCCAAGTTCTTGATGACAGCTTCTGTGCAAGCACCCGCATCTTCAAGGAGAGATCGGAGACGTCCTTGGGTTAGGTGTCCAAATTGTCGATGGAGTTTAGCTAAGGCTTCCATGCGCTTGGAGTCCTCCATTTCTTGTATGCGAGTGTAGCAAGCTAATTCTACCTGATCACACTGCAAAAGAGGAATGCAATAGTGACCACAGCTTGTAAAATTCAATGACACAGTTGATCCAAGTATCTCAGCACTGTCATTTTCCAGATCAACCTTTACCTAGGCTGCTTTCAGAGCCTTCAAACGCAACAAAAGAGGAATATTTGACTCCACCACGTCAGTACTGATGGTCACGCTTTTCCCGGCTATCGTGCATGGCAATATGTATAAACATATGGATTTCCGCCGTTCACCTCCACCAAACTTGAAAGTTCTTTCCCCTTCACCGAAAGTCAAAGATCTCCTTTCGTCCTCTGGCATTGAGTCAAGGTAAATTTCGAACCACCTTTTCCCACAAACTGTTGATGTACACGCTGTGTCCAAAACTGCACAGTTAACAGCTTCTTCTCCAAGCCGATTTCTCGCTGCGGCGTCATAACCTGTATACAAGGCGACCTGCTCCGCTGATTCTTTCTTGACAACACTGACTTTTGCGGAATTTTCATACGAATGAGGGCAATTGGCGATCAGATGACGGAAAGATCCACAACATTTGCATAGCAGCCGAGCTCCTTCGCTGTTCATAGGATTAATCTGACGATTCGAACTTGAGGATTGTGAATTCGCTGAGGGATTTGAATTATAACTTCGATTTCCACCCCGTCTTCCTTGCCAACCACGACTACGCCAAGGGAGATAGCCACGTCCACCTCTGAGCTGTTGCGCAGTAAAATTGCACTGGTCATTGTTTGGTTCTGAGCTAGATGCTTCGTACGTTGGCTCCAATTTAAATGGTTCAGATGTGGAGGCTCCTGCTGCGCCAAAATCTCCTTTGAATTTCCTCAAAGATCGCTTGGCTTGGTCAAACAAAGTCGACTTTTTGTCAAAATCAACTCCCGAGAGTACGAGTAACTTTTCAGACTTTTCAAGATGAGCATTGCTCAGAAGTTCGAAGCACAAAATTTCTTGTGGTAGTACTATTTTCTTCTTCAGAATTCGGTTGCATTTTTGTTCAAAGTCCACTATGTAGTTGCTTACTTTATGCCCGCCAACACGCTTGCACTGTTTGAAGTCTTCATACTTATCGAGGCAATCTTGAATGTCATCTTTTCCCAGTTTTAGCTCCATGAAGTCCAACAAGGCTGATAGGCCAATAGCTTTACTCAAATCATCTTTGTCCATTTCTTCCATCACTTGCTGTCGAATTGGTTCATTCTCGGGAATGGAAAGAGCCACAGCAACGCCACGCTTCTCTTCCGCTAAATCAGTAATTGTGCTCCATAATTCCATTTCCGTACGCCAACTTTCGAATGACTTCTCACCACTCTTGAAGGCAGGGGGCGATAGTTTGAGAGACATCACGCTTCTGCTACCACTGTTAAAGAACGCTTATTACTTTGTAGACAACTCTATTGACAGTATCAATTCGGCCCCCTGCAGGCACTACCTGCAAACAACAGAAACACACAAATTACAAACTACAGCATACTCACGACATAGATCAGAGCTAGCACATAGAAGAACAAACACATACGGAAACATGCACAAGACAATAACACCAACTCTACTTTCTTTCTTTTTCTTCTATCACCCTTCTTATTCAGGAGCAGTAGTCACGCAACGAGGATTCTAAAAAAATAAATTCACGCAATAAAGATTCTATAAAAAACACAAATTCTACCATGCCATCTTCTGATACACGAAAGGCAAGTAACAGATAAACAGAACGACGAGAAAGCTAGTCACTGTACAATGCATGCAGACAAACACATACGGAAACATGCACAAGACAATAGCAGCTAATTATGTGGTTGATAGTAAAATGGGCAACCAAGTTAACAATATGAGAATTGTATTAACGAACTGATGAAATGAAAAATTAGTATTGGAATAGCGATGGCGGAATTCCAAATGACAATCTAACAGACAACAGCACCTACTTCTGCATGACAGCAGACCTAATAGAATAAATTAAAGAACATGCATGTAAAATAATCAAAAAGCAAAATCCCATGTTAAAATGAATTTTCCAGGAATTTTTCAATATTTCCGATTTTCTAAAGATTAAATAAGCGCAAATTTTATCACGATTTTGCAAGCAAGTGAATTCTAGAACCCGATAAACTACGATTTCGTCAGGTTGCACAGAATTATTGCACATTCTCGTTGGCCTACGGTGAGAAATGGAAATAAGAGAGGTTGGATTAAGAGGCTATGTGTCTCAGCCATCGCTGTCTGAATGTCGATTCTGTTAGCGATATAAACAGGTAATCTGCCTGCTAGCGATAAAAACAGGTAATCTGCCTGTCAGCGATACAAACAAATCGGGTATTTACGTTTTAACTGTAGAATCTGAAGTCTATAGCAACGTTTATGTGGTTTTAATCGTGTAGTAGCTATTGTGCATTCTACTAATCAACGAATTTACACTTGAATCATTTTATTATTCAAATCCAGCAAATCTGGCCAGCTTTAATATTTTTTCAAATTCGTTGCATCCCTAGTCATTACTGCATTTATGGCACATAAACCAATTGCATAACACATCCGTAATGATTAATTATCCACATGGACGAGGCTGTATATGCGCTACATATGACTGAACATCAGTTGATGGACACAGTCTTTACCTTAGCGCTGCACATAACTGGTGCCTAAAAGTAGCCATGGAAAAATGCATCGTTGAAATGTAAAATACAAATACTTTTCTTTCAGATTGTTAAATGTAAAGACAATTTGGTAAGATATATCAGTTGATTAAAAGTCGCATCTCGGTGCAAGACGGTCCATTGATCGAGTTTGTCCGCCTCGATCGGTACTATTGCTCTGTCTGTAGGTTACTCACCATATACTGGAGAGAGTTGAGTGTGTCAAGTTTCCACCCCACCTCTCTAATAACTTAAGAGACAAAGTAACATGCAAAATGCACTGTCGATGCGGGGATGCTGACATAAATAGCCCCAGGGATCACAATTTTCCGTCTTTTCCGGTTTTTTACGTAATTAATCTGATGTAAATATTTTAAATCTATGCATTCAAAACCCGGTTTTTCCCTATTTTCCGGTTTTTTGTCTTGGGTGAATTGCGATCCCTGACTAGGCCTGCATGAATACTATGAAAAAGCCATTCTTTTCCTCCAGTCATGCCACTGATTTTCAAAATTATCAAAATTTTCAAAGTTAGATCTAATTGTTCCGATTTTAGAGCTCGCAGAGTGATTGATTATTTTCTTATCGAATCCAACAAGATGAATGATATACAGTAAATAATCAATTATGGTCTCTTTCAACCCTATTTGTTGACAGATTGACAGAAATGTAGAATGTGTCCAACTCTGATAACAAGCATTGCCCGGCACACCGTAATTTTTCCATCACTTATTTCCACTTGAGAATGAGAGCAGTTGTCTCTGGAAACGTCGTGTATTTATATTATTAAATCGTGATTTTAAAGTGTGACTTACTAAAATTATTACACTTAAGAACATTTGTTATTCCGGTTGCCTACATGAGTGTAGTTTATTGTACATATTTCCAAGTGCTGCTCGTCATTTCATTTGACTGTGATCATCATTACTATGACTTTGATTTTAGGATGTTTGAAATTTATGTTTTCAGATTGCCCAGTTTTAAATTAGTGTCCTGTTCATTATTCATTATTCCTTGTAAATTAGCGCTGATGTATTTTCTAGCAAATCCTTTATATTTTTATGTGTAGTTTGGACTGTCATATATAAAATTATGCACTATATGTTGTACTTATTTAACAAAAATTCGATCTGTTGGCTGAATTACGGCATTAAATTATCAATATCGCATCAATCAGTGAGAAATTCTCACAGAAGTATCACTCAAATGGTCGATAATTGCTGAATTCGACACAGAACTTCATACCCCTATTCTTCAATGTGAGGCATTTGACACATAACTTGAATTATATATTTGTCAACCACTCCCTTCCCAAGTTGTTTTATGAATGCCTAATTAAGTCCATATTGCAGTCTTCATACAGATTCTCAACATTATCTGCATGTTTTAGAGGTGGTTGTTGCTCCTCCTTCAATCTATCTCGACCACACTCGGAGCAAGTTGGACAAGAAAATTGGCGTAGCCGCCCAAAACTGCTACAAAGTTGCCAAAGGCGCATTTACTGGCGATATAAGGTTAGTTCGCATTAATTTGAACGATTGCCTTTCCAGTTTCATTTATGTGTGAAGCTTCGTTTTCAAATGTCAAATGTCAAATATCCTCTTTTATATGCAGGTAGTTACTGTCGGTTTGTTTCTGTGTGTGTATAATTTTTAAAATCTCCACAGCAAACGTCTGTGCTACAGATACGTATTTGAAATTTAGTTAGTGCAGTGATGGGTAACTGAACTGACTACATTGGACAACTTCTTGACCGCCAGCCCTCTGGCGATCCACTACAGTACACTTAATCGTTCTTCATTTCACTGAAAGGCATTGATTATTCCAGAAAGGACATGAGATGTGAGCTTAATACTAACCCTATTTCGCCCGTGGAGAGGGGGCCTGCTGGAGCCCACTATACATTCTCTGATGTAACTGAAAAGCTATCAAGGGCATTGATCCAATATTTTGTGTTTTTTATTTATTACGTATTTGTGATAGCCAATTTGAATTTTATCAAATTTTTACCCCCCCCCCATGGGAACATCAAAAATTTGACCTTTACCAAAAGATGCTCTTTGAAAATCGAGAATTTAGCCAAATTCTTAGAAAATTAAGTAAGGAAGATATTAAATTCAAATTACTTTTATGTCAGAGACAAAGTTGGCCATTGATTTCTCATTCATCCACGAATCCATATATGTGTGTAATTGTTGCATGAATAATACAAGCACTGCAAATAGTTGTTCCCAAGCATAAAACGCTCAGCTGATCATGCCACAGATTTTTTGATGCATTTGTTTACTTAGATGCGCAGGAGATATATTTTCTTCTGCTCAATATATAACTGAGATAGTAGCAGGCTGGACTTATTTATAATTTACATATATTTTACAGAAACTCTATATTAGTTATACTATTCAGCTCCGCTTAACTACTTCAATGCTATCAAACATACTCCCAACAGTGTTTTATGACGTTTTCATGCGATAACTGATCAAAATATATCGTTTATCAAAGTCATCAATCATCAATTTTCGTTTCCGACAGATATTCAAAAATCAATTTTTCTAAAAAGAGGAACCCAGATTTTCAGCTGCTTTTTATAAGAACAGGTTGATGCCACTATTGAAAAAACCCACGTCAATTGTGTTGTACAGTAATTTTGCCAACGACGGAGTCATTGGAATATCAACATGGGGGGAGGCGGTTCCAAGAACCACCGGGCTTTCAGAGCTCAAAATCGTCAGGGGATAATAGAGGTATATTGGATATATTCATTTGTTGGTCGGCATATTTTGAGTTAACGGAATGCATAAATTCCAAAACCGACAGAACAGCGCTTCCGTTACTATCGAAGCGTTGGACACGATCTTGTCCGTATTTAGGATGCAATAAGTGACGGACATTAATATATAAATGCATAAAAATGATAAGACTAATTGTTGAGGAAAATATCCAATAATCGCTGTGTGAGTGCGAATATTTGCATACATGCAGAAGGCGTTTGACCATTGCAAGGAAAGCACAGATTTCATCCTCTAAAATGTTCCAATAAATATTGGACACGAGGAGGTATTTCAATCTTGTCTGATCAGTGCGGCATTTCGAGATCTCGGAAACAGTATTCTATCTTACAATTTGTGTAATTCTGGCGGAATGAAAAATGTCTTCTGAAAGTGAAGGTCCAAAGTCGCCCATAGGAAGTTATTTCCGGTATGTACCTTTTAACCATCACCCGCAGGTCACTATCAAAGATCCTGCAACAGCTTGCCCATCAATGGTTGATTACTAAGATTAGCTATGAAGGTAAGTTAGTCGCTGTCTGTGCGTGATATGGAAGCGATGAAACAAAATTTCCAGTGATTATGGGTGGTAGGAAGGTAATCTGAATTGTAAAAAGACATGTATTAGTAAATGACTTCATCAGGATAACAAGTCACAGATCTTTGATTCTCGAAGCTTAAGTAATGATGACTCCCATGCGAAAACGACAAAATCCGTGCGCATAGTAATTTTTACAGCAAATGAAAAATACAATGAGCGGCAAATGAGCGCTATACAATCCATGTATGCAGTCATTGTGCCATCAAACTTCGTTAAATACATTTTGGTGAAAATTAATTTTATCATAGTCGTTTCGTCATAACTCCATTTTATCTTTCTTCGTCCATCGCTCATTATTCACTATCCAAACACATGACTGTTGCTGATAGATGCATTGCATTTTTTACAACGGTCGAAGTAGATTCATTTACCCTTTTATTCAGATTCCTCGCAACCTCTGAGATGGATTACTTGCGTCTATCTGTGTGACTGTGCTCTGTCTATAGCGGACATCGAAGCAGTCCCTAGTGAGGATCCCTGAAAATTCTTTAGGTATCAGTGCCATGATGCTCCGACATAGGTCTGCATTGCATACTCTTCTCGATCTTGCCAAAAAATAGACAAGCGCTTCGAAAGTTCGCGGACAAATCACATAATCCTGACATAACCGATGTATCCTAAGTACTTTTGACTATTTGACCTTTGGCTTGGTGAAGAGTGGACATTAGGCTTATTTGACTGGTCGTGCGCGCATTGCAGTGGACCAAGTGAAAAGATGAAACTTCTGCTGTGACACAATACAGGAATCTTTGCAAGTGATGGCATGCTGCCTAAATTTGAATTAAATATTTTTCCGTGATAAGTTTTTGACATGGAAGCATTCACACCATTCGAGTCCTCGCCAGAACTCAGACTTGTTATGGTCAGCCGAGTTATGAACTGACCGATCGGAGCTTCGAACCAGTCTTAGAATGCACCATTAATATGAAGCTTGTCCAACCCTACTTTTAATCTGCATGACACAAGTAAAAGGACAGAATCACAGCACTTACAAAAATTTAGTAAAACAATGAAATGGATATTTTGCAGTCATGCGATTTGCAGGTTGAGTGTACTTACATCTAACATTTAACTGTAGATTTTGGCTGTCACCAGATTTACATGTACATGCAATCATCGTTGCGAGTTGTCCACTACATTGCTACATGCTTTAGGTACGTGTTACATCTCGTCTATCGGATTTTGTAGTGAAATTCATTTTTCATGTATATTCATAGTTTGATTGAAGAAAATACAATGTATAGAGAGATATGAATGATTTCAATTTGATCAACGAATGCAACCAATTCTGTGACGAAATTATTTTATACATGAGCATAATTATACTATTTACGGAATGACAGTAGATAATTCGTTTTTTCATTTATTTATATGTCTTGTAAAAAAATAGCTGTGTTAAAGATAAAATACAGTATCTTCGCTAAATGAAATAGTTCAGGTCTCACAGTCCGTTTACAGAGCGTCCGTGATCTTCTGGACCCCATTGTAATCGCACATGTAATAGGACAAGAATGAATGATTCATTTTAACGAAATATATAACAGATGTCTCGTCTGCATCTGTCTCTACATTGTTCTATGTAAGTACACCTACTTTCAACTTCAAGGACATGAGGAGGGGACATTGGAGAGTGCAAGGCACCAGTTCGTCTGGCCGTAGTTTAGAAATATTTAGAAGCCCGGCTGGACCAAGCACAAACCAGACATAAGAAGAAGTCCGTCCGTTCAACTGGACGACGAATATTTGGTACTTCTATTCTCCCCCCCCACATTTTCCAATTTTTCCAAATTCATCAAGCTTAGTCACATTGGATTTCACTGTCACTGAGTGACAGTTAAACACTATCGAGAAGTCTTACTTGAACCCTTACTTGAACCTTGGGATGAAGAGTTGGTCCTTTGGATACTGAGTTAGAATACATGGTACAGCTGTGGTCGTGAACTTTGTGGGATTGTTATCTACAGACAAATGATGAGCAGTTGTCTAATTATGTGGCTGTAAATTCTCTATAAGCCAGTGGAATTTTGCACTCAGCGCTTTTGCGATGGTAGTGAGACATAAGGAGCAAGCGAAGATCGTTGACGATGAAGCACTCCCGAATGTCAAAAACAAAAATGTGGGGGTGGAAATAGAAGTACCGAATATTTTAATCAAATAAGATTATATAGAGTAGTAAAACGCAATACAAGCAATTCATGCTGTAGGATTTCTGCTGAATATTATGCCTTCAAACCTTTGAGGTACTTTTGCACATTTTAGCTTAATACTTTAATACTGCATTTTGCAGTGAATACGCGAAACACACATAAACAGGGCTGCGGACTCGGTTAATTTTTTTTTGAAGAATCCGACCTTTGGCCATCAAGCTCCGGTTCGATTTACTAGTAAAGCTACGACTATGAAGCAGACTTGCAAATGGCTCATATTGTATTAGTCGACTCGAAATCTTATATTTTATAAATAGCTGTATCATATAGAGGCTTTTGCAATTTACTTCTTTAACATTTGAATCAGACACCCGATTGGCTCAATCTTAGAGAAACAGATGCTTCGGGATAAGGAGAACATTTCATCTCGACCATAGACCAAATATCATTAGAAAAATATTTAGTCAGTTTAGTAATTTCGATTATTGCTCAAAAGGCAATATATTCCGTCAATTTTTAGTGATGGACTAATGTTCAGTTTAAAGCATTATTGTAAATCGACCTCACTATTTGTGGCCGATTTACGAAAAAATTCCGTTAGGCCTACCAATCTTCGCAACCTTATACTGTAATTCTATTTGATTTAATTATTTTGTGCTACGAGTAGCATGCGCGCACTTTATCATTTTACAACTTCAATCCTTTGAGGATATATTTGGATTATAGAATATTATTGCTAACCCGATAGTCTACAGCCATGCTTGCTTGTGAATCTTCACAGTTCAAAATTTGCAAGCTATACAAAGTCGCTCAGCCGCACCAATTGGTTAAATGTGCAATGCTTCATGCTCTATGATGAAGGTTTAACGTCACTACTCCCTTATACTGGGGCTTGGACGGTGCTGATACAGTCAGACTTTTATCTGGAGCGTTGTGATCTGTTAGTCTTGATGCTATTCCTGCCGACTTCCAATGACACTTTCGGCGCTCGACCTCTGGAACGAAGGATCGATAGGCCAAGCACTTAACCACTGTGCCAAGGAGAGCACAATCGAGGCTCTATCAAAAGACGCATCCGTCTCAAGAGCTCACTAAATCTTGACTTTGACACGCGAAAGTAATTAAAGAACATGTCGCGATCGCTAATCAAATCGTGTACGAAGATTTTACATCGCCCACCTTCTTTTCTGTGCTTAAGGAAATCCTTCATATATACTGAGCGTGATCATCTTCGTGTTCTCAGTCGGAGGATGCACTATAGATCGATGTCATCCTCATCATTGTTCATAGTGCACACTGCTACATGCAGCGAATAATTGATGTCATTTTCAAATGTCACATACTGTATGCAGAGCTCTGCAGATAAAATTGAAAAATGCCTCTTATAGAAGTCATAAATCGACTCTGCAGAGAAATAAACTCCAAACAGGAAAGTATAACAGCATCTTAAGACGGATACATGTCCTTCAACATCAGATATCAATTATCTAATTAATAACATGCACTTCACGGTGCATATTTTCACGTAACGTCTAGCATTTCATTCGGATAGGAATTCATTGCAACAATTTATAGATGCGTGACTATACAGTTGACCATCTCAAGCTACATCTTGTGGGCATCCACACCCTGCAAGGTTGCAAAGTATGTGAAATCGACTGAAGGTTTTCAATTATGGAATCAACATGAGGATTTCACTTCCCAATGAGCCCAATATTCATGCCCAATAAGCGAATACTAAACATATTTCGTAGCACAAAAACGGGTGATGCCTTCATTGTGTGAAGCGAAATATTATGTTTAGCTCCAATGTCTAAAGCACAATACTTTTCATTGTTCAGAGACCAACGAACGGTATTAGTCCCCTCGAGTTGACCGGAATCAAGACATGATCGGATGAAGTAGAGAACAGTGATATCATCTGCATATTGTATACTACAGCTAGATTGCGCACGTGGACTCCATCAAGACGATTTATTAAGACACAATTTTTTTATTGGGCCTACGTTCGTCTCGTCAGCAAGCTGTATGAATGAATGAGACTGTCCCGTAGAATATGACGAGCGAAGATGCAAAAGACTCATCTACCATATTTAACTTTGAATAGTATTTCTCTCTTATAAATCTGGTAGGTCAGGTGTAGAAGCACTCGCCGTACATTTAGAAAATTGGGAGATGACTAGCCTCATTCATATTTTTGTAGCTTTTAAGTTTCATCAAAGTTGTTCTTTTCTTCCATACTACGATAGGAAGCAAAATGTGCACATCAGCACTTGCTTCGCAAAACTTCATACTTACTACCAAACGCACCAAAAGATGTACCAAAAGATGCACATGCATGATGGAAAATAAATTTGATTACAGATTTCTTCAGTGCATTTTTATCTTTTCGACGTATGTTGTCTATATTGACTCTTATTGACTGCTGTCGATTTGAATTCAATTAACACCAAGAAGAATTACAGCATTGAAAGACATTTATTAATCAAAATACTACAATCCATTTGTTATGATTTTCGGTTGTCTTAGTAATCAGGCATGAGACTTCGCGATCTGTTAATCGTTTATTCTCGTCATGAAGATAAAAAGGACACGTGCACAGCTGATTGATACATCGCGTGTTTCAGCACATGAGAATGCAATTTGCAGGCCGATTAATACTGTTGTCATTGCCGTTCACATTTCTGAGTTTGAAATCAGGTTTCTGGTGCTCAAAATATGTCATGTGATTTCATAGAATCCCCCCAAGAAGAGAGTGAATAGGCATGTATCCTGGTTTAACTCATTCGACTGATTCAAGATAGAAGATATTTTCACATCAAAAATTTTGATGGCACTGCTAAGTCGTGTCACTAAATATCAAACGGCATTGCTTGATGCCAGCAAATGACATCATTCAAAATACCTGACTTGGCTGTTCTTTCAAGCTTGCGAATTTCCAGTGTCTCACGCGATTCCCGCGGACCTCTTTCAAATAAGTAGTTGGGAAGAATTAAGAACATTAATTGGTTCCAAATGCCATCAAGTCCAAGGTTTCAATTTTTCATAGAGAACCAGAAGTTGATTATCTATGTAAGATCACATTGCTGTCATCGATCTCTAGGAACCAACCGCCTCCGATCATCATACCATCATGCTCATCAAGGTTATAGACATCCGTCCTGTCACTGAGGGAATCCATTTCTAGTCAAAAATGTACACCAGCTCATTGTCATATCGGGGCACCGTTTCGAGCCGGTAGTGGCCATTTTGTCTTTTAGGGGTCGTTTTTTGAATAGAATCTCGAAGCCCAGATTATTTAATGAGATTTCCGCAAGTTCCCCTCCACGTTCGCATACTTATTTGTATGGATTATTTTGATATTATCTTTCGTCAAGTATGCGTACACCGCAGTATTCTACTCCTCGATTCTGTTCTTGTCCATCCATGGTTGTAATAAGAAATCTTGTGAAAAAGAGAACTTTTATACCGAATTACCGGAAGAAGAGCGAATCGCTGTCATACAACACATACCGCCTCGGTCTATTCGATTCTAGCGTTAGCGAATGATTTGAAAGGAAAAAATACGCATATATAAACAAAATGTAAAAGCATAATTGTGAATGAAGTCGGTAAATATTCTGCTGACTAGGAAAAAAGAATGATTGATGAGAAGATCATTTATCGTGACTTTTTACCTGCAAACTACTGACGCCACAGAATTAGATTGTTTAAGCGTATCACTTTGCTAGAAGTACAAACTAATTCAAAGCGATGGCACATGCAGGAACTTACTAAGTAGGCAAAAAGAAATTTTCAATACCTTACAGAGACAGGAAAAATAGTTGTGCATCGCTTGCGGATTGTTGTGAATTCCTTCAAAATGCTCCGATTGCCACGATTCCTTCAGATTCGAAGAATTCAGGTCATTGCGCAGAAGTTTTCTCGATAATGCTGGTCCCTTCAATCATTATTAAAAAGGTTTGCAGGCGCACGATAAAACGTTCACGAACTTCTCTTTTGAACTTGACATCGACTGCGTTTTTACTGCGATCCTGTTGATAACAGTCACTAAATCTTCGCACAATTTGGCGTGTTTAATGTTGAAGTAGCTGCTTATTGTTATATTTCTATGGTATTATGTCAGTAAACTGTGCCATTTCATTGGTACTACATGTTACAATGCTTCCTTTCTAGTCAAACAGAAGAAGAGACGACCGGTCTAATTTTGTGACTGACACAGTACTAGCGATCAGCAGTGTGCCACGAAAAGTGTCAACTGCCACTCCTTTAGTCAGTGATCCTGCTATGCTTTCAATGATATGTGAATGCTTTACAATGACCAATGGATCTCAGTCACTAAGGTCATTTTATGAGCCACAAAGCAATCTGTTTGAGGAGAGCAATCAGATTTTGCCATGGATTGAGATACTTGTCTGCGGAGGATCTAGATGAGTTAATGTCTCATCGAAATCGTATTATGCTTCTAGTACCGGTGAATAGATAATTACTTCTATTCGTTTCTTCTCGGTGACAAAGATTTTTGGCAATTCGACTTAGTTCAATGAGAACATTTCTAATTTTGTGTTGGAAGATTGACTGTAATTGCGCATGTTTTGTAATTTTATCGGATACTATCAACCAATCTCTTCACACGGAATTTCTATTTTTTCACAACTCCAACATATTTTAGATACGGTAATAGTTTCATTTCGTCTGAAATTACAACCAACCGCAACTGGAAAACCTGATAAATTACTTATTGAGGATCACTGCTTATTTAGTGTTCGGCTGCGTCGAAGTGATATAACCATTTACTTAACGATGAATTATCTTCTTAGAACTGCAGAAACTTCATTCAATCAAATGTAGAAGTGATGCACACCGCTTGTGTACTTTACTTCTGGATTTCTCGCTAATGTACTTTAGTTCTCTTATAAAATATTACAAATATTAACAGGATGTGATCACTCATACTCTGCTTGAAAAACACTCACTTCTCTTTAAAGTGAACGGACAAATACCAAGGTATAATAAAAGATTCAATTTACTTTCTATGACATTAAAGTCCTTAAACTGCTTGATTAAATTACGCACTTTGTTTTCATTCAATTGCATAACTTGTGTACTTTATAATTCAGGTTTAAGGTTAGTTTTCAATAACAAATGGACTGAAATTCATCGTTTTCTTTTCAGTCCAGCTATGGTGAAAGACATTGGATGTGGATGGGTTGTCCTAGGTCACTCTGAGAGACGGCATGTTTTCGGGGAGAGTGATGCCTTAATTGGAGAAAAGGTTGCCCACTGTCAAGCTGAAGGTGTTTCCATAATCCCGTGTGTCGGGGAGAAATTAGAGGAGCGAGAGGCAAATAAAACCGAAGAAGTTGTCTTCCATCAAATGAAAGCCATAGCAGGTAATGATTGACCATTCTGAGATGATTTCAAGACATAAAATCGCAGTTTATGCCAATCTTATAATTCATATGTTGCATGTATCAATTCTGCGCATATAGATTAATGACATCACGCAATTCCATGTTAAGTTGCATGTAATGATACTAAGTTTATACTCCATTATCATAGTAGATGTGGATATGCCAAGTTGCTGCACGGAAATGCAGCAGGTCCAGTGTTCGAGTCAGTCTGCCTCGGAAGGTACCACCTACTATGTGATGGCTGTTCCACACCTAGCTTACTTGAATGGCTTTACGTCTTGGCTGGTACAGGGATAACAAAGAATTCATCTGGAATTCACCTAGCAGATGCCCATCTCTACCCAAAATACGCATACCCGTTAGTTAGAGGTTGTCGGCAACTTTTCATCAGCACCCAAGTTTCATCGTCTGATCCGAAATATACTAATAAAGCACAGAGACATCTCGATTAAGCGCAGTACTTTCTGTTTCTAAATCGTGATTTGAATCGTGGAGTTGAAAGCTGTGAAAATGAGCCGCCTGTTTTGATAAGCCACATAATCGATTAGAAGCTTCATCAAAAAGCAAAGTCAAAAATCTTTTCAACGCCCATTTTAGTACAAACGTTCACTTTTAATAAAATAAAAAGCGCATTTATATTCTGGAGAAAGCGCATATTATCTCAATTATTGGTTGTATACACTAGCGGATTGAATTCTGTACGACTTAACCCGTATGGAGATGAGAAAGCGGTTACATGACATGTCGAACATTTGCTGCAGGTTTAGTTTGAGGTGGTGACAACTCAGGAATACAGTATCTAAAATCTCAAAGTTTTGTAAGCTTTATTGTTATCACAGTAGTATCTATTTGATTTGAATAGTCGACATGAGTCTGTAATTCTTCTTATCAAGAGTTGACTGATCATTGACAAAGCTTTCAGCTTTATTAGTCAATCATGTGACTTCCTCACTAACTTGAGAGCGATATCGACTTACTCTGTTACAACATCACCGAGACATTGAGATTTAATCTGATATATGTATCGGCAATTTACAATAATAGAAATTCATGTAATCTCCTTCAACGTATTGAATAATTTCAACATATTCTATACCCAAAGTTAACAAATTAATGTTTGTGTTGCTTGGGTCGTATGCGAAAATGAGGCAGAAATGCGTCATGCAATATTTCAGTTTGAAATCGAAATTCATATCATCAAAACATCGAATTTTTTTGCAGTCGCATCATATATTATTGCATTCGACTGCGAAAATAGAGTTGTTGAATGCTGATAATTTTGAAAGGAAGTCTTTGTAAGTTGCCGGCTTCTGTATGGAATGGAATCAATAATGGAATACCATGTTTCTTCAGGTATTGTACATCTGTTTATGATTAGAGCAGTCGGAATATATAAATAAGATGGATCAATTAAATTAATACAAGTTAATCACAAAATGATAATACATGATTGATAAAATACCGTTTCATCATTGTTTCTTAAATAGATTCTTACGAAATTCAGATAACTGAATCACTTGCAATTTTTCTAAATTTTTCACAAATTTCAAGTCTATAACATGAACAATAGAAGCATAAAGACATCCTTTTTTACTCTGTTTTCAGTCTATATGCCCATTTTGAATCAGAAATGATTGCCGAATGCACCGTTATCCATATTAGTTGCCATGGCAATTTATTTGGCTTTCACCGATATTGAGCTTGAAAATGCATTCCTAATAAGCTACCAGGGTTTTTGTTTCTTAAAACAATGGATGCTCTGCTAAATTCTACATGTAAAATGATTTTCCCGTAGTTTGTTCTCATACTGGTATAAATTGTACTAACTAAAATCTAGAAAATTGACTCATTGCATTAAATGTTTTAATAAGGCTTTTATCACTTGCAACTAAGTTGACTGTTGCATGATATGCCCTCATCTTGTCGTAGAATGATTGGTAAAATTCTGTGAACGTGTCCAGTGTACAGCTTCTCTAATACTTGGCATTGGTTCATGCCCAACACGATTGTGGTCACGAAGTTCTCACCTAACCGTTGTGAATAGTAGAGAAATTACTGATAGCACGTAGGTTAGAGTCAATTTTTGCAAAAAATGAATCCAATACCAACTAAGCTGCTTGGCAAGTGGCATGGGCAAATACCGTAGCTTGTTTCATATGTTAAATTCACTCACTCCCGTTTGACGTCTGTTAAGCCCGTTCGACCAGAATTCTTGAATTGAAATTGATAAAATTATCTGCAATAATTGAAATTTGAAATTCACAATTACAATTAGGCGAATTGATTGGATGAATTCATGTCTTAATTGATTGATCTTATGGACATAGATAAACGATTGCAACGTATCGAGAGCATGTTATATATTACTTATGTAGCAATGCAGACTTCGCCTTCAACTTGAAGGAGGACACATTGAGCAACTGTTGTAAATTCATGTGTCACTGTCCTATCCGCTAATTCATGAAATCAATTTTCAAAAAAGTGGAGACTCCTTACTTCCTTTATTTGTACTTCTTAGAAACACAAAATTAGCGAGAAGATCAGAAGCACATGGTTGTTAGAATACTGAATACCCTACTTGTCGATCCATATTTTCTCTAACATGCTTGAATATTTTTCGAACTGGTGAAAATATATAGATTTTCTCTAAATCCGAGCGCTTTTGGTGCAGTAATTGATATATCGAGAAACACATGTTTTCGAGAGATATACACAGACTGGATTTTATTCTAAGGAGGTCGTTGTGTGATGAATGGTATGCTTTCATTTTTGTTATTTGTATAGCGTGCTGACAGCCTGTCATTGTCAAGCGAAATTTTCCCTCTAAAATTATAGAGCAATTGTGTCAAAAGTGCTTGCATAATGGATACTAGTTCACTTGCGGAATCTACAAATCACAGAAAATGTAGTATGATCACTTGAATGAATTCAAAGATCGAAATTGGTTGCTCATTGCTCTACACCTGTATTTTTGTTAATTATTGCTCGCTCGTGATAGCTCAATTTTATCAGTACGAAGTTCAGAAAGTGCATGAAATGATTAATTACCATAGTCAACCACATATGATTACAGCGAATGATTTATTGAAATTATATGAAATATAATCTACCAAATGTGCATGAATCTCATTAAGATTCGAATTTTCTTCGTTATTCAAATTTACATTTTCTGATAATTCTAAGACAGTTCTTTAGTACTTATAGTACGACAGCAATAATATATGTTATTTCTGTACCCTTACAATTATTTGATATTCAATGTTATTATCATCTGCATTTATTATGACATGCTGAATCTGGAATCAAGAACCAGTGAAGCCATCATCTTTAGTTGAGAAACTGACGATTAACTCGGCTATTTATTGTCGACATTCTCGCCTGAATTTATCAAAAGTCAAGAAAGCAGAGATGTCTCAAGTCTGTAATGAAAACACCGTCGATTGAAGTGCCGTTACTAAATGCATCCCCAAATTAGAATTTAGTGTTCCAAGAAATCAGTAATTGACGGTAATTTCAAGAATAATGCTTTGTTCTATAAGAAAAAGGCAATTTACCGCCCATTTATTTCCTGTTGTTAGAAAATGGGAATTCAGCAGCCGATTTCATCGATGAATTGTTGAACATGCAGATTCAAGTATAATGTTATTCAATTTCTTGCTCGCAGCATTCTCACACAATTGAGCATAAAAATCGATTACAGATGACTGAAGCTATTGTCAGAAGATGAAACAAAGGAGCATAGACTTATTGATATCAAAAATGTGCAATTATTTTTCAGGAATTTTGAAGTCGAAGATGAAATTAAAAATCTGCTTCTGTTGATCGATGTTAACAGGAAATTAGATTATTTGTTATATTAGGCTAATGGAGTTCATCACCAAATCAAGATTTCTGATTATTACTAGTAAATGTCGAAATTGTTGACGATTTTATAAAATTGCATTAGCAAGTAGAATTTAATGTCTATAAACATTCAAAAGTATCGATAAACCGGAATCAGAGTCTGAACTGGTGTAGATCTGTGGAACGGTGCGGACACAGAATGCGATTTTTTATGCGCATGAAAACGGACTAGTTGACTGTCTAATTTTGTACTGGTTTTCGAAGACATCAGCATGCAATGGCATAATTCTTTAGTTATTATCGTAAGTGTTTTTCTAACATTCTTCTGAAATTCTTTCACATTTCCTTAATATTTCACGATTGTTAGTGAGACTATTCATTCCCTGCTGTTGTCTCGTCACCTCCTTTGTGGGACATCGACTGACTGTCTCTAGAGCTAAGTAAGCCCTTCGACAATAACTTCGACTTTCAGTTATCTTCATCTTCAATATGCCCGCTCCACTTCATTTTTAACCTTCCTTGTTTTGATGTTATAGGTTTGACATTGTTTTGTGCTCTTGTACTGTTCAGTACTTATCCGCTGCCTACCGTGAAGCGCATGAAGTGATTTTGGAAACATGGTCCACATTTGGAACATATCAATTTTGTGTGACAGTGCTGATTTTCATGTCATGGTTTTTGTAGCGTTGGTAAAATATAACACTCGCAGTCTTTCGCATACTTGTCATTGACAAATGTCGGTAACATACATAGCAATGTGCTGTATTGCTGAAAGCACAAATTCATAATGGATACTAATTTCAACAGCTTTTCTGTAGTCACCGCTGCTTCCCAGAATGCAACCAAGGTATTTCATGATACTCAGCCTTGCTTTCAGAGCAACTTTGCTGCTCGTGATATCTAATGAGCGTAACTTTTTCCCTTGAGATGTTCCTGCAAACTCGCCTTGTCATGTAGTATCTTTAGTAAGTTGTTGAAACTTGATACTGACATGATTATCAGACCATAGACATCTGCAAGAGGTTTCTCTACTGATTGATTTCTTCAAATGTTAACACCGCTTGTTATCTCAAGATAGTCTGATATTGCTACCATGACGACCATTGACGCCACTCCCGGCTGGGCAGCGAAGTTACAAGGTAGGTGGTTTTCTCTTACCATGGTGGCATCTAAAGAGTAACATGGGAATTTGCAATAAAAGTTGCCTCCTCCTAGTCATGTAGCCACTGTAGTCAGGTTAGTCTCTATTTAGGGTCCGGTCCCTAAAAATTTTTTGCACGTCCATGGAGATCTACAAAACATATCAGTTAGTGTAAATGCAGCCATTGTGTTACGTACTTACCTGCGTTGGTTGTCTGTTGAAAGCATAGAGGAAGTATATTAGGGCCTACTATATACTTATATATACTATATACTATACTATATACTTATATATACTATATACTATACTATATACTATACTATACTATATACTTATACCATATACTATACTATATACTATATACTATACTATATACTATATACTATATACTATATACTATACTATATACTATACTATATACTATACTATATACTATACTATATACTATATACTATACTATATACTATACTATATACTATACTATATACTATACTATATACTATACTATATACTATACTATATACTATACTATATACTATACTATATACTATATACTATACTATATACTATACTATATACTATACTATATACTATACTATATACTATACTATACTATATACTATATACTATACTATATACTATACTACATACTATACTACATACTATACTACATACTATACTACATACTATACTACATACTATAATATATACTATATACTATACTATATACTATACTATATACTATACTATATACTATACTATATACTATACTATATACTATACTATATACTATACTATAGTAATGGGCAAAAGACCGTTCCAGGACACCATAAAATTCAAAAAATAGTATTTTTAAAAACGACATAAATTCATGAATTTGAACCCTTTTTCAGGTTTTTAAGACCTAAATTCATGAATTTAGACCGTTCCAGGCACAGAATTAGATTCATCTGCGCGCGCTTCGGTTTCCTAGAAAGGAAGAATTGTATGTAACCTTAATATCGGCACATCACACAACTTGCTCCTTCTCGAATGGATAATTCGTGTATCGCTTGCTATTGGAAATGGCAAACAATAAGCTGTCAGCAAAGGACACCAGAGCCAGTGAGAGATTCGTGCGTTCTGTGCTATCACTTCGCACACACCAAAACACACATCGATGCCTGGCTTCGATTCAATGTATGCACTATACAGTGAGCAATGCCGAGGAGAGGATCATCAAGTGAACTAATTTTCGTACGCCTGCTACTTTCTTTAATAATGATCGGAAGGGTCAACATTATGGAGAAAACTTGTGGGCAATGATCCGAATTCTTCGAATCTGAAGGAATTTTGGCAATCGAAGCACTTTGCTGGAACTCACATTAATCCGCTAGCGAGGCACGACTTTTTTTCCTATCTCTGTAAGGTATAAGGAATTCCTTTTTGCCCACCTAATAGGTTCCTCAGTGTGCCATCCATTTCGTATTAATCACATTTCTAGCAAACCGAAGCATATAAACAAAACATTTAATTCTGTGGTTCCAGGACACCATAAAATTCAAAAAAATAGTATCTTTAAAAACGACATAAATTCATGAATTTGAACCCTTTTACAGGTTTTTAAGACCTAAATACATGAATTTAGTCCATTCAAAAAGTACCATTTTTTCAAAAAATGGTATTTTTAAAAAAGACATAAATTCATGAATTTGAACCCTTTTTCAGGTTATGAAGACCTAAATTCATAAATTTAGGCGTTTTTAAAAATACCCAATTTTTCAAATTTTTCAAAATCTCAAAATTTGAGAATTACAATTTTTACTCCCAAAATCATGACCGTTCTAGGACACCGAAAATCATAAAAGTTAAGAATCTCAAATTTGTGATTATGACATTTTTCATTTCTTAAATCATGACCGTTCCAGGACACCGAAAAAATCATGAAAGTTAAGATTCTCAAATTTGAGATTATGACATTTTACCCGCCCTTAAAATCATGACCGTTCAAGGACACCGAAAATCAGAAAAGTTAGTATTTTTAAAAACGTCTTTTAAATCCATTTTTCAGGTTTTTAAAATATGAGATAACTAAAATTATGTGTCTAATAATATTTCTTTAAGAATGTAACACAATCTCTCACAATGCCTGTTATTGTTACTGCTTTGCACTCTGATGAACCTCCCAATTGTAGGGAACAGCTGCTCCCGCATACATGATATAATTGCAGCTGCTTATCGCATTCCTGAGCCATTGAATTACAGAGCAAGCAGCTGTTACCCGTATTAAAGATTAAAGATTAAAAATGACGTGGAATATATTGCAGCATGTAGGAAGTAAGACTTCATTTACAATTCCATTAATCATAACTAGTGACTGTTTTCTTTCTTCATTGCAAAATGCCAAAACGTACTGCCGCGGAAGCTTTTTCGTTTTACATGCCGATTTTACTAAACTTAATTAAAGAAGAGCACAAGGAAACTGCGAATAAATACTTTGAAGAGTGGAAGTTAGAAATTCAATCGAGAAAGAAGAACAAATTGGACTCTCGAAAACAAGTTGAGGATATTACAGTAAAAATAGAACAGTATCTGACCACTACTACAATTCCTCAGTTCAATGTTACAAAAGAACATTTCATTACCATCGAGGATAGTGCTACTATGATTTCAAAACTGATTGCAAGTGATAAAGTACACCATGGGTCGTTGTTGAGAAGTGCTGCTTATCAAGGTTATGGATTTAAAAGAATTCTGGAATTGAGTGACAATAAAAAAAACAGATTTGTGGCAAACTTGGAACTATTTAGAATTTCCTATAACGTAAGTTATTGTTATTTCTTGATGAACTTATCAGATCTAATTCTACCACACGTATTATTTTTAAATTCATCAATGCCCATTAGTTTTGTTAGAAAACATTTTAAAGAAATCAAAATTTATATAGAAAAATTGAATCAACCGACAACTATAGAAGAAATGAGGTTTGGTTCCCAAGATGAATGAACATTAACTGTGTTGTTTCACTTTTTAAGATATGTGCAATGTACATACATATTTGATGTATACATATTTATGAAGACTTATTTATAAGTAGTAACACATTTTGGATTATTTTGAAATGTAATTAAATTTCCTTTTGTTCTCCAGTCTACTACCATGAGACTGCTATTGTATAGATCTATATTTCAGTATGTAACATAATCTTTGATATTTAAGAATGATTCATGGAACTTAGTAGTAACGCATTTTGGATTATTTTGAAATGTAATTAAATTTTCTTTTGTTCTCCAGTCTCTGGTAGTAGACTGCTATTGTATAGATCCATATTTCAGTATGTAACATAATCTTTGGTATTTAAGACTGATTCATGGAACTTAGTAGTATTGCATTTTGGATTATTTTGAAATGTAATTAAATTTCCTTTTGTTCTCCAGTCTACTGATAGTAGACTGACATTGTACAATTGTGTGATAAGATTGATTGTTGTATTATTATATTTGATGCAAAATACACTGCCGTTGTTTTCATTTTTCTGTACAAGAAGTAGACATTATTGCAGTTATTGGAATTTATTTCATTTAAAATGAATGATGAAAATCCGACAGTTATACTGAGTAATATAGGCGATATATGTCCTCAGGTTAATAACATGACTGAGTTTTTAAAATTATACAGCAAACAAACGACTACTAATTTCGATTTAAATAGAATTTCAGAAGATTGTATTCAAAATATTTATTCAAAATATTTCTTTAAAAATGGATGAAACAAAAGTGAAAGAAACCTCAACGGGGACGAAAATGGAAGAAACCTCAAGAATATATCCTTCGTTATCACAATTAAAAACAAGTGAAATGAACATTGAAAAACACAAAGATAGAGTACGTTATATGAAAGCTAAGGAATCTCAATTATTATTAAGATTAGAACATTATAAAAAATTAAGAAAGAGGTGGACTAATGTTAAGAATGTAACACAAGGAATTGGCATATTCTTAACAATAAGTTTAGGTGCTTTAACTATTATTATATCTTCAGGTGTTTTATTAATTCCAGTAGTTGCTACAGCTTTAAGAGGTACGGGTGTTTTTGCAACTTCACTTGTTACAATGTTAGATAAATCTTTAATAACTAAGAAACGAAAATCATTAAAAACTAAGCATTTACATATTAAAGAAGTCTATGATAAACTACATTACTACTTTCAAAGAGTATGTGATGATAATGTTATTACGTTAGATGAGATTGAAAAATTTGATCAAATAGCTAATGAAGTAAATCAAATATCATTTCAATTACAGTCAGAAAAAGTTGATGATAAGAATAAACAAGATGGCAAAATTTCGAGTGATGGTAAAATTTCTAATGAAGAAAATGACAAAATTTTTTTAGAAGAGCTAAAAACTTTAAGCGAAAATTTAAGCAAAACTTTATTAAACAAAACTTTATTAAACAAAACTTTAAACGAAAAGATGTCAGACAACAAAGCAATAAAAAAATAATTTGTTCAGTAAAATGTTTTTGTTGTATTCCAATGTTGCCACAAAATTCAAATATTATATTTTAAAAATGGATAAAATTAGAGCTGATAATTTTAAAAGAATAAAACAATTAGAAGAGTTAATAAAACAAAGAAATATTATGAAAGAAAATCATCTTCAACATAGAATGATAAAAGCTGGTATTCAATCTGCTATGTTTGAAAAAATGCAGCAAACCGAGCAAGTAAAAACTGATTTTGAAAAAACTATGAAACCATTTAAAACTCTTGAAAAAGAACTTACAAATAATGATAAACAAATTGATATAACAGATCCAGAGCACAAAACTGTATTAGATGACTATGGATTACTAGAATCAAACATTAATAAGAAATTACCAAAATCTATGCAATTTGAACATTCTATCTCATTTATAGATGGAAAAACAATACCTAGATTTTATCTCGGACAAAAAGAAATATTTCCACAACCTTTTCGAGGTTTAATTTTTTCACCAGATAAATCTCCTTTTAATTTAGATAGAAATTTTGTTGATCTTTTAAGAGGAGCAGATTTAAATAATTATGCTGTAGAAGATCTCATAAAATATAAAGCTATGTTAGATAGAGTTGGTGCAGTAAAATCTCTTAGACGTTATAAACAATTAGAAAATTTATTATCAACAGGAGTTAAAGTAGGAAAAGGTTTTAAAACTGAAACAACTGTATTCTTACCAGATGATCCACAAGAATTACTAAATAGATTAAATATTTTAATATCTGCAATAAAAGAAGGACATAATTCTAGTTTCAATGAAATTCATGCTATATTGAAAAGACTGTTAGAAAAGAAGATTCTAAATGAAGAGGATTATAAAAGTGTAGCTGAAATATGTTGTTGTTTTTAATTTTTCTATAAAAATTTATTCAAAATTTTAACTAAAAAATGTGTTCAGCAGATTTAGACAAAATTAATAATCATTTAGAAAATTTGACAGAGATTTTGGGTTCATCAAAATTTAGTACGACGTTAAAAATTATAACAACTACTTCATCACACACTTGTAATTTAGAACCCATTCTACATTTGGAACAAAATAAAAATTATCAAATTGCATTGACTAGTTTCTCTACATTTAACACTATTCAAAACGTTATCAAAGATGTGAATGATCAATTTAGATATTCTACTGATAAATGCAAAACATGGAAAATACAAACTTTACTTCCTGGTTCTTACGAAGTTGAATCAATATCAAATGAAATTAAGAGAAATTTAGGTATACCATTTAAAGATAAGAAACAATTACATTTTGCAGTTGAACCGGCAGTTAATAAATTTTCTCTTACTTTAGACGAAAATCATCAAGTTGATTTTAATCATGATAGATCATTGTCAAAGCTATTAGGATTTAATAAACAAACCTATAGTCAAGGTTATCATTTAGGTGAGAAGATTCCAAAAATAACTGAAATAAATTCAATTGTTGTACATTGTGACATTATTGAAGGAGGATATATAAATGGTAAATTGTCAAATTTAATATTCAGTTTTCCAGCTTTTACTGTACCCATTGGTTATAGATTAAATGTAATTCCACAAACATTAATATATTTCCCTATTACAAGAAAAACTATTAACAACATTAACATGAGAATCACTGATGAAAAAGGACAAGAAATAAATTTTGGAGGTGAAGAGATTGATAGATCTTTTGGTTCGAGAGGTATAAACTCCCGTTCGAGAGGTATAAACTCCCACGAGAAGCTAGAGAAGTTTAATTTCTTCTTCTTCTTTTAAAATAAAAATAAAATTTTTTTATTAAAAAATGAGTGAAGTACTACCATTAAATAAAAAAACTTAAATTTAATCATCATCCAAATTTATCTAATAAAGTTTTGTCAGTTATTTGCGGAAGATCAGGATGTGGTAAAACGTATCTATTATTTAAAATTTTAACGACTCCAAATTTTTTGGATTATAACAATCTTATAATTTATACAACAACAGCAGAACAACCCGTCTATCAATTTTTAAAATATGGATTTGAAAATAATCTTAAAAAACAGCAATTGCTTCATTATTCAAAGAATATGAAAAATCTGAAGATGAAGAAGAAATAAGTTCGTGGTGTGAAGAAGCAGCAAAAAATAATCAGTTAGTTGAAACCAATAAAAATAAGCATATAAAGATACAATTAATAGATGATAGTGGTAATATGCAAGATCCTAGTAAACTAGATAAAACAATGAAACATTGTGTAATTTTTGATGATTGTGTTAATGATAAAAATCAGTCAGTTCAGAGAAATTATTTCACAAGAGGTAGACAATAACTGTAGTGTATTTTATTTAACACAAAGTATGTATTCATTAGATGGAAGTGTTATTAGAAAGAATGCAAATATATTTATACTATTTGAAATAAATGCAAGAAACTTAAGTGATTTGTTAAGAGATTTATGTGTAAGAAATAAAGATGAATTTAAACAATCGTGTAACAATGCTTGGTCAAAAGATTATGGATTTATCACAATTAATATTGATAAAAAATGATAGAGTTATCGAACATTTGTTTACCGAGTGATAAAAAATATACAAATATAGTGTTATAATATTTTATTTTTTTATTTTATATATATATATATCAAATTTGTCTATCTTAGAAATTAGAAAATTAAAAAGGTTGAGTAGTTATTCCATCAGGCAAAATTTTTCTTTTATCATCAAATGGATCTAATGCTAAGTTATGTTCCTCTTTTAAATACATTTTATGTTTTTTTGAATAAAGTCTATAACTACATGCTGTTTTTATTTCATTATTAAATAATGCATTCTTATAATCTTGAAATGTTATTTGATTAGCCACTGATGCCTTTGAAATTCCTTTTAATCTTTTATGTGTTTTAATATTATTAGTTGTATCATAACAGTAACATTTAGATTTTAAAAATATAGCTTCTGTTATGAAATCTTCATTTCCTTCCAATTCATCCTTTACTTTACATAAATCAGAAGGATGAATGATATCTTTTATTTTATCTATTTCTTTAACAAGTGTAGAATTATACAGTATTGTTAATTCTAAGAAAACGGAATCCGTATCTGTAAAGTGTAATTTATAGTTTTTGCCATAAGCAGGTGCTAAATAATCATATATAAATCTATACATAAATAGTTTAGCTAATTCTAAGTTAGTGAATCCAATAAAATTAAACTTATCATGTTTTACGCTAATTCGACGTAAATGTACAGCACATAGTTCATCACTAAATCTAGTAGTTCTTTTATATGTACGTGTAGGTTTCCTTGTTAAATTTTGAAACCTATCTTTATCATAAACTATTTCAATATTTTGTCTATTACGCACATTTTCTAAAGTCTTACCATAAAATGCATTATTCATTAATTTGAAGAACACGTTTCCAAAATCATCTTTATTTCTTTTAGCTATTTTACGTTTTTCAATATTGAACTCTATATAATTTTTTAACCATTTAGATTTTTGATAAAATAGTTTTCGATGTATTTTGGTGAGAATCATTCCATGTTCTAAATACCAATCTAGCATTCTTCCTTCAACAACATACTTTCCTTTATGACCTTGTGTTAACATAAGTTTTTTTGTTGGTCTGTATTTCTTAGGAATTATAGATTTTTGATAATCTGAAAAATCTTCTATATTGGGAATTTTGTTTTCGGGACAGAAAGGATAATATTTTGTTGCGTCTTTTATATAATCAGGGTATGCTAAATCAACTTCATATATATAACCAAAATTATTTTCACCATTTAATGTAGGTTCGTATTCAAGAATATTACACCATTCCATCTCACCTGTTGGTAATTCTTGTATCATGCAAGAAGAATATAAGCTATTAAAATCATAATATAACAAATAGTTTTCTCTCATGATTTCATTAACTGCTGCTTGACTATCTTCATTTGATATAAGTCCTTCTATATTTTGATTAAACAATTTTATAAACTGATCACTTTCTTCTGGAGATAAAGGTTTCATTATTCCATATTCTTGTGGATTTACTTTTTTATTATAACACTAACATATCTATTACCTAAAACTGATGAAACTCCACCTCTAATCCCAGATTCAAAAAATAATAATTTATCATATGTATTTTCTTTATAATGTTTAAGTTTAACGGACTTTGTCCTAGAGCCATCGGCTTGAACACCAGTATGTTTTAATCCTGCTAACCATGTTAAACCTGGTGTAGAATGAAAATAACATGGATCTATTCCGTAATATTCTAAACACATGTCACGAAAGTTTTCAAAAAGATCAGCAAGGATTAATGCATCTATCTGAAGATATTTCATTGTATAATCATACATTGTTTTACAATTTAACTCTCTCCAATTTTTTTCAGCTTCTGCATAATCTTCTTTAGATAATTGTGATTGTTTTAATGTTGATTTAAATTTATTTATTGGAGGAAGTTGTTTTTCTTCTATAATTTTATTCATAGAATTAAAATCTCCAGTTAAACCAGTCTTCGACTGTGAACCACAGATTAAATATTCATACGGAAATATTCCTTTTAAAGGTTTACAATTATATTTATTTAATATTTTACATTGTTCAGATTTCAAAGTTTTTCCCATAACATCTAATGAATAAAGAGTAAAAAATCTAAATGCATCTAAAATTCTAATACAACCTAATTGCATTGAAAAATATTCTTCTTCTGTTTTACATAGTACATTTATTTGTTGTTGTTGTAATTTTTCAGATGAAAATAAATCTTTCATTACTAGATGGAAATCATATTTAGAACCATTGTAGAAATATAGAGGAACAAAGTTATATTTAAATTTATTAGCATTAAGATTACAAGAATTATGTGCTGCACCTCTATATAATCCATTTAGATGATCATGATCTTTTACTTTGACGGCAGAGCCGTCGCTTCGCTTGTCAAGATATCTACCTTTGCCATTTTTATAATTTTTTGTAAATTCTTTTCCACAGTAATAACATTTTGTTTCATTAGCAAAATTAATTTTTTCTTCATCCGTTAATGGAAGCATTGGTATATTTGTTTCAAGCAATTGTGAAAAACGTCCTTGTAATTCTTCTACTTTCTTTGTAAACATTTCTGAACTATCTTCACCATAGTATTGATAATATTCTGATTTAAATAATTCAGGATAATTTGAATGAATGTACATTCCCCAACATAATGGTTTTTGTTCAAATAAATATTTTTCTTTACTTTGTTCACGTGTACTTTTTTCATAATTATCATTTTCAGAATCGGGCGAAGCCCTCGAAGACATCTCCGATGTTCCGTGCTTTTGTGTCATATTAACATTATATGCTTCGAAATCACAATAAATAGTAAAGGGTACTTTATTTTTCAAATGTCTATTATACGAGTATATTAAATAATCATCTTTAGGAAAAGTATTTTCAACTGCTTCATTTTGTTGGCAATTCTCCAAATGTCTATTCATTTCTTCTTTAGTTCTAAAGCTCGTCATACATTGGAGACAGGGAAAATTAGCATTATCTGAAGTTTTTGTAAATATAGAAACATCTTTACACAATATAAAATGATCCTGATAATATAATATATTCGCCTGTGCTGATTGTTTAGTTTGTTTTAATTTTTCAAATTTATCTTGATATATTTCATGTGTTAAATCGATATGTCTTTGAAAATCTTTTTCAGACTGTTGATAATTTTGATTTAATATTTGTAGCTGTTGTTCATATTCTTTATTATATTGTTCTTTATCTTGTTGTAGACATTTTTTTAAAGATTCATTTATTTTTTGATTGGTTTCATTTTCTTCATTATTGAATTCTTTATTGTCTTCATTATTTTCTTCATTTAATTTTTGTATCGTTTCTATCTTATTTTGATATTTATGGCCATATTCTTGTACTAATATTTTTGTTTGTTGCTGATAATCTGTTTTACATTTTTGTAAACTTTCATTTAAATTTTGTAATTTTTGTTGATATTCTAAAGATAAAGATAAATAATCGGAATCATAATCATAATTATAATTACGTCCTTTATAATTATTATGATTAATCATTATTGGTGATAGTGTTTTTATAATTTCAAATTTTTCAGTACATATTATATTTCCTTGGTAAAAAATATTATGATGCATGTAATTTCCTCTTTTATTGTATGCTATTTCTGATTGACATAAATTTTTATTATTCAAATAAAATCTTTTTGAATCTGAGTAAAGTGGAGTAATTTTACCAATAGAAACATAATTCACATTTAATTCAAAAACATTTACTTCTATTAAATTTTTATTCTTTTTATGAAACTTTTTTAACCTATTATAATCATATGAAAATTCATGTAAGCCATCCGAAAGATCAAATTCATTTATATATTCTTTTTTGTCGTAATGACTTAGTCTTTCTTTATGATATTCTGCAGGATGTAAATGTGCTATAATACTCCACAGAAAACAATAATCATCTTCATTTTTTATGTTGATTATTTGTGGTGAACTGAAAGGTAAATGAACATAACTACCACCAGTATTATTTTTATATTTATCAATTACTATTTTCTTAGATAGTATTTTAACAAATCTCGAACCAGATTTACGTAACTGGGCTTCAATTATACAATTTTCTAATTTAAGTATCATTTGTTCAAATATGGGTTGTATATCATTTACATTATGAATTTCTAGTGAATTTGTAAAATGTCCTTGTATTATTTCTTCAGGAATTCCATCAGGTCCATTTTTTGTATAAAGTACTTCTACATTCATATAACATTTGAAAGATTTCTTAAATATTTTGAAAAAGTTTGTTAATACATTATAAAAAGTTTCATCGGTTTCATTATATTCAACAGACTGATTAAATAAATATTTTATATTTGCTAAGGCTTCATCTGTTTTTTTAATTTCGTTTAATTCATCTATTTCGTTAAATTCATCTGTATCGCTAAATAAATATCTCCCATCTGGTAGGGTCTCATCTTCACTATTGAAGACTTTTTTATATTCCGAATGTGAATAATCATCAAACATTTTTTTAACTTTTATATCAGTAGGTAATGTTTCTAGATAGTTTATATAATTGATTAATTTTAATATATTTCCTTCATCAACTCGAACTACATTTTGTAAATGCAATTTACTATTTAAATGAGATTGATAACTTCTTTTTGTTTGCAACTTTTTTTACATAAGACACAATAAAACTTGGTATTTTCCATTTTTTTATTTTTTAAAGAAAAAAATTGTGTTTTAATTTTAGATATAAACATTCTAATATCAAGGTCTTGAGTGTTATTTTATATTATTATATATTTCAACTTCTTTAGTTATTTTATTTTCTTTATCATATAATGTTTTATAATATTAAGTTTTATCATATAACGTTTTATCACATTGAGTTTTATCATATAACGTTTTATCAAAAGATAATTTAAATTTATTTTCACTAAATATTGATTCTTCATCATCATAAATTGATTTTTCATCATCATAAATTGATTATTCATCATCATAAATTACACTTTTTGGGATTGGATACCATTCTCTTGTTGGAATATCTAACTCTAAATTACATTTTTTATCTGATAATAATATAATAGAGAAAAATATTGGTCTTTGATCTCTTTTGGAAAATTTAATAACACCACCATAATCTGAATCACTTTTAGTTTTTATTAAAGATGATAAAATTTTAAATTGATTAGATGTAAATCCTAATTTAAATTTTGTAGACCCGACACATAGTTGTTTAACAGTATCTTCAACTATACCATCATTATTATATTCAATTGTAAGAAAATGAAATTTAGATAAATTTTGATTATATGTAGTATAATTAATATTATAATATATATATAAATATTAATATTAATATATATAAATATATATATATTAATATCATGTACATCAGTATGAGATATAAATTTTTCTTCACTTAAATTTTTATTATTACTTATATTTTTATAATCTTTTTTACCATTTACACCTTTTTCAGATGTTTCAGAATCATCATTTATATTATCATCATCTATATTATTATCATTATTATTATTATAAGATTCTTTAAGATCGGGCAAAGCCCTACAACCTTCGGTTCGTTTATTATGATTATGATTATGGTCATTGTTAATAGTATAACGTGTTGTCCACATATAAATTTTTTCTTGTTGAGCCAAGCCATTTATGTAAGATTTTAACAAATTAATATTTAAATTTGAATATAATCCTATATATGTATCATCATCATATCTTTGGGGCATTTCTAATGTTTCTTGTTTATAAATTGTGTCTCTATAATAAACTTGACATAATAATTCTTCGTTATGCTTTTTACTCTCGATATGAATATTATATTGGTTTTGTTCATCAACAAATAATCTTATTTTTTTTTTTGGAAAAAGATTTTAATTTTTTAACTAATTCTTTAATATTGATATAATTAATAATTTCAGTTTCTATCCAATCAGTATTACTAATTGGTAAAACTGCTCTAATAAAACCATAAACGTTATTATGACCTATTATAACCATATTTTCATTATTTAATTCTACATATGCAACATCATTATATTTACTTACAATCTCCATAAATTTAATAAATGGATCACCTGGAAAAATACAATAGTTAGATTCTATAGAAGGTAAACCTTTTTTTGTTCTTTAAATATTTCGGCTTGTAATTCAAATAAAATATTAACATCCATACATGGATTATTATTATTATTATCAAAACATTTATTTTCAAATCCCGTTGATTTCGTCGAATAAGAACAGGATGATGCGGACGAATATAATTTTTTTAAATTTGCTTTATCCATTTTTTTATTTTTATTAGAAAAAATTTTATTTTTTTATTTTATTATAAAAAATTTTATTTTTTTATTTTTTTATTTTTATTAGAAAAAAATTTATTTTTTTATTGTTAAAAAATGATGTTACCAAATGTTGGTGGAGGTTCATATATCCCGAACAATCGTGAATTAGAAATAGAAATAGAAAATTATATCATGAAAACTGGAGACGTTTTATCTGATCCATTGCATCTTTCTATTCTTCCGCAACAAAATACAGAGTTGACAAATAAACAATATGTTGATACACAAATCAATGACTTAAAAGAAAAATATATAAACGATGTTTTGGTTCCACTGATGAATGAATTAAAGTTGCTTAAACTTAATGACAAATCATTAAACGAAAAATTATTAAAACTTGATAAAAAGGATAGAGAGCTAGAAGCAGATATAGCAAAACTTTTTAAAAAGATTTCTGAACAATCAAAAATTTTAATATTACTTTCTTTAAATTTAAAATCTGCAGTCATTAAAAATAAACATCAGATAAAAATGTTAAAAGAACAATTAGAAGATGAAATAGAAAATCTACCTGAAAGAATTAGAAAAAAATTAAAGCAGTTACAAACTACATTCCAAAAAAGTGTTGATGAATTAAGTTCTAAAATTACTAAACAAATGAAAAAGATGAATAGAATAATAAATGAAGTAAACTCACTTAATCAAAAAGTTGATAAAATGAAAACTCTTAAAATCAATTTAGAAAATGAATTAAAGAAAAATTTATTAGAAAACTCTAAAGAAAATAAAGAACAGTTAGATTCTGTTAAAAGACAATTAAATGTTCTTAAAATTAAGTTAAATGCTCTTAAAACGGCGTTGAAGATGAATCAGGAGAAAATGCAAGTTAATAGAAAATAAATTAAATTCATCACACGCTGCTTGACGCAATAGATAAAGTGCAACAGACAATTAATAAAGTTATCTCGAAGTTGTTGTCCATTCACAAACGTAAATCTTGATCGACGAAGTCTTGGTATTTCTAACCTATCGGAGCGAAGCTCCTCGAGGTTTTAGCCGATCGGACCAAAGGTCCTCGAGGCTTTAGCCAATCATAAACGTAAATATTTTTCCCAAAAGTCAAATTTATTCCTAAAAAATGCCTATAATTTATAAACACAATCTTAAACATTTTGCTTCAAATCAAAAAATTGATCATGAACCATCTATGAAATCTGTTTACCATTATAACAATGTAGAAACAATTCAAAAAGAAGGAGATAGTGTAAACAGCGGAGCCGGTATATTTTCTGGTATTGGAAGTATCGTTAACTTAATTAAAAATAATAAAGATTTGATTACATCTGCTGCAAAAGGAGCAGCTGCTATAGGTAGTACAGCTAAAGCCATATCAAATGCTGTTAAGTCTCAAAACGAATTAAAACAACTAGAAACTATTCGTAAACTTAAGAATGATTCTGAAGAACTAAAAAAATTAAAAAAAACTTTCAGAGGAAACAAAAAACAAAATTGCTAACATAGCTGTGGGGGGTGATAGTAAAAAGGGGAAGAAAACAGGCGTAGCCATAGAACGTTCAACTGAAGAAATAAGAGGCAATTGTCTAGCAAAATTCTAAAATTATATTTTAGTAAAATTTTTTTAGTAAATTATTTTTAGTAAAATTTTTTAGTAAAATTTTTAGTAAAATTTTTCTGTCCGTGAGAAAAATGAAAATGTCAAATTATTTTTTATAAAAATGTCTTTGCTTATTGAAAATAAATTTAGATTAGACGAACCTCCGCTCGTCAGTTATAATCAAAAAAAGAATGACTATATAAGAATTGCTATGAATCCCGGATCTTCTAGTAGAGTAAATACTGGAGGAGATTTAATCTTTGAAGTTGATAATCAGCAGAGTTATATATATCTACCTGATTCATTTTTGCACTGTGAATATTCTTTATATAGTGATGCCAATTTTACAACACTATTACCAGATACCGATAATATTGCATTAGAGAATAATTTTTTTCCAAGATTATTTACACCAATGCGTTTAGATGTTGCAACTCAAAATATAGAAACAATAAGTGATTCTCTAGGTGTAATTGATACAATGCTTAGATTTGTAACAATTGGTGAAAATAATAAAAAGCATGAAATCGAAGGTTGGTTTCCTGATACTAATGATGGTATAATTGTTGATGATTTAACTCACGCTGGAACAGATGCAGCAGGAATTGCGAAAGATGTAGAAAGTATTGCAAATCATTTAAATAAAAAAAAACAATAGTGCATATAAAGAAAGACGTGAATTTAACAAGAAAAGTAAACAGACAGTAAATTGGTCATTGTCTTCATTATTCGGATATTTAGATTATGATAAAATATCATATCAATTAAAATTTAAGTTAATAATTCATCGTACAACAAATAATGAATCAATCTTTTTTGGTAAGACTGGAAAAAAAGCATATTTAAAAATTGATAGACTTGAATGGTGGATAAATCATATTACTCCTAGTTTAGATGTTGAAACAGCTATTGCAAAAAGATTAAATACTAACAAACCAATTCCAGTAAATTTTCTAAAGCGTACTGCTAGTTCAGTAACTTTTTCCGAACAAAGATTTAACTGGCATTTTACTAGAACTTCGAGTACTCCAAGATATTTATTACTATCTTTTCAAAGAAATGATTCTCCAAGATTTGATAAGAACAACAATCTTTTTCATATTAATACAATTCGAAGTTTACAAGTTTCATTAAATCAAACCCGATATCCAATTGATCCATTAAGATTCGATGATACCAATAATCAATTTATGGAAGGATATGATGCTTATAAAAATCTTTGTATAGAATTTGAAGTTAAACCACAATTAACTCCTTGAGATTGGAGACATTTATATCCTGTTTTCTGTTTCGATTTAAGTGCACAATCTGAAGATATTATCAAGACTGGTTGTGATGTAACAATTAATATTGAAAAGAAAGATTCCACAACTTCATTGATGGCTTATGGTTTATTGCTAGAAGATGTAAAATATTCTATTGAAATTCTTAATGGAAAGATGGCTAGGATAAGTTAATTAAAATTTTTTGGTAACTTGAAATTTTTTCATAACTAGAATAGATAAAAATTTTTGATAACTTAAAATTTTTCATAACTAGAATAGATTAAAAAAATTCTTAGATTAAAATTTATTCATAACTAGAATAGATTAAAATTTTTCGTAACTTAAAATTTTTTTATTAAAAATGTCGCAAGCGAAAAGTAATAATAATGAAACTGTTGAATTAAAATTACGTAATATTGTTGACAAAAATACACCTAAAACTATTACTATTAATAAAAAAAGTATTACATAAGTAAACCAATGATAGAGAATATTCAATTACGAGAAGAAAAGAATGGCGGGATTCTCCCATTAATTCCTCTAATAATAGGAGGCATAGCAGCTGCGGGAAGTGTCGCAGGTGGGACAGCTGGTATTGTCCAAGCAGTAAATAAAAATAAATCAGAGAAAGCAGCATTGGAAGAACAAAAACGTCATAACAGAGAGTTAGAGAAAGTTGCTAGGGGAGAAGGAGTAGTAGGTAATTTTATTAGTAAATTAAAATTAGTCGATGAAGGAAAACGAGTTCTTAAAAATATTCTTCACAATGTTGATGATTTAATTGAAATTAAATAAACTAAAGATGGTTCTGGAATATATCTAAGTCCTAGTATGATTCGGTAATAACCTCAGGACCTTTGGTTCTATAGGTTATTAACCTCAGGACCTTTGGTCCGATTAGGTAAAACATTTATTTTATCTTTTAAAATTAATTCTACAAATTCCTAAAATTTGATTAAATTAAAAATTGCTAATTTAGATTTATTAAATTATCTATTAAACAAAAATAAAAACTCAAATTGTCAGCATATTGGAGGTGACATACAAAAAGCATTAGAAAACTTTCCTGGATTTATTTGGAGTAAATAATCGAAAGAAAAACATCTTCCTGGTCATTCGTATACCGGTCCAGGAACTCGATTAGATATAAGACTAGATGAGAATAATAATCCAAAACCAGGTGAAGAACCAATAAACAGAGTAGATGCCGCAGCTTACAGACATGATTTAGCTTATCGAAATCATGACCTAAAATCTGGTCATGCAGCTGATAAGATGATAGAAGAATTAGATAGTATTCAAAATCCTACATTTAGAGAAAGAATTGAAAGAATGTTTGTTAAGAAAGCTTTACAAGCTAAAATATTATTCGGTCAGGGTTTAAATGAAACGACAGCAAAGTTGTCTGAGAGCAACGCTCGAACCTACGCGTCCGAAATTCATAAAGAATACAGAAGGCCTAAATATTTATTGAAAGTAAAAGTATTTAATAAAGATGATATTTGGAGTGCTGATCTTATTCATATGCCGAATGAAAAAGATTATAAATACGCATTGACCGTTATAGATTTATATACACGATACGCTTGGGTAAAGCCTTTAAAAAATAAAAGTGGTCTATCAGTTAAATATGCGTTTGAAGAAATCTTTAAAGAAACTAATAGAAAGCCAAAGAAATTGTTTGTTGATAAAGGGTCTCAGTTTTATAACAGAAATGTTAGGCCACTATTTGAAACTGTTTATTCAACTGAAAATGCAGGAAAGGCTGTAGTGATAGAAAGATTCAATCGGACGTTAAAAAATAAATTATTCAAGAAATTTACTGAGCAAAGAAATCAGAAATGGTCGAAGATATTACCAGGAATTGTAGAAGAGTACAATAATAAAGTTCATTCTGGTATTGAAGAAACCCCAAAGAATGCTTCTGACGACCCTGATTTAATACGAAAGAAAATATTCGAAAATAATTATTCGAATGAGAGTAATCCGAATTTGCAGAAACTTAAGCCGAAATTTAAAATTGGTGATAGAGTTAGAATATTTAAGTATAAGAATAAATTTGAAAAAGGCTTTGTTGGATACTGGACGAAAGAGATATTTGAAGTTTGTAAAATAAATCAAACTTATCCGATTACTTACGAAATCAAAGATTTAGATGATGAAGATGTCAAAGGCCGATTTTATCAAAATGAATTACAACGAACTGATTTTTAATTATCATTATTATTATTATTCAATTCTAACATAATATCAAGAAATGGTACTCCTTTTTGTAATTTAAATAAAACATAAAGACATAATTGCCCACAGTAAGTAGTTCCTGGTTTTTGAAATTGAAACGTATTATAAGATCCATTGACGAGTAATTTTTTGACTTCATTTGTAGGTGGAAGTCCATAAGAATCGAAATAGTAATTATCTCCGTTTATATTAAACGTTCCTGCAGACCAATGTACTCCTTTTTCATCTGTTGTGTGAAGATTTGTTATGAAATTTATAGTTATTGTTGGCTTATTTTTGATCAATTGTAATTCGTCTCTCATTAGAACATGAAAATTCTTTATTCCTAATTGATTTGCGATTTTCTTTAGATCAAAATTTGTAGTTGTTTGCGTTCCATATAATTTAAAAAACTCATTTATGTTGCTCATTTTATAATAAAAAATTTCTTAAGGGACCCCTAGAAGTCAGAAGGGACTCCTAGAAGTTAGAAGGGAGGGGGTAGTAGAACTACGTTCAGATGTTATTGAAGGATATATTCTTGCGGTTTCTTCCACTTTTGTTTCTTCCACTTTTAAAGAAATATTTTTAGTCACATGATATATTTTAAAAACCTGAAAAACGTCTAAACTCATGAATTTGAAATTCTCAACTTTTATGATTTTCGGCGTCCTGGAACGGTCATGATTTGAGCAATGAAAAATGTCATAATCACAAATTTGAGATTCTTAACTTTTATGATTTTTTCGGTGTCCTGGAACGGTCATGATTTGAGCAATGAAAAATGTAATTCTCAAATTTTGAGATTTTGAAGAATTTGGAAAATTGGGTATTTTTAAAAACGCCTAAATTTATGAATTTAGGTCTTCATAACCTGAAAAAGGGTTCAAATTCATGAATTTATGTCGTTTTTAAAAATACCATTTTTTGAAAAAATGGTACTTTTTGAATGGACTAAATTCATGTATTTAGGTCTTAAAAACCTGAAAAAGGGTTCAAATTCATGAATTTATGTCGTTTTTAAAGATACTATTTTTTTGAATTTTATGGTGTCCTGGAACGGTCTTTTGCCCATTACTTACTATACTATATACTATATACTATATACTATACTATATACTATACTATATACTATACTATATACTATACTATACTGTATACTATATACTATATACTATACTATATATTATACTATGTACTATACTATATACTATACTATATACTATATACTATACTATATACTATACTATACTATATACTATATACTATACTATATACTATAATATATACTATATACTGCTATGAAAAGTAATGTGCCAGTAATGTGTAGTTGTAGTGCAAATTTAATCCAATTGTCCAACATCAAATCCGTCTCAAAAATGATTTTTACTTTGTTCGGCGCGCAATTTTGTGCCTAAAAGACAACGGAAAGTGACAGATCTACAATCTACGCAACTGAAAAAGCACTCGACATCATGTTAGAGTAAGCATATTAGGTAGAGTAGCAACTTTGTATTAATTAAATCCTCAGGTGCATGCAGCTTTCGATTTTATTGAATGAACTCGAGTTTTGACCCAGCACCACATGCAAAATAAGCAAATTTCTATTCCTTGTAGAAATTAACACGGAATCGACTGATCATGATAGTAATACAGAAGGAAGAATAGTATTTCACAAATACTCCGTGTCATGACAACTTTGAAGAGGTGATGCTTATTGAATTATCTTCTATGGAAGTGACTATTACTTTCATGCTCAGCCTTGCATTAATTAAGTAAAATAGATGATTTGACTGCATTGATTTTTGTCCGAAATACATGCTGCTGTTAGGCAATCAGCTTAATTTCCATTTATTAGGATAATTGTTAACAAAGTTTCATTTTTCGACATCCAATCCGTTTCATGCTACTTATATATTAAAGTCTGAAGTACCAAATCATCAGTATCTAAGCACAGGAATAATTTGCAAAAATTGAGCTTTTTAAAAATTGATCAAATATTTTTTTGGATCGCAGGAACATGATCTATGCAAAAAAACTGAATCTTTTGATATAAAAATTTTTAGTGCATGCTTAGATTTTTTTGAGTCGACTCTCTGCCTATAATACACTTACCCTACGCTCGACATGATCCTTCAAACCGATATTTCGGATGATAACAGCAGCATGTATTTCGGACAAAAATCCATGCAGTCAAATCTTCTATTTTACTTAATTAATGAAAGTCCTAAAATACACGGCATATCTTAAATGTGGGGACAGCTTCAGTGAGCCATGGGACAATAGGTAATTCACTATACTCCCGGAATATTCTCAATCAAAATATTTCATGAACAATCAGCATTATCGTCTGTCGACTAAATAAAAGTCACGTGTGTGAAGTTAGCACCGCCACTCAGCACCGCCATCTTGAAAAATGGAATGTGCCAGTCAAACCAACGATCAGAATCGATCTAGATGGAGTGTGCCAGCATGTGCCACTCACTATTTTGAAAGAATTCCCCCTAGTTTAGGAGAAATCGCTGGTTGAAAGTTCGACATGGCGGTGATGTGAAGTTAGCACGCCATTAAAATTTTTTTCCAAAATACACAATCAAAACATACGAAACACGCACAACAGATAGAAGACCATCAAAAACATTGTGCCAGCACCTTTCAGCAACTAAATCCCCGTACTTGCTGAGAAATTAGTCCCCGAAACCACAAAATGGCGGTGATGTGAAGTTGGCACCGCCACTGAAGTCTTTTTTTAAAATACGCAATTAAAACAAGCGAGACAACTACAACTGAAAGATGACCATCAAAAACATTGTATCAGCAAGTTTCTTCTCCTAAGACGCCGTACTTGCGGAGAAATTAGCCCCCGAAAGCTCAATGCGCTGGTGGTGATGTGAAGTTGGCACCGCCATCTTGAAAAATGGAATGTGCCAGTCAAACCAACGATCAGAATCGATCTAGATGGAGCGTGCCAGAATGTGCCACTCACTATTTTGAAAGAATTCCCCCTAGTTTAAGAGAAATCGCTGGTTGAAAGTTCGACATGGCGGTGATGTGAAGTTAGCACCGCCACTAAAATTTTTTTTCCAAAATACACAATCAAAACATACGAAACACGCACAACAGATAGAAGACCATCAAAAACATTGCGCCAGCAAGTTTCAGCACCTAAATACCCGTACTTGCTGAGAAATTAGTCCCCGAAACCACAAAATGGCGGTGATGTGAAGTTGGCACCGCCACTGAAGTCTTTTTTTAAAATACGCAATTAAAACACGCGAGACAACTACAACTGAAAGATGACCATCAAAAACATTGTGCCAGCAAGTTTCTTCTCCTAAGACGCCGTACTTGCGGAGAAATTAGCCCCCGAAAGCTCAATGCGCTGGCGGTGATGTGAAGTTGTCACCGCCATCTTGAAAAATGGAATGTGCCAGTCAAACCAACGATCAGAATCGATCTAGATGGAGCGTGCCAGCATGTGCCACTCACTATTTTGAAAGAATTCCCCCTAGTTTAAGAGAAATCGGTGGTTGAAAGTTCGACATGGCGGTGATGTGAAGTTAGCACCGCCACTAAAATTTTTTTTCCAAAATACACAATCAAAACATACGAAACACGCACAACAGATAGAAGACCATCAAAAACATTGCGCCAGCACGTTTCAGCACCTAAATACCCGTACTTGCTGAGAAATTAGTCCCCGAAACCACAAAATGGCGGTGATGTGAAGTTGGCACCGCCACTGAAGTCTTTTTTTAAAATACGCAATTAAAACACGCGAGACAACTACAACTGAAAGATGACCATCAAAAACATTGTGCCAGCAAGTTTCTTCTCCTAAGACGCCGTACTTGCGGAGAAATTAGCCCCCGAAAGCTCAATGCGCTGGTGGTGATGTGAAGTTGTCACCGCCATCTTGAAAAATGGAATGTGCCAGTCAAACCAACGATCAGAATCGATCTAGATGGAGCGTGCCAGCATGTGCCACTCACTATTTTGAAAGAATTCCCCCTAGTTTAAGAGAAATCGCTGGTTGAAAGTTCGACATGGCGGTGATGTGAAGTTAGCACGCCATTAAAATTTTTTTCCAAAATACACAATCAAAACATACGAAACACGCACAACAGATAGAAGACCATCAAAAACATTGTGCCAGCACGTTTCAGCACCTAAATACCCGTACTTGCTAAGAAATTAGTCCCCGAAACCACAAAATGGCGGTGATGTGAAGTTAGCACCGCCACTGAATGTTTTTTCCGAAATTGGAACCACTCAATGGAGGTATTGTAAAATTTTCCACTTCAACATTAAACCGTTTGCTTACTGGCTATACAGATATCAATGCAAATACGAATATCTCGACAGGTGAATACCGTCATGTGCCTGAACTGTTAACAGAAAGCTGAAGCTATTACTTTGTTCAAAACTCTGTAAGACAGTGAAGGCATTTGACGAGTATATGCAATGGCATAACTAGGAAGACTTACTTTCTTATTAAAGGCCATTGATGAATAGCATGCGATTCGTTTATGTCTCCCCGCATGAAGGAGGAGAGTTCGCGACTTACAACGGCAAAACTATTGGTAATGGTTTGAATTTTTCATTTGACCAACGACGTCCCATGATTGGTCAGTTTTCGGTTGCCATATGATCAATATATCGATAAACATTTTCATTTGTTTGCCGTGGAAAATATATCACGGCATGCGATTAATTACAGCCTGTACAACTTAAAACAAGAATGATTAAATAGATGAGTTTATGAAATAATGAAAATACTCTACGAATAGTTTAGATATTGTGACTTCAACCTAGATCATATGAAGTAGATGAGTCTCAATATCCCTTCAATTTTGAGTATGCTTGCACATCCAGTGAATCAGAAATTCTTGAAGTCAATTGAAACATTGATAGAAAACAATGTTGGCAATATCTACAATCATCATTATTAGTGTCATGATGTGCGTACATCTTTATCGCATTTGATGATCTTGATGAACAATCGAAGCAATAACATTAGGAGATCGAAGGGCATATTTCCAGCGTTGTCAGACTGCTTCATCGAAGAAGCATGATGCTCAATTGAGTTTGTGGTGCTTTCAAACATAGAGTAGGGATATATGGGATATCCTAATATAGTTACTCCATGCTTTCCAAAGTGCGCAATCTTTTTGGAAAGGAATTATCAAACTACATCGTTCAAACCATAGAGTAGGTTCTAACCTACAGTGGAAACAGATTCTCATAAAATTGAGGCTGGTTTTTTAACCCAATTAATTGTCTGGAAAATTTTTATCTTTTCTCTCGATCCACACAAAATTGCGGGAATTTTTAAAATTCCACAAGTGTGTGTATCAAACACATTTATTTAATCATTCTTGTTTTAAGTTGTACAGGCTGTAATTAATCGCATGCCGTGAATATATTTTCCACGGCAAACAAATGAAAATGTTTATCGATATATTGATCATATGGTAACCGAAAACTGACCAATCATGGGACGTCGTTGGTCAAATGAAAAATTCAAACCATTACCAATAGTTTTGCCGTTGTAAGTCGCGAACTCTCCTCCTTCATGCGGGGAGACATAAACGAATCGCATGCTATTCATCAATGGCCTTTAATAAGAAAGTAAGTCTTCCTAGTTATGCCATTGCATATACTCGTCAAATGCCTTCACTGTCTTACAGAGTTTTGAACAAAGTAATAGCTTCAGCTTTCTGTTAACAGTTCAGGCACATGATGGTATTCACCTGTCGAGATATTCGTATTTGCATTGATATCTGTATAGCCAGTAAGCAAACGGTTTAATGTTGAAGTGGAAAATTTTACAATACCTCCATTGAGTGGTTCCAATTTCGGAAAAAACATTTAGTGGCGGTGCCAACTTCACATCACCGCCATTGAGCTTTCGGGTTGGCTTTCCACCAACTGTGGTGGGATTTTCGTGAAATAAACGAGTGGCACATGCTGGCACACTCCATCTAGATCGATTCTGACCGTTGGTTTGACTGGCACATGCATTTTTCAAGATGGCGGTGCCAACTTCACATCACCGCCATTTTGTGGTTTCGGGGCCTAATTTCTCCGCAAGTACGGCGTCTTAGGAGAAGAAACTTGCTGGCACAATGTTTTTGATGGTCATCTTTCAGTTGTGCGTGTTTCGTATGTTTTGATTGTGTATTTTGGAAAAAAATTTTAATGGCGTGCTAACTTCACATCACCGCCATGTCGAACTTTCAACCACCGATTTCTCTTAAACTAGGGGGAATTCTTTCAAAATAGTGAGTGGCACATTCTGGCACGCTCCATCTAGATCGATTCTGATCGTTGGTTTGACTGGCACATTCCATTTTTCAAGATGGCGGTGCCAACTTCACATCACCGCCAGCGCATTGAGCTTTCGGGGGCTAATTTCTCCGCAAGTACGGCGTCTTAGGAGAAGAAACTTGCTGGCACAATGTTTTTGATGGTCATCTTTCAGTTGTAGTTGTCTCGCGTGTTTTAATTGCGTATTTTAAAAAAGACTTCAGTGGCGGTGCCAACTTCACATCACCGCCATTTTGTGGTTTCGGGGACTAATTTCTCAGCAAGTACGGGTATTTAGGTGCTGAAACGTGCTGTCACAATGTTTTTGATGGTCTTCTATCTGTTGTGCGTGTTTCGTATGTTTTGATTGTGTATTTTGGAAAAAAAATTTTAGTGGCGGTGCTAACTTCACATCACCGCCATGTCGAACTTTCAACCAGCGATTTCTCTTAAACTAGGGGGAATTCTTTCAAAATAGTGAGTGGCACATGCTGGCACGCTCCATCTAGATCGATTCTGATCGTTGGTTTGACTGGCACATTCCATTTTTCAAGATGGCGGTGACAACTTCACATCACCGCCAGCGCATTGAGCTTTCGGGGGCTAATTTCTCCGCAAGTACGGCGTCTTAGGAGAAGAAACTTGCTGGCACAATGTTTTTGATGGTCATCTTTCAGTTGTAGTTGTCTCGCGTGTTTTAATTGCGTATTTTAAAAAAAGACTTCAGTGGCGGTGCCAACTTCACATCACCGCCATTTTGTGGTTTCGGGGACTAATTTCTCAGCAAGTACGGGTATTTAGGTGCTGAAACGTGCTGTCACAATGTTTTTGATGGTCTTCTATCTGTTGTGCGTGTTTCGTATGTTTTGATTGTGTATTTTGGAAAAAAAATTTAGTGGCGGTGCTAACTTCACATCACCGCCATGTCGAACTTTCAACCAGCGATTTCTCCTAAACTAGGGGGAATTCTTTCAAAATAGTGAGTGGCACATGCTGGCACACTCCATCTAGATCGATTCTGATCGTTGGTTTGACTGGCACATTCCATTTTTCAAGATGGCGGTGCTGAGTGGCGGTGCTAACTTCACACACGTATAAAAGTCACCATCTAATGAAATAATCAGAGCGTTCGACAATTTGCTAATAATAAAAGAAGATTAACGTAAAGCGCTTGGAAAATATTCAGAACAACAGGATGGACAACGTATATTAAAGCTGACTCATATTTATGGCTACATTGATTGGTAATTGGGTAAACACAAAATAAATGCACTCGACGTTAGAAAGCACTTAGCGATTTATGAACATGATCAGTAAATTAGCCATGACAGATTAAGAACCAAGAGTGACCTCAATCATAATTGACATTTCTGTATCAGATAATTATCGGAAAATGATAGCTACTATCGATCATGAATCGATGTGTGACAAATTTTGAGACTCATGTTGAGATGAAATTTTCGTATAATAGAATTTTAAAAGTGTAAAGTAGCATATAAGTGCAATTACCAATGTGGAAAGAGAGATTCAACAAATCTCGTTATGCTACCAATCCTGGGATGTCAATCATTTGGGGGTCATTGGTCGGTGTATAGTGAAGGTTAAGGCAACAATCATGTGTGTCTATCAGAAAAGTATCAGTTGCATCGGATCGGTCCACACCTGGATCTGAATTTTCCCGGCAAAAATTGCTCGGTCCTCGTTTCTTCTTTGCGGCATTTGCCAAGCCAGACGGCAAATTTCAGGCACATTGACAAATCTGCGTACGCTCCTACCCTCGCCTTTACTTGCGGGGACTTACTCTTGCTGGCATGGTGGTTCGACTTTTGTGATGAAAAGTTTGTCATTTATTTGACTGCTGTCGTGTGGCTCTTAATTGTCTGAAGGCATTGACTGGCGTGCGAAGACATTTTGATGAGCTCCTCCGTAACCAACAAAGGCTGCCTGTCTAATAGAGATAGAATGATTTATCTTCATGCAGTCGAAACTGCCAAAAAGTAGCTCAACGCCAAAATGGTTGATATACATTTTCCTTAATGACAGCTCATGCGCTCACTTCTAACTAGAAATTGATAGTCGACTGATGAAAAATGTCTGTTGGTATTTTGAAAATGTTTTTCAAATTGCGAAGAATCGACATAAATTGCTTTGCGATTGTTGTACGACATTATCCACCGCTGAAGGATATTCAGATATGATGATAACAGATTTCTGCTCCTGGTAAAGACATAAATCTTGTCAGTTTAGCAATATAAGTCATTTGACTTCTATTGCTAAACGTGCAGCATCGCTCGGTCAATTTCATGAATCTTGTCAGTGACTGATACACGACAGAATCAGATACAAGCATTTTAGCGTTCATCTATCCATGTTGGCGTCAATAATCCTACTGACCTGATGTCTGGTAGTGTTAATAAATTTCTGCTATTGCTTTTTTCCTCCGATTAGCGTCATTGATCTTTGTTATCCGATATTTCCATTTGTGTTCACAATTTATCTTATTGTGAGGCAATTTCGAATCATGCTCGATTCCCTATCTCAATAGAATCATCTTATCAGTTAATCGTATCATATTTCACCTCTTTTACAACTAGTAATGCAGACATTTTTGATGATTCCCGGGGGAATTTTGTTATCTCAAATGAGAAGAAAATGATTATTCACATTGTATATGTGGGGAACGCAAATGTCATAGATGTGGAATGGGTAACACAAACAATGGCTTGAATCTTGTCGCAATGTTTCTCATTCTCAGACTTTTATGTTGCGGAATACAAGTGATGATAAAAGTTTTGTCTCGTATTCTTCGTTTTGTCTCATGTCATTTCAAAATCGTGTGATTCTGCTACAGGAAGATCATACACGTTTATCAAGAAGTTGGTTTTTCGGAATAGCGGAATAGTAAGTCTATTGAGCTGGGAATCGATGCATTTTCTATTTATGACTGCGAATACGAAGCTTGTGGTACTGATAAAATCTTTCAATTTCCTCTTCTCTAAACTCAACGATTGAAGATAAGAGAGGGGGACTTATCCCAGTATTTTAAGCTGAAGTGTTACTCGCAATATTTCTCGGTGTGGGTAGGTTTTCACAAATAGTACCGTTGCAGCTGGATAGATTTGAGATTCAGAATTGGAATAGAGATAAAGTAAATGTAGCATGTGTGGTTTTAGTTGAAATATTCTGAGACTTGATGCTTCGGTAATGGAGTATGCGGATAGCATTGGAATTTGTAGACATTTTCCGACATGTTTATATTTTTCTTAATCGTAGTTGGATGTGACCCATGACCTGTCACCAATGATGTGATTGCAGCGCAAATTCGAGCCGGGCGCTAATTTGGCACGAAGTCGCGAATAATTTAAGTCTGACTCGAAGAATTTGACATTTTGCAGCGCGAAAATTATGTTATCCAAGAGTGAATTTCTTCTTTCTTTCCGGAGTTTTAGAACCACTCGATCAAATTGAACTTTCTTTTCAAAGTAATGAACATCAAATCCATTTGTTCATTCCAAATCAACAACAGAATTACTCAAACGTTAGCTTCTACGTTTCTTTTGTCTAGATAAAAGTCCAGTCATAGAGCAAGTATATTAGGGAGAGTGGCAAATCGCTATTAATTAAATTCCCAATGTGTAAACAGCTTCGATTTTATTAAATGAATTCGATTTGAGCCCAATTAGGTACAGATACCTAGTGTGAGACATGCAAATTGTTGCAGTTTTGAAGAAATTACCGGTGAATTGACTGATCATGATAGCAATCCAGAAGGAATAATAGTATTTTGCAGATCCTCCATGTCATGACTTAATAATAGCATTTTCGTAAGCGTGATCTTATCACAAGCTACCTGCCACTAGTAGAGTAAAATATCATAATCAAAGACAATGATTATTATTAACTTTAAAGGATACAGATGGGTCCACATTACCATTCAGATTCAAGGAATGAAGCATAAATTTTGTGAATCTTAGTGATTTATACTACTTATGTATTGGATTCACGTCAATAGTACATAAACACAGGAATAATTTGCAAGAATTCAGCTTCTTTAAAAGTGATCAAATACTTTCTAGATCGCAGGAACATTATCTCCGCAAAAAACTGAATCTTTTGATATAAAAATTTTCATTGTATGCAGATACTTTTTGAGTCGACACTCTACCTACTATATAGTTACTCAGAGTCAGTGATGACCCATGGAAAGTGAAGATTAATGATGAATCAACTTAGTTGCTTTCTTTTCAAATTCGCATTGGTGAACGTAGGGAGAATATTCGTAAACTTGAAACCGGACGATGTGGCGGAATCTCTCTGGTGCGAGTTGTGAAATCAGTTCTCTGTAGCTCTTCTCCACGGAATGCGGTAGTCAAAGATGCTGTAACGAAGAAGAGAAACAGCCTCTAGTGGCCAAGTCTTGTTTTACTGCAAACGGGCGAACTATTTTCAATATGCCGATAACATCCAACTTCATCAAACTTTGCGAAAGTGCATGTGCTTCTTACCAACAAAGAATAGAAGAAAAAGCGCTCTATGAGTGGCAGTAAATACTGAAAATAGAGAAAGAATCTCTTATGAAATGGAATTTGAAAAGAAAGACGACAAAAGGTCAAATCTACTCGCATTTAGCAAAAGAAAGTGGAAGAGATGCTGAAGGAGACTGCAAGAAGATGCAGAAAAATGATGGAGCAGACACGTAGATTAAAAGAGTGAACTTCAGGAAACTTGCTGAACTTTTAGAGTTCAAAGTGAAAAGATGATTGTGAAGAAAGAAATACAAACAGAGAAGATCACACAAAGCATCCTGAAACGGCAGTCTACTGGACTTACTCGATTTTGACTGCGCACGAAAAGAAATCCCGACTCAATAGTGATTAGGATTTCTGTTTTGTAACAAAGCTGTTTAGGCGGCCTATTTGAAAAGTCTAATGCGAAATGACGGGAATATTTAAATATTGAAAGTATCTAATTAATACACGACATGCTTTTAAAAATTCAAAAAATCATGGAAATGGAAGAATGCGAAGTTGTAGGTGGTTAGGGTTGGTAACCTCTAGTGAGAACGGTGGTGCCTCCCGAGGCAGATGCACTCGAACCCAGGACCTTCTGCGCCTCCTTACCGAGGCTCGGCCCTTAACCAACTGAGCCATCCTACCACATAAACTTGTCGTGCATGCGTTTTGGTGTAAGATATGATGTACTTGCAAAATGCTCCGTGTGTGTAGCCTTGTTTATAGCACATCTCTTATTACGTCTCTGATGCAGTATATCACTTTGTCTAGGTGAAGGGAAGATTGTCATCTTCATGGATCGTTTTTCATTCCGATCTCCACTGCATACGTCAGTGGTACCTGGTAACTACCGTCACTGCATTTCGGGAATCCGCATTTTCCAGACTGTCGTAAAATAGTTTGATTCTTGTGAATCATGGTAGCTTGCAGACGCCAAGAAATATTTGATACATTAAGTCACCACTAGCAGACTTAGCCAGTTGCACATGGCAAGAAATTTCTCTATTTATTAGTCGTCCCAATCAACTATTTTGCGGAATGAGAGAATTAACTCACCTGCTTCAAGCATTAAATCTAGTACATAAACATTTCAAAACTTTCGGGTGAATCTTAAGTACAGACATACTTTGTTTGTCTCAATATGCCAAACGAGAAAATTGATTGAGCAGTCACAAAAATTCCAATTCAGATTTCACAAATGCTGTCCTACTTATCCGATTCGGATGTGATTAAATTGCAATATACAAAACAAATTGGTTTCAGCTACAAAGTTTTACGCCTACATCTTGAGATGTCAAAGCGCTGTCCTCAAGTCTATCGATATATGTTTCGAATATATTTATCGATCATATGCATAGAATTCCATAGTCAACATTTGTGTTATTGGATCAACTCCAGCGAAGCGGTGTTATCACTCAATTAAACTTTTTCAACCTCAGATTTAGAGTAAAAACGGCATATTTATGACATTATAAAGAATCCACTAATATGATGCTAAATCTTTCGAAAAAACTCATGTCTAACTTTATGACCAAAAAGCATTGAATTTACATTGATTTACATTGACCTGGTGAATGGCTGCCATTTCTAGACCTAGAATTTAGAATAATAGATAATGATAGTTTCTGTAGTAAGTAGCGCAAGGCTGAACATTCGAATATTTTTGTACCTATGGATTCCTCTTCTCCATTGCACGTGAAGCAAAATTTCATTGATAATGAAATTCAATCATTAAGCAAACATTCAAATAATAATGACATAAAGCAAGGAAATATCAGTTATTCGCAATTGGAGAGCATTTTGAAAGTAATGGTCATTACAAAAGTGACAGGGTATCAAGACCAAGGAACAGAACAAAATCAAAAACTTGCATCAGATGTCAGTTTTAAAAATATCCTTTGTGAATGATGGATGTAACCACAAAGAAATCAATAAAGACGCATAATCTCAGGATAAAAATTGTCACACAATTTACAAGAAATATGTTTGCAGACACAGAACCAATAGTCTAATTCGCATTTCTTAAAAAAATAGAGTTAAAATGCGATAAACATGCAACCACAAACTAAATGTACATAAATACATAGCTAGAATGCTAGAATATTTAAGATAAGGCATCAAGAACACCGTGTCATAGATGATAAGAGTACACTTGGCGCCCTTTACCAACCCTTGACAGAAAATTACGATGACGCTGGCGCAACGGGAGTTTAGGTTTGTCTCAAGCAAGCGGCCGAAGAGAAAACTGAGAAGTAGCAGTAATAGAAGTTGATGCAATCCCACAACTTCAATCAGTAGAAAACACTAATTTCCTTTCTCCTGTCTAACTTCATAGTTCGTTATCCAATCATACATGCATGAGGAAGCACAGTTCCATGGCATGATTTTCTCTCATTTATCAACTATAAGCACGCGCAGTTTTCATTCAAACATTGAGTGTGGCATTACACTGATCCTTCGTCAACTGATCAACTTCCATAGTACGGTACATGTAATTGAAACAGTCTGGTTGAAGAGAGACTGCATAATACGAAGTTCTTCAATCTATGAGAAATGAGAATATTCTGAAGGTATGAAGGAACTATTTCTCTGTTCAAACTGTCTCGAATCCGGAACCTATTAATACAGACTTTAAAATGGGTCTGAATTTTCCGGCCCGGCCCACTTGGCCCATGATAAAAAATTGTGATATAGTGTACAATGTATATTCTGTAAACGTTCGTGGTGGATTTTTCGGAATATCTATACTTGAATTTGTAAACTTGATGAATTTGATTTAGATAATGGTCATCAGAGAAAAGTTTGCTTGTGATATGTAATTCATGGTTATAGACTACCATGCGATATGAATACTCAATCTCGACGAAAAAATTGATTCGACTTATTTCAAATTGTGACAAAACCAGTAGATAAACAGTGAAACGCACTCAGTCAGTGCTAGAAAACAATCACCTACCATTTAAGCTTGCAAGGTTTATTTTGTTGTTGCATTTTTCGATTACGCCGTTGGGTGACGATCACGTGATTCAGGCGCAAATGTAAGAACTAGGGCTCGGAAAAATATTTTTAAATATTTTGGAATTTTTGGAATATTTTGATCTTCTTATACATTTTTTATGTTTCTAAGTTTTGTGGACTCAGGGACATTTAGGCTTGCTCAAATACTTTGCATTTCGTTAAAAACCTCTGATTTAATCATATGTTAAAAGAAAAATATTTAAAATTAGGATACATCGGCAGTCGTCATATTCAAAGACTATGAACATCTTAAACTGTCTTCGACCATATTACATCAAGTTTTTAAGAAGCACTATGTTAGTTCGTAGAGGCACGCGCTTTTGCTGCAAAAAAAGAAAGGCTATACTATTGTATCTGACTGACGTCAAAGACATCTAGATACTGCGTTCAATTGAATTAGTGTTGTCAGGTAGCGAGAACGCACTCCCGCATGAAATTTATCCTTAAAAGGCTGCCACCTTTAATTTTGCCCCAATCACGAGCGTCGCGTCGAGCGTATGTTTTCGACACACAAAGCGATTTTATCGACAATCGCCGGAGTCTTACTCCGGAAGATCACTCTAAAATATTAGTCGGAAAATATTTTTACCACTAAATGGAAATAGTAAGCTAAATGGAAATACTTATATTTTTATTGGTATTAGTGTTCAGGATTTTTGGGATAAGTGAGTATCTAAATATGTTCATGGGATGAACTTAGGTTTTTCCTGAACCCTGAGGAATCATTGCTATAATTCACAGCATAATTTCTAAATTTTGTTTAAAAATTTTCCGAGTTTTGAAGTAAATGAATATTTAAATATTTTGATACTTTTGACGAAATATTTTTTCGAACCCTAGTGAGAACCCATCATCATCATCATCAGAACCCATTATCATGCTCGCCTCAGCACTTACTATGACTTGCATTAACATTTATTTTCTGGCTATCCCAGTTTACCTCCTAATTTAGGTGGTAGGATGGCTCAGTTGGTTAAGGGCCTCGCTTCGGTCTGGAAGTACAGAAGGTCCAGAGTTCGAGTCTGACGGACGTAAGCGCATAAGGCACGATTGCCACATTTGTTAAATAACATGTTTCTAATGTCAATTGAATGGCTGTTTTGTCAGTGACAAAATAACAGTTTTAACTCGCATGTCTTATTCAAAATTGCCTCTGAACGCGTTTGAACATGCAGGCATGCTTCATATAAGCGTGGTTTTAAGCACGTTTTAAACATGCTCTTAAGTAGGCAATGACTTAAAACTACTTGTATATTCTTCTTGGCATTTGGGTAAGACGGCGGGTTACTTGGGGAAGTGTGGCCAATGAATGCCTTTAGGCGCATTTCATCTCGCCTATCCCTTCACACCCGAACATCTACAGATGGGTTTGAGAATGGTATTTTTGGTCGCCTTGGCCTAATACTGCAGCGCGCAAACGTGAGGGCTCTCTTGTTGAGATCGACAAGTGTGATCGGGGCCGGGGAACTCACAAATTCGTTCTTGCCGTAGAAGGCGCCACGGAGCAAGAATTTATGAATTTTTGCAACCCCTTTTTTGAGATTACTTTATATACTTCTGTACCATACTATCTTCTTGTTGATCTAAACATAGTACATTTTCCGGTACAATCGAGATCCCAGTAATTGAAGAGTATGATATAGACTTCTTGATAGGCACCTCGATGTTTTATTCAAGACGATAGCAGATAAATACAAGTCAACTAGTATAATTTTACTGTTTACCCATAGCTTGCTGGATAGGCAAATTAGGAGGCTTGAGATTGATACATATATATATATATATATAATTGACATGATAAAAACGAGGATTTATTAATCTCACGAATCTCACCTGCATTATAGGTGCATTATCTCACACATCAAAACAACGATTGAGGTTATCGACTCATTTAATATACCGTTCAACTAAATAGAGACGATGCAAAATGCTGGAATAAAACATTAAAAATCCTCATAAAAACAAAAAAATGTGATTTTTGCTGTTTTAAATCATTTCAATTTTCAAACCATGATCCCGACCTGGCTCGTGAGTTACCCGGCGGGCCGCACACATGTTGTAATAGCTCAGATTGTTTTACCAACCAAGTGAGTCAACCTACCACCTCGACTAGTTCTTTCTATCGGGTGGCAAGTCTTTCCGTGTCTGAAGTACCCTATCTACTGTGTAAGCATGACTGACAACATTCTTCATACAAATATAGAAATTTTGCTTGTGCACACGCTGTTACGTCAGAAGGTAACAAAGGTTTCTTCCATTCTTTTGATCACTGATATTGGACGTGATTGTGTGGGGATATCATAAAACTCAACGGACACTTCCACAAACACCTGTACCTCAATAACCCTTGGGCTGAATAGTGTAATAAAACTCAAATGTGCGAGTAGCAGGAAATGATCGATTCGGATTTCATCATGCTTAACAACGTTATTTCTTTTCAAGATAATGTCTCCGATTGGTCTCGAGTTGTGATCGCCTATGAGCCAGTTTGGGCGATTGGCACCGGCAAAACTGCATCTCCTGAACAAGCACAAGAAATCCATGCGAAAATCCGAGAATGGTTAAAGAAGACCGTCTCTGAAGCTGTTGCAAGTTCTACACGTATTCTTTATGGAGGTTAGTACCATTCATTATGTTCGACAGAATTCGCCACATGAAATTATCATACATTGTCCGCAGAAAACAGAAAAGCAATTTCGATACATTCTCAGAGAAAGTAATTACTGCTTTATTAGATGATCGAGTTAATCTACCAATTTCGAATGCTTGTGTCTCATTATTTTCTAATAAAAAGATACCAGCTGTGATAAGGTTTCCTCATTGACTATGAAAATCATCTTGTATGAACGAAGCGAAATGGCCAATATCGATAAGAATCTGTCGTATCAGGTTTCGACTGCTTATCGTGAGCTATTATGGATGAATTTCTATCCTGACAAATCAGTGCAATGGAAGACACAGCAGACAAATAAGAGCGTTAATTAAGACTTATCACCATGGCTGTACTCCACCCTTATCGTTTTGTCTTTGCAGACAATTAATTTATATTCACAATTGTATGCCTACAGGAACTGGCGCCGAATTCTCAAGGCAATTTTGTAAGCGACTGGAGCTCGGATTGCGATGTACAAAATTCTCAGTCAATATATGCTACAACCTGCTGACTGTCTCGCAGTCTTACTTTGGCTTTCATAAATTGAATGTGGAAGAGAGTTTAGTATATCGAGATCATGTTATTTGAATTGAATGTCGAACACCTTTGCAGGTGTTGTCTTGAAGTCGATAGTTGTAATCAGAAAACCAATTAGTTATTCGAATTTCATTTTAAATTACAATTGTTCGATAAGATTGCAGGTCACGCATCGTCAGATCTCAGGAAGACGCAAGAGGAATGATAAACTGAAAAATGATCTTTTACTTCAGTAGGGAAGCCAGGATTATCTGAGAGATGGACACAAGGTTGAACTTTTATTATCTCGTATATAGGTCACTATGAATTTTTCTCCAACCCGTCATTTTAGATAATTCCCGAACTCACTCTCATCTGACTGCAATTAAGAACTTGCTGTTTAATTTAGAGCAAATACATGAGCAATCTGTGATATTAATTGCTAAATAGTAGATCAAAATGTTTCGCGACGCAACTTTCGCGCATGATTAGATAAAGGAAATATGAGCTTGACCATAGAGAGCAATTATCAATTTTTCGACGTTAATGAACTGGACGCATGACGCCTCAAGCAAGCCTGCTGAATGCTGAGCTTCCCTGGTATCCGAGTCTTCATGTCTCATTCACTATTGGCCCTCCTCCTGGGGTTGGTACTGATATGATGAAAAAAGCTAACTGTTGACTTATCGGTATAATTGTAGAGTAGGTTAGGTTTGAGGTGATGCCACCATCGACCTGATCAATTGCATTCATCCGGTAGGGACAAATACCCCATTATTGGAAATCTGTTGCTATCAAGGAAACGCGATGTTCTGGAAAGCGGCAACTACAGAGGCTTTGAGAAGAATACTCATATTCTGAAAGGTTTTGAATGTGTTCCTGACCCTCAATTGATGAATTGCTCGAAATGTGCAGACCGTACAAGGGTACGCAAAATGCACGGTTCGGATTGACAGTTTCGGATATGCTGTACGTACTAATTGTTATGTAGGAAAATGACAAAAGATATAATAATCAAGTGCTGTGCCGCTCTTGCACTTAAGAATGCATGTACTCGGATATGGTTCACTTTTGATATTTGTGATTTGCAATTACATTTAAGTGCATGAAATACATGACATTGACGGCTAGGATCTAAATGCTGCATTAATGAGATAAAATGTGATTCTCACTCTATGTGCTGCACGAAGGTCAACGATGGGCATTTTATTTGAATTTGTACAGGAGACTGGTTATGATATCATGTTTAACTAGCAATTTAGACTAGTAGTAACTGATAGACTAATAATTGAACAGTAGTTTTAACTATAGATTATAAGCAGTAAAGCGATTTAAAATACAATTTTGCTGAATATCAGATGAAGCATATGCAGAAATTAAATAATTTTTCTTTTCGACTTCTCAGTTTTGTCATGTACGATTATCGGATTTTACGAAAGGCGATGAGAAATTGCATTTTGGGATCTCATTTTTATGCCAAGTCTTGAAGGTAGGCATTTTCTTGGCAGAGAAGCTGTTATTGCCCCCATTGACTTTGTTTATCATCACGTTGGAGAAACATCTGCAATGTCATGTGCATTTGCATATTATGTACATGTATGTGTATGTAGTGTACAATGCATGTATTTATGTACATGTATGTGGTGTAAGTGTACACTTTACATGCAGATTCCAGTCAGTTATCACCTGGAATCAGTGTGCATACTGTAAAATAGCTTACACAACCCACAAAGAGTTTCATCAAAAGGGCATTTCCAGAATATGGTGACCCTGCAAATGTATTCGACAAATGAAATGAAGTTAGAAATTGCAACATTGTTGGTACAAGTCACAATAATGTCACACAAAAAGACGTTTGACTGAAAATTCTCGATATGTTTATTGGTCGAATTAATATAAATTGAAACGAAAGTAGGTGGTAGGCTATTCTATTTCATCGCCCGTTGAAGTCCCTAGACATCAAAGGCCTAACCTTTGCACTTATTCCATCTCTGTTAAATCGGTCATCAAATGGGAGTTTCAATCAAATGATTTGTGCGGCATTTCTCCTGTTTATTGGTCAACCACTTAATGCACGTGATGATCGTCAACAGAGCACTCTGTCAAATGCAATGATCAAAAGATAAATTACATATAACATTCTTAACGTTTCGGGAGTACTCCTTTCCATCACAGCGTGTAAAGGCAAAGTTTCAAGCATTATTTATACATGATACTTTTCAGCATTTTTTCATGCTACCAAGTGATTCAGCTTCTAAAGTTTGATGACTGCATGGTGCGCTATGTCTGAAAACTTAGCAGCTCCATTTCATTTTGAACATAAACTATCAGAATTCACTTAGCTCGCCTCGTGATCTTGTCCAAATAAAGCCTTCAATACACATGACAGAGGATGAAAATTCTTGATGTTGATCGAGTTCATCTACTTAGATCAGTGAATGCAAGTCTCGTGCATTAGCATGTCGATTAAGCTTGTAGATAGGCAGTCATTCTATGTCCTGTGATACGCTATAGTGACGTCGTGTGGAATGACTACCACCAGGTTTTTGTATTGCAAGCTCCTTTTTCTATATATATAACCATGATTATTCTGTCACTATTTGTAGTGAGATTCACAAACCATGCTCATTCTTAGACCATGTTTAATATCACATTGAAGATCATGTACTTTGTATTAGTACAATGATCTAATGTAAATATACATACTGCACATACAAGTAGTATTTCGCACTCGTAAATATTATATATATATATATATATCCAAAAATGATCCCCAAAGAAAACATGGTATCAAATAAAATCCCCGACCGGTTTCACTTCATTCTCAGAAGCTTGTCAAAGGAAACAGACAAGGGGAGAAGCCCTTGACAAACTTCTGAGAATGAAGTGAAACCGGTCGGGGATTTTATTTGATACTGTGTTTTCTTTGGGGATCATTTTTGGATATAATTCAAGCATTTTGATTTGTCTTATTTAGTTTATATATATATATATATATATATTGAGTAAAAAAAACGTTATTTTAAAGTTTGTGAAAAATGACTTTGAATTGTTATTCTGATTTCTTTCTTAAGTTGACTGATTCCATTTCTATGGTTTTGTCTTCTGTTGTATAACATATCTATGCAGCAAATCGAAAAAATTCAAATTCATGTCATCGGACGATTGGTTTATGTGAGTAGTTGAAGTCATTTAGTGCTTCTTTCAAGCCAAGCTATGGAAAGGAAGGCGAAACTTGTTGCATGGGCGGTTACATTCAACAATGTGTCCGAAGCAAGGAGAAAATACATGGATGAATTTCATGAGGAAGCCCCGCCTCCACCGACAGTCCATCGCTGGATGAAGAAATTCCTCACGTATGGGGATATCAATAAGCGTGAAGATGGAAAAGCTCGTCCGATGACGACTACAGATGACGATATTTTTTCCATCAAACCGATGATCGAAGACGACCCGAACGTTTCTACACGTCGTATTAGTAACACATATGCTGGGGGTTTCTCAAAATAGCGTCGTTCGTTGTGTTCACAAGAAAAATTATCATTCCTGTAAAGCCAACCTTCGTCCAGGAACTCTTTGATCACGACCGACGTCTCGAATTTTGTCAATGAATTTCTCAACAACATCTTCAATTCCATCTCCGAATAGTGTTCTGCGACTTCCTCCTCTGGGGAGCGTTAAGAGACCAAGTGTATGCGCGACTGCCAAGAAATGTGAGGGAACTGACAGCCAACATTCGAGAGGAAATGGCTCCTTTTACATCTGACGTCTGTCGGAAGGCCTATGACTCATTTTCTCGGTGCTGCTCTCTTTTCATTTAGCAGGAATGTGCTCAATTTGAGTCGCTGTTGTAAGCACCCCCCATGTTTTCCCATGTTTATAACCTTTAGTTGTTGCATTTTATTGTACCTTATAATAGATATCCCATTAAAAGCAAATAACGTTTTTTTGCTTAACCAATCGTATCAACATGATCGTCTCAAATCCGACTTTGAAATAGATCAGAATCAGATTGAAATACATGAAATAGAGGCTGAAAGCTCTAGACTATCCCGTTAAATTAATAAATGAAGCAATTTTAAAATCAAAATCCCCGAGAGCATCACCTGGAAATAAGGACAGTGAATCAAAAGTAGTATCGTACATTCAACCATGCAGTCCAAGTAATCCTAATTTTTACAACAATGTAATTATTTCATCTTTTTCAAGTTTGAAGCTCATTGATGCATTCAAAGAATACAGAACAAGACAATCCTATCGTCAATCTCCATCCCTGTTGCGCATGTTATCTAAAAATAATCGTACAACACTCAAAGGTGTAACAAAATGCGGAGATGCACGATGCCAATGTTGCAGGTCTATTATAACAGGGACAACGTTCAACTATAAACGCAACAACGAAGAGAACACTTTTATGATAAAACATAACATGGACTGTAACTCGAAGGATTTGATCTACGTACTACAATGTAGAGGTTGCTGCGCCCTATATGGAGGGCAGACTGGTGACACGTTAAGATCAAAGACCCGAGTACATGGACATCAAATCAAGGACTAAGACTATCGTATGTTATTTGTGAGCAAACATACCTCATGCTCAAAGAGTGATCCTCCCTTCAACATAATCCCGATACTGAAGTTGCCCCCTAATTGTGATCGATCTTACAGGGAGAGCACAGAAAAGTGGTGCATAAGTGTTCATTAAGACCTTCACTTAATCCTAGCGGATCGAAGATATCCACCTAAGCGTTATTCCTTTGTGATGTCTGTGATTTTTTATTTTCATCCATGAAATTTATGTAGTTCGTTTACTATGTACGTGTTTATGTAACTTTTTTCATGATCATTTATTTCACTCATCCCTGTAGTTTATCTTCTTTTCCTGTCTATGAAAAACTATTTTTCTGTAACACTGATTTAATGTGTACAGTACATGAAACGTTTAATGTACGGTACACATTATTGTTGGCGAAATAAGTGTATGATAAAGCACTGATATTTTACTATACACATTTAGAAAGTCCGAGTCATAGAGTTAATGTACGATTCCCCCACGGGTCTCTGACGAGAGCTATAACGATGGCTTTCTGAATGTGTAAAGTAAAATATCAGTGCTTCAACATATACTTAAATCCATGATAGACATTAGCCCTTGAGAAGCTTGGATGACCAATTAAAACCGGTCGGGCATTCAAGAAAGTCAATGTTTTTTCTTGACTACTTGCGGGATTTAATTTATATCTTATACATATTTCAGATTGCATGACGTTTTTGGTTGGAATCTGGACTTAAATTGATTTTTAGGCAAATAAAAGTTTCAAAGCGTTTAGCTAACTTAGACTACTTTTCAAGAGAAAATTATGACTTTGAAATTCTTCAATTTCATCTAATGTGCAGAACATAACAGCTAAATGTTTGGACAAAGTTTTGTTCCCAATGGTTGTTATGTCGATAATGCTCATCACTTTGTGAATCAAATACATCCCATTAATTTCTACGAAAGTTCAGTAGGCATAGACTCTTAAGGAGGAATAGAGTGTCTGATTTTTGATAGAAGAGATGCAAAGTGGATCAAGCTTCTCTTGATGATACGAGCTGCCTAATTGCAACGTGTTGTGGTGATCGGGAAAAGACTACAAGCCTTGTTCAGATGAAGTAAAATCATTTTCTCTAACAAAGCTCATTTAAGAAGTGAGTAATCTTTCTGCCATCTAACATCGTCTCTGAAGGGAATACTTTGCATCGTGCGAAATGGCTATTTCCTGTATTAGAAAGTACGCTCGATTGTCATTGCATTTTCTATCTAGTCGTCAGAGATGAGTTTTTTAATGAAGAGAAATATTATTGACAAAGATGAAGGTTCGAATGTTAAAAATCATGAAAAATGAAAATGATATAAATTCCTTCTATAGAGCGCATGAAGGTCAGACTGTTGCAGTAGCTTGTCCCATCTTTATTATGATCAGATTTGCAATATCTTCATAATTCTGTAGAGATAATTGACAATTCATCGAGTATTTTGTTTCAAATAAAAGCCATGCGAAATAACAAAGCGGGGGTTGAAGTTGAATTATAAGTACAACGAAAAATACATTTATTTATATGTATTTCTATATTTTCCGTATTTCTACACTTTCCGTCTTTTCCATGTTGAACGGTTCAGAATTATGCTACATTTCTAATTCGTTGATTATAATCGTTACGACAAGTGTTTCATTGTGATCGTGAGGCTTTATCCTTCCAATTAAAAAATCAATCGCCCGAAAGAGGTCATAGATTTGTTAGCATTGTGACCTGTCTAGATAACCTGGGGTTGAAAGTATACCCTGGTAGGTTCCTATCCGTCGGTCATCTTTTGCATGACAATTTGATCTGTCGGTTATCACATTTCATTTTTTGCCATATCCAGAGGTGCAACCTCGACCTCGCAGACCTCGACGGTCAACCTCGACCTGGATTAAGCAAATTTTAATTGAGATCGAGATCGAACTGAGCAGTAGTCAGATTACAATTACAGTAATTATTTATTATCAACAATAACAGAAATTTTTCATCATTCATGATGTCTTGTTTGTTCCTTTGTTTTTCATGCTTGATTTGCTCCTTCACGCCATCTTATAAGATACCTTGGACATCAGAATCTTGTGAAATGAAGTGATACTTAATGAATCCGCATCGAAATTTCACTAGCTTCCTAATTCCTAATCTCAAATTTACACGGGCATGGCTGCAACTTTAAATGGGAAGTTGAGAGATGCAAACTAGGCCTGCTGATGATACCTGATATTAGACGAAATGGCATCTATTCTTTTATTTTTTTATTTGGTCTGCTCCTTTTTTTCAACTGAAGATGCAACTCAATGTTTAATTATTTTATTTTCATTGAATTTGCAAAGGCAGCAGTTTATAATTATTGCAGGCGCACTAACTTTTATCGATTTGCCAGTAGTGTGTTTAAAGTGATGTTTGATGAATGCCCGTCGAAATTTCACTGCCTTGCTAATTGCAAATCTCATAAGAATCTTGAATAAACACAAAATTTGAGTGATTGTAGCAAATACTATGGAGATATAGAAATGTAATTCGCCGCGAGGACGAGTTTTAGCATGGAACGAGATCGAAGATGAGACTTTCACAGCATGCTCTACATCCTATGACTATTACGTAAATGTGCTGCTTCCGAGTTATAACGAGTTCCTTTGATCTACAGACAAGATCAAAGAAAAAGAAGAAAAAATGTGAATTATTAATTGAAGAAAAATTGAAGTTTTCGACCAATGTATCTTTTTGTTGTGTTTACTCCACATAGATGGAGTTTGTCTCTGGTTTACTCAGACTATGACAGATCTATTAACTCGAGCGCCACACTTTTTTGGCAAAATGTGTTCAGGGCGTGAAGTCATGTAACTATATGCCTTAACCTACTACCTAAAAAACTAAACATACTTGAATTCAGCATGCATCTTAGTAAAGTGAACATAAAATTTTGATCAAATTTTACCTCAAACCAAGCATCTAACCACATTTTTGCAAATATCGCCCATCAAAGTTGTTTCTAGCACTTGATAGAGGGTGATATAAGACGATGCGAGATATGTCATGCCCAAAATTATGTAACTAGAGTAAATAGATTTCGCATATTTAGAGTAAACACACCAAACTGAAATTGGTCAAAAACTTTGAAAACTGAAATTTTCCTTCAAGTAACATACAGGCCTCCCAGCGTCATAGAAAGCCATAAAAAGTCATAAAATTCCTGATTTTCAAAGAAGTGAAAGTCCGTGACCAAGACCAAAGTAACAGTTGGGATTTGAGGAAAGCAGATAAACTGCGAGTGGGAAGTATTTTATCCAAACTGTGTTTTTTTCCTCCCACGTAAGAAAATATGAAAATGATGCGGCTTGACGCTAGTGTGTAGGCCTAAATAGCAAGAGACGTTTTCGACCCTTACAATACCGACACACATGTAGGAGTTCCTTGAATGTGCCAGGTGTTAGTAAAAAATCCCGTTTTCTGTATTTTTCTATTATTTTTGCACCGAAAACGTCTTGGTTTTTTTCATATACGTATCAGCAAACTCTATAAAAACAAGATTATGATATTAATATATACGTTAAACGTCTATGTATCATTCATTCCGTATGGTCATGACATTTTCTAAAATTGGTCACAAAATTTTCGAAAATTGGTCATAAAATCATAAAATTTTTGATTGGGAATCGCTGGGAGGCCTGAACATATATTTTTCTTTGATCTTGTCTGTAGATTAAAAGGTACTCGGCAGAACTTGGAAGGCGGGCATTTTCGCAGTAGTCTTAGGCTGTAGAACATGCTGTAAAGGCTCATCTTCGGTCTCATTCCATTCAGAAGCTCGTCCTGGTGACGGTACTATAAGTATATTTCTATATTTCCATAGTATTTGCTACAATCATTCAAATTTTGTGTATATATTTGTATGTCTATAGATTCAAGATTCTTGTGTCCAAAGTAAGTTCTTTTTGAGATTGGACGTGAGGCCTCATGCCATTAGATATTTTCAATGAATTTTGTGACTCTTTATTTTAGAAAATTGTTTTGTAACGATTTTGTGTCATGCATTCAACAATGTTTTGAGTGCATCCGTTATCATTTTTGTCTGCAATTGTTCGTATAATGCATATTTTGTTTTCAAGCATGAGCACAAAGCATATTATGATGTAGTAACTAACTAATTACATCTATCACGGATTATTTTAATCAGGCATTCTATCGTCTTCAAATTTGCGATACTGATGTTTAGAGTATGAGAAACATACCGTCCCAATAAACGATCGACCAGATCTTAACAGTAAACAAATTAATTAGGCAGGGGAAATTAGTTCGGTCATAAAGATTGACAAATTTCTTCCGTTTTCTTGATCGACCTAACTTATGTCTGACAATTTTTTTCTGTGCTAGGAAGTAGTAATCCCATTCCAAAAGGAAGTGCAGTGCGGTGCAGCGATGAGTCATCGCTGCTGAGTCATCATGCTGACTCAGCCCCCCTCTGGAAGGAAGTGGCCAAGGATGTGCTGGAAGGGATCGGACCGAGAGGAGGAAACCGTTCCCTCCCCCCCCCTCCTATCAGACTTCCAACTTGGGAGGGAGTGATTGTAGAAAGTCGTGCGATGGCTCATGTGAAAGCTAAGAGTGAGACCAAATGCAGTAGAAGGCATCGTTTGTGTAGGTTTTCCTTGGTTTAGAGTGGAGAGTGATTTGAAAAGTGCAGGTGTTGGACGTTTTGGGATGAGAACGGCCCTGTTTCGGCATGAAGGAGAGTTCGGATGGATAAACGGAGGGCAGATTCGGATTCTACGTGAAATTTTGGGTTAGGTAGGTTGTTTCCAGCTCCATCGGAAGAAAAAGTGCTGACCCCCCATCCTGTCAGACTTCCAACTTGGGTGGGAGTGATCGTAGAGAGTCGTGCCATAGCTCATGTGAAAGCTAAGAGTGAGCCAAATGCAGTGGAAAGTGTCCAAGTGTTCCTTGGTTTAGAGTGGAGAGTGACTTGAAAATGTCAGGAATCTCCGAAAAACGACAGAGTTAGAAAGTGGATGTTTTGGAATGAGAAAGGTCGTATTTCGGGGTGAAGGAGTGTCTGGATGGACAAACGGAGGGCAGATTCGGACTCTACGTACAATTTTACGAGTAGGGTGATTTTCAAGTCAATCGGAGAGAAAAGTGCCAAGCTTCACTATGGGGCTCCGACACTTAGGATTTTCTCGTAAGAAAAAAATTCAAAAATGTCAGAATGGAGATCCGAGACCCCTCCCATCGTGTTTCTCGTCAAAAGTTGAGTCGGTGATGTGTCGATGAAAAAACACCCCCCCCCTCGAGTCGAACTTTGTCAAAAGTTATGTTTTGACCAAAGTTGCTCAGAAACATGTGAAACAAACTTCTATCAAGGTTTGGCTTTGAAATTCGCACAAAAATTTTTTTCGAAATTTTCTTCACTATGGGTCGACAGTTAGGATTTTTATCTTTTTTTCGTGAAAATGTTAAATTGTAGCCTACTTTGGTGACGACTGTCTCAGGAATGAAAGTGAATGAAGAGCTCAGGTTTCTTTTAGTGGAAACACCGCACTTTGTTCTCTAGGATCCTACCTTTTCAGATCTGTGGAAGGTTCGTTTCCAAATAAGAGCTTGTTTAAAATCGAATTTTTGCGCATTTTCTAAGATTTTGGATAGTTTGAAAAAACGACAGAGTTTTTTCAACTCGGCTTCTGGTGATCGTAGAGAGTCCAGGGATGGCTCCTCATGTCTTTACATTATGCAGGTGGCTTTTCACTCAAAGCGAGCATGGTGCGGAGAGTTTCGCTGTAATATTCCAATGACAGGGTGTTCCTACGGGACGGCGGATGATGCCGTCGTGATAAGTGTGGCATATTTTAGACCGAAACCTCTGGGGTAACTCATGTTGGACATTTGACACAGTTCTCAACGTAGCACTTTGAACGCCAATCGGTTGAGTCTTAGCTATCTTGTCATGGGTGGCTACTAAACATCTCCATTGCAAAACGCTTGTGGATTACGGCTTGCTATCACTCTCTACGGCTTGCTATCAAGCTGGTCAAGGCAACGACTTGGGATGTTTCCTCTTGTAAACAACTCCACCGGTTTTTATGTCAAAATCGGGGCCCGGATACCAACACAGTGACATGACGCACGCTCTGTCCGCCCGAAGTTGGATTTGTGGGTCGAGGCCTTGGAGTTGGGATAAGATCCCCTCTGAGTGATGCCTGTAACGGATTCAAGAGCTTAACACCTAGATGGTTGCTGACTTGCTATCGGGCCACTCTCTACATTTAAAAAACGGCTTGCTATCAAGCACGTTTAATGTCTGGCTATCAAGTCATCTCAACGTGAGGTGGAGACCTTCGATATAATACTTCCTACGGTGAGGCGTTCCTTTTGGACGGCGAGCACTGCCACAGATGGAAGGAGGGCAAGGGACGGTGTCATACTTTAGACCGAAATCGCTGAGCTGTCGCTTATGTTGGGCATGTGACACCGATCTCAACGGACTCTTTTCAATCGCTCGGTCATGAGTGCTTTAGCCATCTCCCGAAGGTTTTCTTTAAGATTCTCCACCAACGCTGTGAGACTGCCTCTGACCGAGGCTAAATGAAATGGAATGAATTGGAAGGGACATTCATGCGCCACACGCAACCACAAGCTTATTTCTCTCTTCGCTAGTGAACAAGCTCTTGTTAGTGTAGTCAGAAAGTTTATCATGTTTTGCATAAGCAAAGTTTAGTGTAGTCAAATAGTTTTACCGTGACACACGTTTGTGAAAGTAAGGTTTGATCACCGACGTTTTATTTGTGAGTGTAGTCAGAAAGTTTATCATGTTGTACAAAAGTTTTACTGCGACACAGGTTGATGTATAGTTAGAAAGTTTGATCATGACGTTTTATGAAACACAAGTTTATGAAGTGACGAAGTAGTCTGAAAGTTTATGAAACACAAGCTTGTGATAACAAAGTTATAACACAACACATTTTTGTTGAAGTAAAGTTTGATTGTCGCACAAGTTTTATTCGTTAGTGTAGTCTGGAAGTTTATGAAACACAAGTTTATAAAAGTAAAGTTTGATCATGACAGAGGTTTTAGGAAATGTTAGTGTAGTTAGAAAGTATCACACAACACAATTTTATGAAGGCAAAGTTTGATCATGATGTTTTATGACTGACTGAACTCACAACAGCATTAAAAAGTTTTTATCCTTAGTTGAGAAGGGGACTGCAGTGTGTAAAATGTTTTATGTGACAGTCTTTTCACAAACGGTGAAGTGTAAACTCAGTGAATACATCGGTTAGCTATACATCAACTTTGGATGTGAAGTAAAGCGAATCATGTTAGATGTACAGAGTGAATTGAATATTCGACATCGCATGCAAGTTTTTGATGACTTGAGTGTATCATGAAAAACCCATGTCTTAGTTTAACATGTTGGGTGTGAAAAGTGAGATGGATAAGAATAATTGTTGATGTATGTACATGTAGTTAGAACTTATTTCATGACAGCAGAGTTTCAAACGTTTACAAGTCGCAGGGTTAAATGTGTAACTAGGGTTAACCAATCGATGTTTATACAGTGACACGTCATTTACGAATAACACTTAGTCTATCGCGTTTGTCACTTATGAATGACCAAGTGAGATTTACATGACATCGAAATAGAAAATGCAAACCAAGTGTGATATGAAAGTGCAGAGATGAATAGATAAATATTTTGTAAATGGACGATTTTGGATGTATGGATGTGTTACACACCTTTGCTGCGAATGAAGTCAACGAGGTTTTTACTATGTCAAGTACATTCTTTAAAACGTCAGTGACATGGATACATTACTATAGTCCATAATCCAAGGGTAGGAGTCTCTACGATTGGATTTAGGGATTTAGCGTCTTATATAACATACATCAATGATAACTGTTGTTGCAGAGTGTATACATGCATTTACTAACTTAACAATTGGTGAATGACATAGCTAAATTGCTAAATGCCATAATCTAGGGGGTAGGGTTACATACCGTTGGATTTAGGGATTTAGGGTTTTATACAACACATTACAGTGGAACATGATTGTTATTTCTGTTTTATTCATAGTGGAAGTCATTGAAGCAATATGAAATCTACAGTCACAACGTTTATGATGACGCATCGTACCTTAAGTAACCACATGTGTGATTTGACTCTTGATAAACAAGGATTCAATGGATTTTTACAAGCTCGGAAATTTACATTTAAAGTAAAGATGAATGATATGAAAGTGGCAGCAACTGAAAGTCTTCCTCTCTTCAAAAGATTAATAGAGAGTTTACAATCTCAAGATGTGAAGGGTGGACTCATTGCTTATATTGAGTTGAAAGATTTGCAAAAGCCACTTCGTTTTGAATTCTATTGCTCAGAATGGACTACTCTTAGTGACCTATCTTATGCACGACATACAGAGAAAATTGTGGAGAAAATGGAAGACGATGGAAGGAAATGCATACGTTGTTAAATATATCATGATTCAAGTGAGTGTGTTTACATCAACGACTTTGTTTGATCGTCAGCATGTGTAAGTGAAATAAGAACTAGTTCAATGAATCATTCGTTCTGCTAACCCTTGTCAGTGTGGGTGGGCACTAGAGTAATTGAGTCATTCTGCTTGGTGTGGGAGATGAATAGGTCTTTGTGCGGTAAAACGGGCGTGTTGTAACATGAGTCATTCTGCTTTGTTACTCATAGGTCTTTGTTCGCTAAAAGGGGCGTGTCACTAAAGTCTTTGTGAGGACTAGAACGACTTTGTATATAAATAGGGAAGGCTTCCACCCACGCGGTGAAAAGTTCACGTGTGATAACTCTTTGTCACGTAACAAAGACAGGGAAAACATGAAAAGGGAAACGCATGTGATTGGAGCTAGGTGTGGTTATAAAACGAACGACTGAGCTCATGGCAATCATTTCCGTCCTTGAGCTAACCATGCAGTTGCTCGAAGCCATCAACTCCTCTGCTCTCGCACTGGGTACACTGAACTCCCTTACTTTAGCATCGGGTAAAAATGCTTTCAATCAAAAGATAACTCATCACGGAAAAGTCGTTACCATAAAAACACCAAGTCATCGGATGGATTATCTAAAGGTTATCTCAACACAGTATGGACTCGCTGTATGTGTACCGTTAGACTATTGGACACGGTTACAATTCAATACTCCTGAAACATTCCTGAAAGAAAATCTCACCATTCCCAAAGAAATTGTTCGACACAATGGGAAGCGGTCACAAGTTTCCATCATGGAAAGACGATGCATTTATGTTCATATGGATAGGCACTGTCTCATCATCCATGAAAAGGAGGGCAGCGAATTCGACTTTCTCAATTGCAAACCTCTCCCCATTTTGGGAAAAGGATTCTACTCATTTGAAATTAAAATTCAAACCATCTACATGGGTCCGCGCAAGGACGGAAGGTTGTTTGCGTTGAATCCCTATCTTGTCTCCATGACCTCCAAGAATGATGTCCATGTTGATGATAATCAACTACAGTAACACTCTCCACACACTGAGAACGCACCATCGGTCTTTATGAGACCAAGGCCTAACGGCCAACTTATCAAGAAAGAAAAATGTACACTCACTATGCCACACATGAACATGACTATCTCCTTCTTTCTTAGGCATTACACTCTTCACTCAGGTTTGAATCATGATCATGTGGAAATTATCAGCATGTCACTTTGTCATTGAAAAGTCTGTGTTACATTTCATGATATGAAACGTCAACTTCAACTTCAGATAACTCTAGAACGCTTTCAACTACGGAGGTTGCATCGTGCTATCATGTCCAACTCTTGTCGTGTGATTAGTTTAGGAGAAGGCACTGTATTTATTCCCATTCAAGAGATGATTCTACATCGTGATTCCAAAACCCTCATGGGAAAAGTATAAAAGGGAAGTTCACTCAACCCTAATATCTTTTGTGAATCATGACCCCCATCCGCATCATCAACGCCATGCGCGAAATGAATCTCGGAAGAGATCCATTTAGAACAGTTACACATCCATCTTCCCGATTCAGTGTATCATCGTGGTCCTCCACAAATGTTGGTCATTCGCATGAGCAACGGTCGAAATCTTCAAATCTTTCGCTGCGGCAAAATCCAAGTCCTAGGAAACCTTTCTCATTTCGTGATGCAGTCCATGTGTTACGAAGTCGTCAAGAAAATGCGAACACTCATGACTCATCTACGCCTCAGTCCCCTGACATTGAAGAATATATTACTGTCTGTTCAATTGAAGATGTTAGTGAATCTAGCCAACATTAAAACCAGTAATCATTGTATATTTTATGAAACTGAACTCTTTCCTGCTGCTCTGATTCGGAAGTTGCATCCTGTTCATATTGCAGTGTTTCACAACGGACATTGTATCATGACTGGTTTACGTGATGTCAGTAAAGTAGCTGACATTGCTAAATCTCTAATGCGTTATCTGTATGAGTCACAGTTAATAGAATCGTGTTAATCACATGATGTGTTTTGAATGAGTCATCGCAATAGGCTATCGCCCACACACACGTGTCGGTGAAAAGGTCATCAACAAGGTTCATCGCTTTATGATGAGTCAGCGCTATTTATAGACATGAAATGATGCCCACACACTTGTCGGTGAAAAGGTTGAACAAGACTGATCAGATTCTTATCTAAGTGACTGGCGCTTTACCACTTCATGAGTCAGAGCTATTTATAGACATGAGTCACCAAAGTGGTTGATGTTTCCTAAGCCGAAGAAATTGTCATGATGTTACATTCGTTGGTGAGGATGATAACTTACAAACTCTAACATGCTTTCGACTTTATTTTATACTTTACCTATCTTGCAAACAGTCAACATAGTTATGACTTCATTTATATTTCACCTACATTGCAAACAGTGACATGGTCAATACTTTATTTCGAACCCTACCCATCTCACAAAATGATCAAAACTTTTACTTCTGTCTATTGAGTGAGAATCCCATCTTTATGACAAAAGGAAGACGTCACAGTATGTACATGATATGTCATTCATCATCACAGCCGATTTTCATAGCACCGCACATAGGCATACTGATGGTAGCAGAAAACAAATTTTTTTTATGGCTCACATTACCGGAGAAAACAAAGTCACTGATGTGCAGTTACAAAACAAAGTCAGCAAAAGCACTGGATACCCTATCGATGATATGCTGTGATCAGGAGTTGGACGCATGCTACAAGGCTCTCACTCACAACACTCCATAGAAAACGCCATGGAGTGAAAAAGCAAAATATCAACCACAACAGAGAGGAAGCATTCATCATCATACATCGCCGGACGGAGGAAGAGAAAGTTTCTGTCTCTTGGGTGGAGGTGGATGAGTGTCTGGATGGCCGTACGGTAATGAGTGGTTAGGACTCATCCAGCATCGCTTGTCTTCCCAAGCGGAGAGACCTCGTTTCCTAAACGTCGTTGTTCTGACTTGATGCGACTGTGATTTTAAAATGGTCATTTCTACTTTCTTAATTTTAAGTGAATCTAAGGCATCTTGATAGTCCCTATGTGTATTTTTCTAACGATTGACTTCGAGATGCCTTTCGCCCGTTTAATAGAAAGCTCTGAGGATTTTAGCTTCATGGAGTACATCTTGGGGCGAAGCAAGATCATCTCCTCTATCTGTTTGCCGGCACACTCATCCTTGAAGCAGCCAAGCTTCGCTTTATTTGCGGTAGAGTAAAGCGGAAGGTCAGTGGGATAGTTGGAACTATCAAACTTGGGTGCTAAATATGTCTGTTCAATTGAAGATGTTAGTGAATCTAGCCAACATTAAAACCAGTAATCATTGTATATTTTGTGAAACTGAACTCTTTCCTGCTGCTCTGATTCGGAAGTGGCATCCTGTTCATATTGCAGTGTTTCACAACGGACATTGTATCATGACTGGTTTACGTGATATCAGTAAAGTAGCTGACATTGTTAAATCTTTAATGCGTTATCTGTATGAGTCACAGTTAATAGAATCGTGTTAATCACATGATGTGTTTTGAATGAGTCATCGCAATAGGCTATCGCCCACACACACGTGTCGGTGAAAAGGTCATCAACAAGGTTCATCGCTTTATGATGAGTCAGCGTTATTTATAGACATGAAATGATGCCCACGCACTTGTCGGTGAAAAGGTCACGCTGTCTGACGTGAGGCGCCATCGATGTTGAATGACACGCCCACACACTTGTCGGTGAAAAGATTGAACAAGACTGATTAGATTCTTATCTAACTGAATGGCACTTCACCACTTCATGAGTCAGAGCTATTTATAGACATGAGTCAGCAAAGTGTATGATGTTTCCTAAGCCGAAGAAATTTTCATGATGCTACATTCGTTGGAAACTTTGTTAGAAATTTGAGGACTTTATTTCTAACTTTACAAACATCAACTTTATTTCTAACTTAACAAACTCTGAGATGATCCTATCTTTATTTCAAACTTTCCAAACGTCAACTTTATTTCTAACTTTACAAACAGTGAAATGATTCTAACTATATATTATACTTTACCTATCTTACAAACAGTGACATTCTTATGACATTGTTACCAAGTCAGTCCCACCTATTTGAACCGCAACTTTATGTGAATGGAAAACTACACAGTATGTACATGATATGTTATTCATCATCACAGCCGATTTTCATAGCACCGCACATAGGTAATACTGATGGTAGCAGAAAACAAGTTTTTATGGCTCACATCACCGGAGAAAACAGAGTCATTGAAGGACTGACCTGCACAGGGACAAAACAAAGTCAGGAAAACCAGTTGATATGCAAGTCATGATACGAAGTGATCAGAATATGGACGCATGTTACAAGAGACTCACCCACAACACTCCATAGAAAACGCCATGGAGTGAAAAAGCAAAACATCAACCACAACAGAGGAAGCATTCATCATGAGACATCGCCGGACGAAGGAGGAGAAAGTTTGTCTCTTGGGTGGAGGTGGATGAGTGTCTGGATGGCCGTACGGTAATGAGTGGTTAGGACTCATCCAGCATCGCTTGTCTTCCCAAGCGGAGAGACCTCGTTTCCTAAACGTCGTTGTTCTGACTTGATTCGGCTGTGATTTTAAAATGGTCATGTCTACTTTTTTAATTTTAAGTGAATCTAAGGCATCTCGATAGTCCCTATGTGTATTTTTCTAACGATTGACTTCGAGATGCCTTTCGCCCGTTTAATAGAAAGCTCTGAGGATTTTAGTCTCATGGAATACATCTTGGGGAGAAGCAAGATCATCTCCTCTATCTGTTTGCCGGCACACTCATCCTTGAAGCAGCCAAGCTTCGCTTTATTTGTGGTAGAGTAAAGCGGATGGTCAGTGGGATAGTTGGAACTATCAAACTTGGGTGCTAAATATTTTAAAATGTCTTCCTGCTTGACTTGGCTAGTGGTTGTCAAAGTCAGGAAGAAGCTGTCTGTATCGCCTCCTACTAATTCCACATGTTGGATCAGTGGGCAAGTCTTGAAGGTGTGGTGAAACAACTTGTACATTTCTAACTTGGAGTGATCCAAGACAGCTTGACCAACATAAATAGGTTTACAGAGTTCTACCTTAGATTTTAACATTTTAAAACCAGTGATGTCTTCGGAAATGACATTATGGTGATAAAACAGCGGTGAGCGGCATAACTTGATACTCGTTTCCGGATCAGTCACTATACGATAGTCCATGCGTTTTCTTACATCCTGCATGGTTTTACCAAAGAGGGCATTATTCTTAAATTTCAAGAAGTCCTTTCCGAAAGGATTCTTGGATTCAGCCCGTTTCTTACTATTAAATTCTATATACGGTTTTAGAAAAGGCTTCTGCCTAAACTGGATAGCGTGATGGACTTTGTCAAGTTGCATCCCCATACCTAGATAGAATTTGAGGATAGAATAGTGCACGATATAATGCTGCTTGTTAAATTGAGTGACAAAACTAGTGGGTTTATATTTTAAGTCATTTTCCGCCTCATATTTCTGATTGTGTTCTTCCATAGAGAGAACATATCTGGACTGACTATGCCAGATGCAGGTGCGAGAGGAAAATCAACGGTCCTATTCTTAATGCAGTCTGGATAGATGAGGTCGACTTCAAATAAATAACCTATGTCGGCCTCATCTCCCAGTGCCATGATGTGTGCTGGATTGGAGAAGTGTTCAATGTCATGGGGCTCTACCCATTGGAAGTCAGACTGTGGCAAAGGCTTGGATAATGCACTTCCATATAAATTATGTTGGTCTATGTATATTAAATGCGTGGTCGATCCTATGTCCTATGACGGGGTCTAAGGCGTCCTATTCTAATGTGACTTTCCTAAATGTCTCAAACACGTCAGCCAACAGATAGACGTCTAATTTTAAGTAGGCAAGCATGTAGTCACCTAAATTCTAACCATGCTTGCTCTGCATGCCTATAGTCATCCGGCGAACAGTCCTCACCCGTCAAATCATTTTTAAATTTATCGATGGACGGAAGGGATGTCTCCATTGAACTAAAATAACTATAAGGAAACACCCCTTTCCGTAGCATGAGACTTTCACTTATGTCGGGACAGTTTTTCACTAAATGCTGAGTGAGGGGAAGTGTTTCTAAATTATTAGCCAACGCGGCTAAGGAAGAAGACATAAATTGAAAGCTATCTAGAAACTTTATGTCAAAGAAGACAGGCTTCCCCTCAGCGGTCTTATCTACTTGTACTTTGGCAGTGATGCACATAAATTTTTCCTTACTTTGTGCAGTCACTTTGGATGACCAGGATTTTATTTTACCGAATCCATGGCGAATGATGATGTGAGCATCATAACATTTAAAGTTGTGAAAGATGACAGGGAGCGTTCGCCTTTTGAGCCTAAGTTTCATGTTACATTTACTGCACAAGGCAGACCTAAATTTACCACTGAGATGGCAATGGTCCCTCACTTTCCTATGTTGCTGATCATCAAAAGATGAACAGCAGCGGGGACATTCCGTGGTCCTATCAAATTTGAGTTTATCGGCTTCTGTGAAGCACATGGGTTTCCTAGTCAGCTCCGTTTCATACCGTTGATGAAAACGGGCATTCCTATCTAAAAAGTTGAGGAAGTTTTCAACGCACTCCTCGCCTTGCCACACATGCATTTTATTTTGATTCCTATAATATGGATGCCATACTTCATGACAGGCAATGGCTGCTGGTTCATGACTTAGGTCTTCTTGTTCAATGTCCGCATAGATGGTACATACGGGACTGAGCTCATTGCCGTTTTCCTCAAACCTATAAAATTTATCTTTGGGCATGACTTCCATTTGAAGTTTACCCCGTGAGCACCACTCTTAATGCTGTTCAAGAAATGGTTTAGATGTGAAACGCCGTGTGCAGCGATCACAGTAATAATGTTTGTCATCATAACTTTGCTGGTGGCGATACAACTTTGAAATTTTAGGAATGCCACAATAATGCCATTCTGGGTGGTTGTATCTATAGACTAGGAGAAGATTGACAACCCGGTCGAAGTTACTTTGGCGGTTGTTTTACCTAACACCCTTCAGACCTTTTTCCCAGAGATGGACAACTATCTTGATTTTATTTGGCTTTTCAAATTGGGCGATGTCCTTAAAATCTAATGTGTTGACATCTTACCCGTCAAACTTAAGTTCATCCTCCCATTCACGATATTTAGTTATTCGTTCACGATTTATATCTACAGGGTGAGTAAAAAAAAACGTTATTTGAAGTTTGTGAAAAATCTATCTGAATTGTCATTCTGATTTCTTTCTCAAGTTGACTGATTGAATTTCTATGGTTTTATTTTCCATATCCAAGCACCAAATCAATGCTCTAAGTTCAAAAAATTCGAATTCATATCATCGAACGAATGGCTTCTGTACATAGTTTATACAAGTGTATGTACAAGTATTCATTTAGTGCTTCATTCATGCCAAACTATGATGGAAAGGAAGGCAAGGCTTGTTGCATGGGCGGTTACATTCAACAATGTGTCCGAAGCAAGGAGAAAATACATGGATGAATTTCATGAGGAAGCCCCGCCTCCACCGACAGTCCATCGTTGGATGAAGAAATTCCTTACGTATGGGGATATGAATAAGCGTGAAAATGGAAGTGGTCGTCCAGTGACGGCTACAGGTGACGATATCTTTACCTCCATCAAGCCGATAATTGAAGATGACCCGAACGTTTCTACGCGTCGCATAAGCAACACGCTTGGAGTCTCGCAAAGTAGCGTCGTTCGCTGTCTTCATAAGAAAAAGTATCATTCCTATAAGCCAACCTTCGTCCAGGAACTCTCAGATGACGATCACGACCGACGTCTCGAATTCTGTCAATGGATCCTCAATTCCTCACTTCAGCATCCTCAATTCCATCTCCGAATAGTTTTTTCCGACGAAGCTGTCTTTCATGTGAATGGAACTGTAAATAAGCACAATCTGCACTACTGGAGCACTGAGAACCCTAAAGCTTTCGTCGAAAAGCTTCATGACCGGAGATCTGTCACTGTATGGGCCATGATAGACCATACTGGAGTGCTGAGTTACGACATCAGTGAACTAACGATGAACAGCGATCGGTACTGCAATGTTCTGAAACAGCATGTTATTCCCTTCTTGCGACGAAACGAAAACCAGAGCAGATTCTATCAACAGGATGGAGCCCCTCCCCACTACAGCAACGCAAGTCGAAGAATCCTCGACGAAAATCTGACGGGTCGGTGGATTGGTCGAAGAGGACCAGTTGAGTGGCCACCCCGTTCTCCAGACCTTACTGTTTGCGACTTCTTCCTGTGGGGAGCGTTAAGAGACCGAGTGTATGCGCGACTGCCAAGAAATACGAGAGAACTGACAGCCTGCATTCGAGAGGAAATTACTTCTTTCACATCTAACGCCTGCATGAAGGCCTATGACTCATTTGTTCGACGATGCTCTCTTTGCATTCAGCAGGAAGGTGCTCAGTTTGAGTCGCTGTTGTAACCACAGCTTGTGAGGAGCAGCTTTTTCAATGTTCATAACCGCCTGTTGTTGCATTTTATTGTAACTTATAATAGATATCCCACAAAAGGTAAATAACGTTTTTTTTTACTCACCCTGTATATCATTATAGTGAAGAATAGAGAGGACGGCAGACTTGAAACACTGGGACTGACAATCTACATTGATGACAACCTTTTTGCTAGCCAGTGCTTTGGGTAGGGTGAAACAACCACTCCCTTGCAAATTTTCTAAACGATTGATTTTGATGTCTACTTTCTCTATCCCATCAAACACCAAACCGCTATCTCTTTCATTAAATTTATTTAAGTTGCAGACGAGATAGGTCGCATGTCTCTCTATCCACTTGTTTACATCACCTATCAGATCAGCAGCACAAGAGGCTATCCTAATGGTCACAGTGGACTCTACTTCTCCCGTGCTACTGTCTACCTTTTTGAAACGAGCAGTGAGATAAAACATGCCTTTGAGCAAAAACCTATCTAAGCTCGTCAGCATTTGATGAATTAAACCTATATTATTCATCAAGAAAGGATGAATATCTTGTACAGGTTCAGAGCTTTCTAACTCATAGTCGCGAACGAGCCTTTCAAGGGAAAACTTGCTCAGCCTTAGAGTGACAGTGTTGTCAGTGGAAAGCTCAGTGGGATGAGTGTGACAGTGTGTGCGAAGAAAGAACAAACTCTGTAGGAAAGGTCTTCTGACACGAGGAACAGGAAAAGCCGACGTGCGATGAAGGATGCTTCCTACCTGATGACGTTGGTGGTTGCCTCACACTGCCACAGGATCCGCCTTCGATGTGACGTAAGTTGGTGCTGTTGTAGAACGTACGTCCACAACCCTCACACTTGGGCCGTTGAGGGTATCGGTCGGCGCGCCTTCTCCAGATCTCCTTTCGCTTTTGGGCAGCGAGAATGCCGGTGTCGTCGAAGGCAGAATGGCCTCGCGAAGACTTGCCCACAGTCTGTACAGCTGAGCTGTCGAGCCATAGGTCCTTCTCTCTCTCTCTTGACACCTTCCTCCTCGATTGCGATCTTCTCTCCCACTATCTCTAACTCCATTTCCTGCTCCTCCATCAATCTCTCCACCGACTGAACGGAGAGGAGAGGGAGGTCGTTCGCTGCAGCAGGTGGAGGCGACGAAGGGATGATGATGGGGCGGGAGGGAACGTCGCCGTCCAGGAGGACCGTCGCCAGATCTGTTGAGAGAAAGAAAAAAGATTAGTAACATGACCATAATGTCCAAGTTTCAAATCTTAGTTTGAAGTCTTAGCCCCCTATTTCCCAATCACGGTTACTTACCATCTAATGAATTAATCTCCGGCAACACCGATGGTCGAGGAGGTAAGAGTGGGACACGAGCCGAAGGTGGAAGGGTCCTTGGCTTGGGAGTCGGAGGGATGTGGTGACGGGGAGCAGGGACTGGTGCAGGTAGCGGAGCAGGCGGTGGTGGTGGGGCGATGACGATGCCCGAGCTCGAGAAAGGAGTCTGACCTTGAGCGGAGGTAGACGGGCGGAAAGTTAGGGCCGGAAATTCCTCGCGGTATTTCCGCCTCGCGGCTTCTTCCCACTTCTTCATGGCCAAATCTGTAGAGAGGAAAGAGAGATTGAGACAAGGATGTTAAACAATCTAAGCATGAGATGTTAGAGATACTTACACTTGCCAAGCCGCTCATAGGCTTCCCCGATTGCTCCTTGAGGGACGGGTTCCTTATTATGAATACATTCATGCACTGAAAAAGAATGGCAGCAAAGATAAGCAGAGTGTCACAATGAAATTTTGGATTCGGTTTAAAAATGAACAAAATAGGGGAGGTGATGGGTCTTGATTTACGTTTAAATGGGATGTGCACCCTAATGATATTAGTAATAGAGTGAGTCAACCTTGACACAAATACTTACATTGCTCGATACTGGCCTTCTCCATCTCAGCAGATATGCGGTAGTTTTCAATTTTTGCAAGTTCCATGACGGACAGTCGATTGCAGATCAATGGTAGGTATAAACTTCAATCACTGAAAAGGAAAGATGAGAATCGTTTCATTTGCCTAGTCAACGTTTATCATGGGAACAATCATTGAAGTTGCATCTAATGAATTACATTTCCCTCTACTCCATATCATAAAGACTAACCTTTGTCGAATGGCTGAAGTACTCTCACCTGGCGAGAGAAAGCGTCACGTTGAATATGAAGTCGAACGCCCAACATGAGCAACGGCTCAGAGGTTTCGGTCTAGCAAACGATGAACAACCCGTGCAACGCAATCCCTCTACGGCAGTACCCGCCGTCCCGAAGGAACGCTCGAGCAAAGGAGGTATTACAGCGATGATATGTTTTATGAGCAGAAGTGAATCTCTTGATATCAAGAGACTATTCAACTTGATAGCAAGTCAAAACAACCTGATAGCAGGAGCTCACCGACACTCACCTTCTGAAAGATAAATGTGAAGAGCAGAGCTGGTGCACTACCTTTTATAAGATTTTCGTAAGCGGTGAATGGATCAGACCTCTCGTCCAATCGCAGACGAGCTAGAGTTCTCGATGTTCGCACGCGCATTTCAAACGCGTTATTGAAATTGTCTTAAGCAAAAATGATGTTCAGCAATAGACTCAACCATGGCGCCTGAAGTCAATACATTGAAACATGATGATTGTACGATTCGTTTTCATCAAGAGAGCTACGGAGGCTTGGTACAAGATTACATCCTTGAGTTTCAAAGGGAGGTGACAGAATTGGAAGCATGTTTAGACTATACACGAGAAATATTTACGGAGTTGATATCTTATTTCAAAGACAGTCTCATCAAGGCTCACTTAATTGCAAATGTCAATTACGTTCATTTTCCACAGGGTGAAGAAGCGGAAAGTGTTGACTTTCAATTTCGTTCCTATGGACAAGAATATGTTACTGATGCTTCTGAGTTTTATACACGACATCTGCGTAAGATTATTTCTCGGATGGACAACTTTCATGGTTACGGCGATCATTTGCTTCTGAATAAAATCAACCATATTGTCATTGCCATTAGTAAAACGGGTTTCAATGATGGCTGTTCATAAATCAAAGACCAAATAAAGTTTTTTTTCATGACACTTGTGTTGTGCTAAAATTTCTGACTACACTCACGAATAAAACTTCGATGATCAAACTTTACTTTCACAACGTGTGTCACGGTAAAACTATTTGACTACACTAAACTTTGCTTTTGCAATACATGATAAACTTTCTGACTACACTAACAAGAGCTTGTTCACTAGCGAAGAGAGAAATGAGCTTGTGGTTGCGTGTGGCGCATGAATGTCTCTTCTAATTCATTCCATTTCATTTAGCCTCGGTGATAGAGGCAAGCAGAACTCATGGTTCATTCTCGCATGTATGGCCAACTATCGGAAGACAAGTGCAATGGAGATTTTATGAGGCAACCTGTGGCAGATAGCTAAATGTCGCCCTGGCGGTCAGAGTACAACGTTGAGACGAAAGGCAACCACTTGGAAACATGACGCAGAGAGGTTTCATAAGGATTACCATTGCCAACGTCCTGTGCAGTACTCGTCGCTACGGACTTCACCGCTGTCCCGAAAGAACGCCCACCAACAGGAGGTATGACACCGAAAATCTCCGTTACTTGCACCGTCAATAACTTGATAGCAAGACATGAAACTTAACGTGCATGATAGCAAGCCGTTTTTTAAATGTAGAGAGTGGCCCGATAGCAAGTCAGCAACCATCTAGGTGTTAAGCTCTTGAATCCGTTACAGGCATCACTCAGAGGGGATCTTATCCCAACTCCAAGGCCTCGACCCACAAATCCAACTTCGGGCGGACAGAGCGTGCGTCATGTCACTGTGTTGGTATCCGGGCCCCGATTTTGACATAAAAACCGGTGTAGTTGTTTACAAGAGGAAACATCCCAAGTCGTTGCCTTGACCAGCTTGATAGCAAGCCGTAGAGAGTGATAGCAAGCCGTAATCCACAAGCGTTTTGCAATGGAGATGTTTAGTAGCCACCCATGACAAGATAGCTAAGACTCAACCGATTGGCGTTCAAAGTGCTACGTTGAGAACTGTGTCAAATGTCCAACATGAGTTACCCCAGAGGTTTCGGTCTAAAATATGCCACACTTATCACGACGGCATCATCCGCCGTCCCGTAGGAACACCCTGTCATTGGAATATTACAGTGAAACTCTCCGCACCATGCTCGCTTTGAGTGAAAAGCCACCTGCATAATGTAAAGACATGAGGAGCCATCCCTGGACTCTCTACGATCACCAGAAGCCGAGTTGAAAAAACTCTGTCGTTTTTTCAAACTATCCAAAATCTTAGAAAATGCGCAAAAATTCGATTTTAAACAAGCTCTTATTTGGAAACGAACCTTCCACAGATCTGAAAAGGTAGGATCCTAGAGAACAAAGTGCGGTGTTTCCACTAAAAGAAACCTGAGCTCTTCATTCACTTTCATTCCTGAGACAGTCGTCACCAAAGTAGGCTACAATTTAACATTTTCACGAAAAAAAGATAAAAATCCTAACTGTCGACCCATAGTGAAGAAAATTTCGAAAAAAATTTTTGTGCGAATTTCAAAGCCAAACCTTGATAGAAGTTTGTTTCACATGTTTCTGAGCAACTTTGGTCAAAACATAACTTTTGACAAAGTTCGACTCGAGGGGGGGGTGTTTTTTCATCGACACATCACCGACTCAACTTTTGACGAGAAACACGATGGGAGGGGTCTCGGATCTCCATTCTGACATTTTTGAATTTTTTTCTTACGAGAAAATCCTAAGTGTCGGAGCCCCATAGTGAAGCTTGGCACTTTTCTCTCCGATTGACTTGAAAATCACCCTACTCGTAAAATTGTACGTAGAGTCCGAATCTGCCCTCCGTTTGTCCATCCAGACACTCCTTCACCCCGAAATACGACCTTTCTCATTCCAAAACATCCACTTTCTAACTCTGTCGTTTTTCGGAGATTCCTGACATTTTCAAGTCACTCTCCACTCTAAACCAAGGAACACTTGGACACTTTCCACTGCATTTGGCTCACTCTTAGCTTTCACATGAGCTATGGCACGACTCTCTACGATCACTCCCACCCAAGTTGGAAGTCTGACAGGATGGGGGGAAGGGAACGGTTTCCTTCTCTCGGTCCGATCCCTTCCAGCACATTCTTGGCCACTTCCTTCCAGAGGGGGGCTGAGTCAGCATGATGACTCAGCAGCGGTGAGTCAGCAGCGATGACTCATCGCTTCACCGCACTGCACTTCCTTTTGGAATGGGATTGCTACTCTAGGACTTGGTCGATGGGTTGTCAAGTCAAAATGTTCCTAATACCTCGAAGCATCTGTATTTCAAATTTGAAATCGATTGGATGTCTGGTTCAAAAGTTGCAGAGGTTTAAATTCAAAAACAGGCACCAATGTTTTTATCTGAATAATGTATTCAATGGCACTATCATGACGAGACATGGGAATGCAATTGATTCACGACTTCCGCGGAGTTGAAAAGCTTATATGTCACACTATCCCGGCAGGGGCATGAATGATACTTGCTCTGCTAGCCTTTGCTGATCTTTGCTGATCTTTGCTTAATTTCATTTTCATCTGAGAACTTAAATGTGCATATTTTATAGCTGTGACATTGTAAAGCAATGAAGATATACCTACAATTTATTTCGGATAATAGCATCTTGATAACCTTGATTTAAATTGCTGGCAATTTCATTCATTTATGTATTATTAACGTGAATTCGTTGATGCTTTAAATTTATTCTGCATTATCATTTTTTGCAGGATCGGTCAATGCTGGAAACTGCAAGGAACTTGGAAAGAAACCTGACATAGATGGATTTTTGGTCGGCGGCGCTAGTTTGAAACCAGAATTCATTGACATCATTAATGCACGGTCATAAACTTTTGCATCTTCAATCTCATAGCCGAACAATTTTGCTGATCATAGGTTACAATCATAATATTTTTCTTTATAGGTATTGTTGCATGTTCTTTTGGAATGTATTGACATTGTTATTATGAATAGATGTTCACTTTTAAAGTGTTTTTGGCCTTTTTCTTTGTCTGCAGAATTGTTTGATTTAAATGTAGCTGCATCATAGGATCGTTCGGTTTCATTATGAACATGCATTTCTAATAATCTAAAGTGTAACATTCGATTATAAATAGCCGCTTAATACGGCACGACGATCTCAGCACATTACTTAGATTTCAGTATATAGTTTAGCAGTTACATAGCGCCCGCTGTATAGTAAATTGCGGACAACCTCGACCAAATTAAATCCCAGTCAAGAGCGGTGAAATATTTCGATGATTTAGGGAGTAGGCTATATTAATCGAACGTAGTGAGTAAAATCTGATGGTTGACGTGAAGACAGGCGAAGCCGAAGGAGGTTCATCAAGCCCTAAACCTCCTCAAATGCGACGCTCCACACTCAACAGTCGTCTGGTACACTTAAGGGAAGCATGTGGGTCCACCGTCAAAGCTAACTTTAATAACTGGCAATCGCGGATACGAATTAAGAAACAAAATCATCTCAACAAAGCATTTTTCGACATATTTAACTTCGTACTCTCAATTATTTAATGACCACATTCCACTGTTTCATATGAACGGCTGAGAAAAAGAATGGTAGATTTGCGATGTGCTTAAAATTACACTTGACTCTAATTCACAGGAGGAGGGAGTGTTGAACATTCTACAATATGTGCACTATGTGAATACCACAATACCCACTGGGAAAAGTCCTAGAGGGCCGTTAGCGGTTTATCTTAGCGGCTCCGCTAAGGCTACTGAGCGCGATGTCCCGTGAGAACCTAGCGGCCCACTAATAGTGTGCCGCTCGTGGACTTGTAAGGGCCCTCTGTGAGCTAGCTTCTCGCGGCGCACAAGCGGCCCGCTGGAAAAAAGTGCTATAGGCCCGTAAGCGGCTCAGCTAAGGCTACTCAGCGGTATGTTCCGCGAGAACCTCAATGCGCTCCGCTAAAAGCCTCAGTGTCATCGCATAGCAATGTCAGGGCTACGATTGATTATATGTAGGACTGTGCGCGGTGCACCGGTTCTCGAGTAGATGCACCGAAATGTGCGACTTTCGATCAAATTGATATTTCACAGCAGGCTATAGTCTCAGTTGTCATTGATTCATTTAATCTGTGTCTTTGAAGAGAAGAATATTTTCAACATGCATTAAATCCAACTAGAAGAGGATTATCTAATTATCAGTTCAATTCAAACTTTTTGTATATCGTGAAAGTGAAACCTTTGGAGGCACGGTTAAACGTTGAACGAAAGGTGACGAAAAAATTGATATAAAGTTGATATATTATGGCAATTAAGAGAAACAGCGGTTTCGATTTTTTCTGGAGTATAAAGTCAACACAAGAATTTCTACACAGATTAAATTCGACAGAAGTTCATTCATTGCAGGTTTTCGATTTTTCAACCTTATATACGAATCTTGATCAAAAATTGATTGAAGATCACATATTCGCTATTATGGATTTGGTGTTTAATTCCTCAAATAGAAAATTTATTTGCATTGGATATGATAAGTCCTTTTGCTCAATGAAAAAATATAATGGTTATCACTGTTTTGATAAACAGAAGTTAAAAGAAGCCATACATTTCCTATTATCACAGACCTACGTCACATTCGGTAATTTAGTTTTCAGGCAGATTAAAGGCATTCCAATGGGAGGAAATTCTAGTCCACTCCTAGATGACCTATTCCTCTTACACTGCGAATATGTTTTTATGCAAAATTTGATTAAAAACTAAGAAATATCATTTAGCACGCTTGTTATCACCTACATCAAGATACATAGACGATATATGTGTTGTCAATTATAAACACTTTGATTCGTTGATTCAAAGAATTTATCCACCTGACTTGTTGGCGGAGAGAAATGGTGGTAACAATAAAGAGGTAGTTTACCTTGATGTGAAAATACAAATCTCACAGAACAGCTTGAGAACTTCAGTATATCACAAGATGGATGACTTCTCTTTCTCTGTGGTGCAACTGACTTTTCCGGAGAGCATGATCCCATTACAGATGGCCTTTCATGTATTCGCGTCGCAAGTAGTCAGATATTGTAGAATATGCTCGAAGTTACAAGACGCTGTACACAAAACTAACAAGACGCTAAATATCATGAAATCTAGAGGTTATTCTCAGCATGACTTGATGAGTTACACAGAAAAGGCTCTCACAAGGCATAATGAATCGCTTTACAAATATGGTATTTTCTCGGCTCGACAATTCACTTCACTCTGTGAATTTCAATGAGGCACGCGACTAACAAACGACTCACATTTTCCTTAATGCCTTGCTGCATAGGTGAATAAACGACTAACAATGACTTGTAGCCATCATATGGGGGTGGGCGGTGAAGAGTGAATACAGAGCGCTTAGCGTGGATTACGGGAGATGAGAGAGCTCCCATTGTTAAGTCTTGATGTATGAGACGAAGTTTGTGTAAAGGCGGATTACATATTTATCACACAGCGATTACATGTTTATGGAAAAGAGGATGAACAGGATCTGTTTACTTATGGGAATCGAAAAGTCAAAGATTGATGGACAGGATTTGTTTACATGTGCGGATCGCAAAAAGCATACTGTATTTATTGATGAGATGAATTTAATGACAGGATGAGTTTACATGTGGGAAACGTAACAATTGAAGGATGTCTGATTTATCTTTGTGACATATCTTTCAAGACATATCATTACCTATTCAGTATTTTGTCAGCCACTATGAGTGGGACCCCCCCCCCGCTCGTCTGGGTTTGAGTGTTCAGGTTAGGGGTCGAAACACAACTAGACGAGTACCTGCTGATGACTGACGGACTGCAGCATTATGTTTTATATCCCTTAATCGGTGGCTGAAGTAGTGGTCGATGTATTGTATTTCAAATGAAGAAATGTGGGATTACATGAAGTATTAGATGGATGAAGAAACTGGCGATAACAAATTCAAGTGAAGAAATAGTATTTTCCATGTGTAGTCTTAGGTATAGTGTGTGTAGTTTCATTGCTTTCGTTGTAGTAGAGTGTCATTGTAGTTCTATTGTTTACCTCCATTATCCACTTTCCACTTATCCACTCTAATTACCATTATCCATCATGTGTAGTGTCAGATATAGTTCACTTGTAATCGGTGTAGTAGCATCGTTGTATTTCCATGTTTTGCCTCCACTTTTCCAAATTTTATTCATCGGTCTCCTGTTGTTTTATAATTTCCTTAACCTATGGTGACCATTGTCCTATTCTATTTCCACTATCAGCATCTGTAGTCGGTACAGTATATTAGACGTCTGTTTTGAACGTGTATGCGGCAGTGTTTGGAATCTATGGTATTAGTATATTAACAGTAAGAATGAGAAGTATTACAAGTCTTAAGATTTCCATTTTTTACCAGCTATTGGGCCAAAGCTGATCAATTTTAATTCGTTGCCACGAGAAAGCTCCATTGAGTTCTTTTAATTAAGAACTGATTAATCCAATGGTTACAATAGCATTGCCTTTGTACACTTGCGGATTGGAGAACGCCATCAGTCCTCATTAGGACTACTTTCATTAATAATTTGAATTAGTAGGCATTATATTATATTATTATAAATGGCTGCTGGGATGATTTTCATCATCGTATGAGAAATAATAAAAATTGATTTATAATTCAAATTTATGTTAAATCTTTTTGGGACACGAAATCTCAAATTCCCGCGACCCCATAATTCCGGAATCTTATAGTGCCGTGCTCTGTTGGTGATTCTTCTAGGATGAGGATATCTTGATCATAAAGTAGGCTTAATATGGTCTTTATTCCAGCGAATCGTCCAAAAGATTTCTTCGGCATCCAGCAACATTGTCACATCATTGTCTACTTGGTAGGCCTGCTCTGGATTCATTCGTTTCGAGTTGAACAAGGTTTAAATGAATGGCTCGCCCTAAAATATCCAAAATGCAGGATCATCGGCCTATGAGTTTTTATATTTGCTTAGATGAAAAGCACTTTATGCAATCTTAATTACACTCATTTTTGCTTGCAGACAATGATTAATAGAAAAGTAGTATAAGTTATTGAGACCTAACTAACAGGTGATGATGTAGTGTACACCGTCTATCTGACTTGACCCAAAAATGCACAATTTGAAATGCATGTAGGCCATATATACATAGACCTTGTTGTATAGGCGACAAGTTGCAATGAACGCTGCAATCTGCAGGCACAGCCTGCTCAAATCTTACAAATTTCTTTAAAATATATTGTGACGAATTTGATTGTCTGACCAAAAATGTTATTCTCGTGAATAACATCTTTGTTAATAATTGATTTATCGCATCATCATGAAAAAAATTGATGCCAACTGACCGTCTTCGATGTCAGCAAATTCTTAGGAGCAAATTATTGAAAGACATGCAGTCAAATCTGAGCGGAGCATGGGTCGAGAATCCGCTCAGACGGAATGATTGGGTTCGTTCTGAACTTGCAGTCCACGGTCGAGTTAGGGGTCGAGTCTTGATATTAATCAGATTGAGTCAACCCTCATAGCAAATTACACATCAATGAAGCTTCATCACAGACAGTCACCAGCGGGCAGCAAGCCCGCGGACATTAAATCAGGTCAACTTAGGGGAGGGTGGGGAGAAATGGACCACCGATTTTTCAAACCTACTTTTTTGATTCTAGCGGATATATTTCAAAAGATATTTTCATCAAATTCGACATGAGTGTTCCTAAGGGTGTCATTGACATGCAGTATGATTCTAGTCACTCAATTACATTTCCCACAACATTTCATTTAGTCAAGTGTTGCGAGGTTGGGAGAAATGGCCAGGGCAGGAGAAATGGACCACCATGGTGGGGAGAAATGGACCATGTAGAAGAAATGTTCATTCATTGAAGTATAAGATAATTTTGATACAATTAGCCTGTAACAAACCTCCTTTTGACCCCAGATAATGTTTTTATAGGTAAAGCGAAAGGTAAAGCTGTATAAACTTGACGTACAAACAGACAAAGTGTACAAGTGTCACTGAATGATAGCTCATTTGAAAGATCATGATCTGTAGATGATGATTTCTATAATAAACAGCTCAACAAAATACCAATTTGTGTAACTTTTATGAGCAAAAATTCGAAAAAATGGAGTCAACACCTTAAATGTCACAATTTTACCATTGGAAATACATAGGATTTTGTTATCATCTCTATTTCTGAAAAGCAAATGATCTGATCCGGCAGACGCGAAGTTTTGCAGTAGGTTAGAGGTGTACTATGCTATGTGAAAGTTTTATGTACTACCTCGTTCCCTGCACAACTTCACGCTAGCTCCCGGACTATTACCTCTGCCGCAAGATTACAGAGATTCTCTAAAAACACTCAGCAAAAACAAAAAAATAGAAGCCTAAACAAATAAAATAAAATTCAATCATTCTGTGACAAACATTACTCTACATACATGTACATTGCAATCGGGAAATACACAAATTATACGCACGTAATCTCAATTACTTGCAAATGCAAATCTCAAAAATACAAATCCATAAAAGCGTCAATTACCTTACTAACAAGGCGCTGAGGTCCTCCTGAAATGAGAAAGTGTCCAGCTTTGTTCGGGAGGTTCCAGACACCTTCTCTGACCTCGTCAGCTTTAACACAATATCCGACATAGGAACATCTGCAATGTCTCTGACTTGGGGTCTGATGAAGCCATCGTGCTTCTCACTTTTCCGTAAGAATTCAATTTCTACATTAAAGTCATCAACGTCGACATCATCAGCTGGGCCTATCAACTTTCTGACGATGCCCACGTAATATACGACACTAGCACGCATATTTCAATGGAAAATCAAAGACAAAAGTCTACTATAGGTAAAGTTTAGTAAAAAAACAAGCAAATCAGTTAATGTAAACATATATCCTCTGCAGTTTAACTAGCTAAGATTGCGTATTGCTACAGTATTTATCAAGCGAAATTAAAACATCATGCACAAGTAGGTTGCAGCGCAGGATAGCATCTCTATTGCAATTGATCAACATTTCATGTAGGCCTTGGACCTGTATGTCAATATCCGATCAAACATCCTCGTTTAGACTGTATTGAGAAGACACTGAGCAACCCAATTTCAATACTACTTATTAACTCTACAAGATATTCATAAACGTGACATATAAAAGTAGTTATCAATCATCATGAAAGGCTATAATGATAATTAAAGCACTTATTAGTGATATATTGAGTGTATGGGGATCAAAAATGTTAGTGGTTCGATCTCAATATGGTAATTTATTTATCTAAATTTACCTGGGTTCGTTATGGGTAAGGCTTAAAGCAATATACGACGCGGGTGAAACTCAACTGAAGAGTTTTTTACGAAGATAGTTATACAAATAGCATAATAAGAAGAAATCGAATCAATACGCTAATTTACCTGGGTTCCTTATGGGTAAGGCTTAAAGCAATATACGACGCGGGTGAAACTCAACTGAAGAGTTTTTTACGAAGATAGTTATACAAATAGCATAAAAAGAAGAAATCGAATCAATACGCTAATTTTTGCACTAGCATCATGCACACCAACACAGATACACACCATCAGTTCCAGCAGTCAATCCTTAAATAATATACTGAATGACCAAATAAAAACATCAACAACCATGATAAATAGCTGTACTCGATAATAAACTACCAAAAGAATCTTTTTAAAAGATGGGGAGAAATGGACCACAGGGTGACCATTTCTCCCCATCTAATTTATTTTCATGAGAACTTTGAACAATCAGATTTTCTAGAAAACCTTGAAGGAATCAAACTATTTGTTGACACATCTCTATCTATGACACTATTGGTGCAAACAATCAAGAGTTATTTAGAGGCGCTTGATAATATTCAAGTTTTTAGACGCAGCTAACGAAAATATGAATTTCTGTTTTTTTTAATGAAAAACAAAAAACACGTGCCAAATCACGAAATCACATGGTATAATGCTCATCCTTCATAAATTGTTCATTGCCATCATGATTATCAATTTCATGCATTTAAGCAAACTTAAAATACTTTTTTATAGAAGTTAGTGGGGGTGGTCATTTCTCCTGCCTGTCCATTTCTCCCCATCCTCCCCTACGAGACAGCATTACAAATAGATTTGCCATTGCTTGCGAGAATCAGAGACACATACGCGAATGCTGTAATGACCACAATTCTTCAATCGAAACCCAGAATTTATTGGTTGTGAATACGCAAATTTTCATTAAGGTTATCAATTTAATTTCCGACAAAGCCTACTAATGACAGGCCTACGCAAGGCCTATTGGACACAATCAATGATTCGAATGAATCTATAAAAACGGGGAATCAACATGAAGAGTCATTTCAGAAGAGTCTAACTTTCTTTCTTCAAAAATAACAGACCGGAAAAAAATTGGATCTCATCAAGCGTCACTTGCTAAACAGGTTCAAACATCCTAATAGGCCTAATTATACTGCCTCAACGCCCGCAAAAATTGGCACTTGAATGATTTAATGATGTGAAAAATGAACTGACGTTATTTTTGTCTCATAAACGTGATAAGTGAGCACATTTCACAGGCAGATTCATTATTAAATGACACGCTAGCAGCATGCATGCTTACAATTAAGATTTCACGTGATGGCAATATTCAATATTTTTAGATTCACATAGGAATTGTGACGACTTACCAGATTGATGCTTATTGTTTTCTTAGTTAACGTATGACTTGTGTTTAAATCGCTCCAATTCCTATTCGAAATTCCAATTCAAAATTGAATGTAAATCTCATATCATCAAGAAGATCGAAGACCTTCAGCAAGTTTATTCTGGTCTTTATCAGTATTCTTGTCCCCCGTTTGCCAAAATTGCCAAGAAAACTTGAAGATAGACTTCTACGAACAGACAACATGGCATGTAAACTGATGAACTACGAGATTCAAGACCATAGCTCGACCAGTTCGTCTCAACATGAGAAGTGAGAAAATTAATAAAATACTTTTCATGAAAGCTGCCAAGTCAACTACCCAAAATCCACCTTCTTCATGTGCTTAAATGTGCTTAAACGTCCAAGCATTCGCACCATCAGCTCACAAGAACTGAAAAATATAAACGGTCTTTCTGCACACATGTTGTTTGTGTGCTAAACAAAAATTGAATTTGTGGTCATATCATTAACACATTTTGTAAATTTTGAATTCATGAGTAATTTATGAATTTTTCTCTTTAACTTGTGAAATCAATATGCTTGTGATCACCATTTCTTTGGAAAATATATACGTTTCATTTGTTTTCGATTCTAAAGTAATGGTCCGTTTCTTTGCGTCAAATCGCAACCAAATTGGCAAAAAGAAAACGATTTTTAACATGAAAATAAAAGCACCTACCATGAACTCTTGACTCAAGGACACTGAGAAATTTTCAAGGTCTTCTGCACTAAGTCGACTATTTGGTATTCGTGTCTAATTACCCCATTAAAATTAGATCACACTGCAAGAATTTCACGAAGTTTTAGTTCCAGTCCTGTTCCAAAATCTGTTGTTTTGCCGTCTTTTGGGAGTGGCATTACTTTAATGCAAGAAATCGCTCTCTTTTTCTAATTTAAGTGCGATGACGCAAAGAAAAGGGCCAATGAACTTGTTAAATGACTGGCATGATGTGATCTCTTCAAAGGGGTATCCGAAAATTTTGATTATTTCGCGTGATTATTTCGTATGTACCCCTTTCGTAGATCTTCACATTCGTATCCGTATCAGCAAATGTTTAACGCCCGTATGTACCAACGCGGAATAGCAATTCTCTAGAATAGCCCTATTCCAAGATTATTCGCGTAGAGTCATGCTTTGTACTAACATGGATTATTTGCAGAATAACTAGTCGGCCAATTTATTCCCACCTTGAGGTATGACACTACCGTAGCGTCAATAACTCTTGATCATGCAGCTCTCCAATGAAGTATGACATCATTGTGACGTCAATTAATCGCACTTCTGCAGCTCTCCATTGGACGGAAGGAAAGTTGAACATGATGACGGTAAAGGCGGTCGCTAGAAGAAGGAAAAACATGGACAGTCTCTCATTAATGACAATGACAGACCGTAAGCGCAACAGCAATTTCAAAAGTAATTAGAGTAGTACCGAGATAAATTTGCTATTAGAATTAATAGAGAATGGTCACCACGTATAGGCTACATTGAGGACAAGAAAACCGACGCCAAAGCAATGAAAAAAGGAGATGCCTGGCTGTCTATATGGAATGAATTTAATGCCAGAAATGTAACTAAGAGAGAGAGTTGGAGAACATCAAGAACTTGTGGAAAAGACTAAAACAAGAAAGCAAGAAGAAGAAGGCGTCATTGAACAGAGATCTGCGGTAAACTGGCGGGGGCACAGGAACTAATGCTACCCTATCACCTAAGTCAATGCGGATGTTGTCAATGCTACCAATTGAACAAATTGAACCTCCACTTCACAGTCAATTCGATTCTGACACTTTGCCTAATATTCAGCCGGAAGTGAGGTAAGGAATTTCATGTTGTACATTTTTTATTCATTTACCTAAAAGCATTTAACAATGAATGAAATCAGATAAACGAAATATCATATTGCTGCGCAAAAGATGTGCTGCGGCCTGGTAGGATGCGAACCTACGGTCCCTACCAACTGAGCTACGATCCATTATAGTGGCATTTGTAAGCGAACTCATCAATGTCTTCGAGCCTTGCACTTACGCTTTTTCAGTCAGGGTCACTTCTAACTTTTAAAATCATGTTTTCCATTTCAGCTTCGTGAGATTGCTCGAGGAGGATGAAAAAGATATCGCTCCATTTACCTCGATTGAGGAGCTTGAACCGCTTCCGAAGAAGGCAAAGGTGGATATTCCTAAAAGGAAGATGTCGCATTACCAAAGTGAATTAGGCCTATTAAAGATGGCAAAAAGTGAATTCGAGCAGACAATGATAAATCTCAAGCTGAAGGAAGCTTATTATAAAAAGAAAATTGACAGTTTACCATGAATTTTACCATGTTTAGTTACTTGTGCAATTGAAATGTTAAAGAAATGTCATGTCCTTTGAATCTGAATGAGAATTTAGTACTACTTACAGAAATATTTACTGTAACTATAAATATGCCTATTTCTTCAGTACGTCATTGAAATCAGATGAAGAATTTCACCAATTTTTGTGCCAGTCCAATAGAACTGTAATAATAAACTACGAGTAGAATGTGCAAAATCTGTTCTTTTGCCATCTATTGAAAGTGGAATGCAAAAATCGTTTTCTTTTAGTCAATTTATGTGCGATTTGACGCAAAGAAAAGGGCCAATAAATGATTTTCCATATGGCTATGTCGAACGTGTGTGAAGTTGGCGGAACCACCCAACGGAACCATAATAAGATTCTTTTCAAAACAACTTCCATTTTGACAACAAAAGTCTGTCGCAGTAGCCTATATTGAATATCTAAAGAGACTAACAACTATTAAGTCAATAAAAGATACCAACACCCTTGATTCCCCGACCGCACTCGCCTGACCCAGGAATCGAGCCGAAGTCCGCAGTGAAGACGAGGTCGCACTTTCTTCAGTACGCCACGCTGACGGTTCACAAGGAATGCGAGTGAAGGCAGAAGTCATTTCCAAGTGATATCGACAGCTTATTGTCTGACAGAATACTACCAGCATTCATCTTGTAGCGAGGCAGCATATCAACATGTCGACTACGTCACACTGTACATTGACAACAAAGGTCTGTCGCAGCCACAGAATTAGATTGTTTAACTGTATCACTTTGCTAGAAGTGAAAACTGAATCAAAATAATGGCACATGCAGGAACTTATTAAGTGGGCAAAAATAAATTTTTAATACCTTGCATAGATAGGAAGAATAGTCGTGGGTCGCTTGCGGATTGTTGTGGATTCCTTCAAAATGCTCCGATCGCGGCGATTCCTTCAGATTCGAAGAATTCAGATCATTGCGCAAAACTTTTCTCGATCATGTTGGCCCTTCCGATCATTATTAAAAAAGTTAGCAGGCGCACGAAAAAACGTTCACAAACTGATTCAGATTGTCTTTCGCCAGAAACTATTAGGCCTTCTGTCTGTAGGCTACGTGATGTAGCCTACTATGACCAGTGAAAGTTATAAGCTCTTACATCTCCTAAAATGAAGTTTTGCCAAAAGTAAGACCTGAAGTGAGGAAGCAAAAAGATTGACCCGCATAACTAGTGAATAAAGATTGTTTTGTCCATCAGTATGCCATCCGATCTCTTGACAGTAGCTACTTCTACAGTGAGGCTCCCCAAAAGTAAAACATTTACGGACTCGGAATTTCTTTCAAATGTAAAACTTTTCGCTCTGAACTCCTGCAACTTTTGGATAATGAGTTAGTCACAGAATTAGACTGCTCATTCCCTAGTCGTCGTTTCATAGAAGGGCAGAGTCATATCTCGTAGCGATAATGAAATGGCACACACCACAAACAATCTATGGTTGAACAATAAATCGTCACTGAATAAGCAGTGAGCCTCGACAGCAGCAAGTGGCGTGCGTGTCATACACATCGAGTTCTTCGTTCGGTCACACACTAGTAGTCCGGGAGCTAGCGTGAAGTTGTGCAGGGAACGAGGTAGTACATAAAACTTTCACATAGCATAGTACACCTCTAACCTACTGCAAAACTTCGCGTCTGCCGGATCAGATCATTTGCTTTTCAGAAATAGACAGGATAACAAAATCCTATGTATTTCCAGTGGTAAAATTGTGACATTTAAGGTGTTGACTCCATTTTTTCGAATTTTTGCTCATAAAAGTTACACAAATTGGTATTTTGTTGAACTGGTTATTGTAGAAATCATCTACAGATCATGATCTTTCAAATGAGCTGTCATTCAGTGACAGAGGATGAAGTAAAGTGTACAAACAGACACTTTTCGTTGGTGTAACTGCAAATTTTAGCATAGAAATTTCAGGAAAATTTTTGATATACTTTAACGAAAAGTGTCTGTTTGTACACTTTACTTCATCCTCTGTCATTGAATGATAACTCATTTGAAAGATCATGATCTGTAGATGATTTCTACAATAACCAGTTCAACAAAATACCAATTTGTGTAACTTTTATGAGCAAAAATTCGAAAAAATGGAGTTAACACCTTAAATGTCACAATTTTACCACTGGAAATACATAGGATTTTGTTATCCTCTATATTTCTGAAAAGCAAATGATCTGATCCGACAGATGCGAAGTTCTGCAGTAGGTCAGAGGTGTACTATGCTATGTGAAAGTTTTATGTACTACCCCGTTCCCTGCACAACTTCACGCTAGCTCCCGGACTATAGGTGACATGCCACGCTCAATCACGCGTAAACCACGCGTAATTACACATGACCCTAAACATCCACTTTGGCTATGCGGGACATTGCTGCAACATCTGTTACATAAGTTAGTATAGTTGGCAGTCCTGTTATATAGACTTTGCGTCTCATGTGTCTGCATGTATCAGAGACTAAACAATGTGATAGGACCTCAATTTCATACTCAGTGAAGACAAAACACGCTTAGCGGTTCATCCGTAGTTCAAGCGACAACGGAGACAACCGTAGACGACGCCCAAACTACAAACGCTCGCCCGCGCGTATTCATAAACATTCTACATGTTTTAACAGCAACAGATCAAGTGATTTCTGACTCTTAGTGCAGCGCGTATGTACGCGGGTAGAAGAATAGAATGTCCTTAACCACGGATGTTTGGGGTGTTCCGTAATTACGCGTGAATCACGCGTGGCATGTCACCTAGTGCACTTCACTGTCCCAGCACCAATCATTAATAAACCCTACGAATAGAGGGAGTGAACTTATAATTTCTCACGCCTGCCAACTTCTAAACAAAGAATCTGACGGACCAACATTAACAGGAAAATATGTGTACAATGATCTGCATTCTTCGAATTTGAAGGAATCGTGGTAATCGAGGCATTTTGGAGGAATTCACAGCAACCCGCAAGTGACGCACGACTGTTTTTCCTATCTCTGCAAGGTATTAAGAATTCCTTTTTTGGCCACTTACTAGGTTCCAGCATGTGCCACCGTTCTTTGCTACTCCAGATCTGTGGTCTCAGGTTTACTCGCAACGAATAGTCAACCTTTGGATGGACGCTTGATGTGTCGAATAAGCGGTGAACGAGAATCTCGGAGAATTAAAAACACAAATTACTCCATGTTTGTCGGGTCAGATGCAATGTCAATTGATAAAGAATCTGTGGGTCGCAGAGAGAAAAATGACGCGGGCCGGAGGGCTGCCACCTCGCATAGACCAATGAGACGTGATCGAGTCCAGACTGACGAATCAATGATGGAAATAGTATTGGACAGAGGAGGCGGCGATAGTCATATGAAAAAAGGGAATATATGCGCAATTCAATGATGGCACCAACATGAAATAATTGATGTAGGCGCACCAATGATGACTCTGCTGCAATGAGGATCGGCCTAATTGAGACAGTCATGGAAGACCAACGATGGGACACGTTCGGAAGTATTGAGGACTGCTTGAATAATACAGATTGTTTCATAAAAAATGGATCACCCTTAAACATCGCCTTAACTTCAACTTTGTCTAACTCCGCCAAACATGAACGAATTTCTCTGAAATTTAGAAGATATGTCAGTTGTGCTTACTAATATCATTGTTGGAAATTTCAAGCATGAATATTGAGTTGTTTTCCTGTTATAGATAAAAAAGTAGTAGATAATTTGATCTTCATTTAGCAATCTTACACAAAATCATACCTCACTCTTATAAAATTACATTTGTTTCCTTTGTTATGTAATATGTTGTTCTACAAGCCAAAAGCTATCAAGCAAAACAAAAATAAAGAAAATCGGTCAATCAGAGCCAGTGTAGCACCATTATTCATCAACAATAATGTAACTGCTACATGTGATTAACTGGACTTCATGTTCCATAGCTTCCTGACTTCGTTGCGGTGGTGTTGGCAGCACTCCTGATTGCTTTCAGCTAGAAATCTATCTCTTACCGGTTGAAAACAATATTGTTTTACTGTATTGTTTTTTTGTATTGTATTTTTACTTTTATTGTTTATTAATACAAAGGACAAATGAACAATAACGAGATCGCATTCACAAAAGGCAAAGTGTCAGCCTTGCTAGAACTTGCTAGAACCTAGCCTTGTTAGGATAGTGATGGTCGATTGAGATTATTGATAAAATCTGATCAGGAAATTCCGAGACATTTACATCGTCCCCGGGTACAGGGTGGTGCGACTCTACTGATTTGGGCTGGCATTTGGACCAATGGCCGCTCTGAACTTCACATACAGCAAGGAACCATGAATTCTGAACGCTATGTGAATGTTTTACGAATGAACATTGGTCAAATGACAGATCAACTTGGTGATCCATCGACTTGGTTATTTATGGATGATAATGCTACGTGTCATAGGATTAGTAGAGTCAACTTATGCAAGTCTCAATTAGGGCTTAGGACATTATCTTGGCCAGCTCGTTCTCCTGATCTGAATCCCATAGAAAATGTATGGAGTATTCTAAAACGTAACATTCGTCGTTCACTGCTACCTACAGATGGCGTATCACAACTTACGTCACTGTTAAAAAGAGAGTGGAGAAAGTTAGATCAGTCAAAAATCAACGATATCATCGAATCAATGCCTAGACGAATTGGTAATGTCATTGACAATAAGGGTAGGGCCACAAAATATTAGCTTCTTAAGAACCGTTACTGTATCATAGCTTATCAGATTATATAAGGACATTTAAATATATTAGGGACATGAAATAACATGAAAAATGCTTTCTGTATCATACTTATGTTGTATTTAGTCAAATTTTAGGATGATCCACTTTTTATGAAACGGACTGTAATTAAGCTGTGATTGAAAAGTAACAACGTGGACACTGAATATCAAACAGTAGTAAGAAAACGGCGAACACCAGATAGCGCAAGATGGCCGCCGTCGTGTCTGAGTCCCCCCCCCTCTGGTCCGCCAGTGTCGTGATGTGCCGGCGAGGTTCCGCTGCCGTCCCCCCCCCCTCTGGACCGTCAGTGTGTGAGCCTTGGGTGTCTGTGTCCGACCGCCTGGTGGACTTGGGCGACCGTCTAGGTTGACGTGGGCGACCGTCTAGGTTGTCTTGGTTAAACTGTGGGATGTTTTGGTGTGTAGTGTCCAAACGCGGCCTCGGATGTGAAAACGGAGGCCAGATTCGGATTCAGCGTGAAATTCTGCATCTGTATGGTGAATTTGAAAGCAATCGGAGATAAAAATTTTTCGCTGACGTCCCCCCCCCTCTGGACAGCTTGCTTCGATCTTGGCTTCTAGTGGACGGATTTTGTCGAGTGAGGTGTCATTTGAAAGCTAAGAGTGAGACAAATTCACTGAAACAAACGGCTTGTTCCTATCTGTCTTCGTTTACATGTGAGACGCCATTTAAGATTTTAGGTCGGAGCTCACCTGAAAAAATCCTAAGTGTCAGAGTGACTTTGTATGGGAAAAATTAAAAATTTTCCAAAGTGTGGAATTTCGACCTGGGACCTTTACCAAAGGTTGTTTCATCAAATTTCGCTGACCCCCCCCCTTTGTTCTAACTTTGGTTCTAGTGGACGGATTTTGTTCGTTCGACTTGCATTGGAAAGAGGATGAAACACTGCTCGACCGCATTTTTCGTTGCGAGTCAATCGGAGCAGCCGTTCAAAAGTTAGAGCGGTTACAAGATTTTAGCTCGGAGCTCACCTGAAAAAATCCTAAGTGTCAGAGTGACTTTGTATGGGAAAAATTAAAAATTTTCCAAAGTGTGGAATTTCGACCTGGGACCTTTACCAAAGGTTGTTTCATCAAATTTCGCTGACCCCCCCCCCTTTGTTCTAACTTTGGTTCTAGTGGACGGATTTTGTTCGTTCGACTTGCATTGGAAAGAGGATGAAACACTGCTCGACCGCATTTTTCGTTGCGAGTCAATCGGAGCAGCCGTTCAAAAGTTAGAGCGGTTACAAGATTTTAGGTCGGAGCTCACCTGAAAAAATCCTAAGTGTCAGAGTGAGCTCCGACCTAAAATCTTGTAACCGCTCTAACTTTTGAACGGCTGCTCCGATTGACTCGCAACGAAAAATGCGGTCGAGCAGTGTTTCATCCTCTTTCCAATGCAAGTCGAACGAACAAAATCCGTCCACTAGAACCAAAGTTAGAACAAAGGGGGGGGTCAGCGAAATTTGATGAAACAACCTTTGGTAAAGGTCCCAGGTCGAAATTCCACACTTTGGAAAATTTTTAATTTTTCCCATACAAAGTCACTCTGACACTTAGGATTTTTTCAGGTGAGCTCCGACCTAAAATCTTGTAACCGCTCTAACTTTTGAACGGCTGCTCCGATTGACTCGCAACGAAAAATGCGGTCGAGCAGTGTTTCATCCTCTTTCCAATGCAAGTCGAACGAACAAAATCCGTCCACTAGAACCAAAGTTAGAACAAAGGGGGGGGGTCAGCGAAATTTGATGAAACAACCTTTGGTAAAGGTCCCAGGTCGAAATTCCACACTTTGGAAAATTTTTAATTTTTCCCATACAAAGTCACTCTGACACTTAGGATTTTTTCAGGTGAGCTCCGACCTAAAATCTTAAATGGCGTCTCACATGTAAACGAAGACAGATAGGAACAAGCCGTTTGTTTCAGTGAATTTGTCTCACTCTTAGCTTTCAAATGACACCTCACTCGACAAAATCCGTCCACTAGAAGCCAAGATCGAAGCAAGCTGTCCAGAGGGGGGGGACGTCAGCGAAATTTGATGAAAAATGTTTTGGTAAAGGTCCCAGATCAAAATTCGGAAGTTTTAAATTTTTCAAAATTTTCACCACACTGGAGCTCCCACACTTAGGAATTTTTTCACTTGTGGCATGTTACATGGTCATGTGCTGACACACCAACTTCTCGTGGTCATATGAGAATGGTTCAGGTGTCATATTGTAAAGAATGATGAGACAAATCGTTTGCAACAAACCGCATGTCACTACGATGAATACTTTCGGAGATAGAGCCATTTTAAGTTTTCTTCCGAGCATATATAAACCCCCGACAACGCAAGTCTGATCACTTCATCGAAAGACGAGGTAAGCGACGGTCGTCGCTCTGAGCTCCCGATATCGGGTTGCAAAGGACTCTATCTTTTGAAGTAGGCAAGCTATCTTCTTACTTCAAAGTTTGTGTGATAGAGTTTGATAGTGTCTTTACTACTGATAAAATTTTTTAAAAGTAGTATGAGTAGTAAAATGCGGAATTTTTTAAAAATTCTTAATTTTCAGTTTTTTCAAAGTTTTAACATGTAGACTAAGGTTTTCAAGTATGCTGAGTTCAAATCTGCTATCAGATTTGAAATGTAACTAAGTCTAAGGCAGCTTTGAGGGTTGGATCCCAGCTACTGATCACTACCTTTGACTCGGCGTTCCTGTTACCACTTCGGGGCAGTGACAATGATGTCTTCAGCTGTAAAGAGCGGGTATCGGGGAAGATCTCTCACTTCCCTAGTGATCAGTACAAGGCCTTCGGGCTGTCGACGGGATCTAGTGCCACTCACTACACTCAAATCTATCATTCCTCACTAAGTGTAAAATCATTCTTTTCCGTTTTTATAAACTAGGAATCAATCGTTTGCTATCAAACGTTTACGGAATTATAATCATTGTTTTCCCCTTTTCACTTCAGAAAATGGTTAACTACAACAATGCAAAGACGGCTTTTAAGCTTTGCGTCTGTTCAAAGATTTTTCGTAGCGATGCCTTTAAGAAGCATTCTTGTGCACATAAGCGAATGGTAGGGGGCATTCGATACTTTTGTAGCAGCCATAATGCATCTCGCCTTGTCGAGACGCTACCGGAGTGGCATGCCAAGCATAGCAGCTGCAGTCAACCAGAGCTGACTGAGGAGGCGAAGCAAAGTCTCTTCAGCTCAGAGTTGAAAGCTCTGGAGACTCAGTGTGCTATCGAGGCTATCACGTCAGCAAAGCCTCCCTCATCTTGTGCACCAGCAAAGGCTCTCTCGCCCACCCCGATTCTAGAGACTCAGTCTGCTGTCGAGTCTATCACGATAGCAGAGGCTCCATCTTCTAGCATGCCAGCAAAGGCTCTCTCACCCACTCCGATTGAGTCTTCTCCGAAGTCGAGTAAATCCTCCTCCTCCTCCTCTAGCGATGAGTCGGCTACAAGTAGCAGCGACAGTGAGGAAGAGGAGGAGGATAAAGGCTCGACGAAGGTTGACCTAGTCGAGAGTGTCTACCTCGATAGCGAGGTAGAGGCGGTGAGGGACGTTGACCTCGATAGCGAGGTGCAGCCGGCTAAGTTATCAACCAGTGGTGGGATTGCGGCTCAATGTCGCAACTTCATTATGCGCCCACCACTGGTTGATAACTATGACAAGCTGAAGAATGAGTTGGAGGTGTGGAAGAGGGACTGTTTCTTCTATAAAGCGAGTTCCGAGAACCTCTCGCGAGTCACTCAGGAGCTCAAGAAGACTCAAGCTAGTCTTTTTGAGAAAGAAGGAGAGCTCGATCGCGAGAGGTTCTCGCACCTCGCTAGTAAGGCTAAAGAAGAGCAGCTCCTCATCGAGAGAGAGAGTCAGGAGAAGGAGTTAAGAAAGATGAGGGAGGAGGTGGAAGGGCTGCGAAAGCAGTTGGGGAAGGTGGTGGCGACTAATCAGGAGCTGCACCAGCAAGTGATGAGTAGCAGTACTCGACGATCAAGTCGCCTCCACATTCCCCTTGACAAGAAAGGACGTGTGCCCGCAAGACCGCTCCTCTGTGAACGTGGCAGAGACGAGATGTGTTATAGCAGGGCTAAAAAAGGTATCGAATGCCTTCACTTTACATTCGACCACAAGGAGGCGATCACAGGATTCCTGTTCGAGCCACGTCCTGAGAAGATCTGTAAGTTTAAAACAAGTAACTTAGAGTTCAAGATAATAACTAACAACTTCTTTCTTTACAGATATCAAAGAGAAGCGACCACCTGCTTCCGTGAACGAGCCGGAGGCGAAGCGGCAAGCTTGAGTCCTTGAATTATCCCGAGAATGAACCATCGGCTCTCTTAAGGGCCACCTAGGGGCAAGACATGATAGAACCTCCACGCGGTTTGCCCTGGGCAGTCTTCGGACTGGCGAATACTATCATTAAGTTGAATCTGCTATCAGTCAACTTGAACGTTGCAAATGAAGTTCGGTGTAATACTTCCTTTCGACGGGCGTTCCTGTAAAGGGCGGCGGTGAAACCCGTAGCTATGTATACCGCAAGGGACATTCGGCAATGGTCAATCTTGTTAAACCTCTCTGCGTCATGTTTGCAAGTGATTGCCTCTGTCTCAACGTAGTATGCATTCGCGCCAGGGCGACATTTAGCCAACTGTCGAAGGTTGCCTAAAACTTTCCATTGCATACGTTATGAGAGCCATGAGTTCTACCTGTCTCTATCAATGAGACGAATTGATGAATGGAATGAAATAGAGGATACTCACGCGCCACACGCAACATAACACACTTCTCTCTTCCGTAGTCTAACAAGCTCTTTACACATGGATCGCAGTCGATTGCTATCCCTGAAGCATTCTGATTCGCTGTTGAGCAATTCATTGTTGAAAACCCTATATAAGCCAGAAGATTGTAGCGCTTCTCATTCAATTTGAAGTCACGATGGAAGCCACATCTGCCGACAACATTCCCGTCTTCATCGATGAAGACAACGCCATTCCCGAGTTCGTCATCCTCGACGAGTGGGAATAGGATGAGAAGAAGGGGAAGATCAAGAGGATCATTTGGACGGATGAGGTGTGGACTCCGAATACCACTCGCATCCGAAAGGTGCCAGATGCACCAGCACGGCTTAGGCGGTATAGGGTTTATGACAACCTAACCGTCATACCCCTTGACTATTCAAGCCAATAGTCAACCTAATCCCGAGAATGAACCATCGGCTCTCTTAAGGGCCACCTAGGGGCAAGACATGATAGAACCTCCACGCGGTTTGCCCTGGGCAGTCTTCGGACTGGCGAATACTATCATTAAGTTGAATCTGCTATCAGTCAACTTGAACGTTGCAAATGAAGTTCGGTGTAATACTTCCTTTCGACGGGCGTTCCTGTAAAGGGCGGCGGTGAAACCCGTAGCTATGTATACCGCAAGGGACATTCGGCAATGGTCAATCTTGTTAAACCTCTCTGCGTCATGTTTGCAAGTGATTGCCTCTGTCTCAACGTAGTATGCATTCGCGCCAGGGCGACATTTAGCCACCTGTCGAAGGTTGCCTAAAACTTTCCATTGCATACGTTATGAGAGCCATGAGTTCTACCTGTCTCTATCAATGAGACGAATTGATGAATGGAATGAAAGGGAGGACACTCACGCGCCACACGCAACATAACACACTTCTCTCTTCCATAGTCTAACAAGCTCTTTACACATGGATCGCAGTCGATTGCTATCCCAGAATCATGTAAGCTATCTTAATTTTATTTAACACTATTTCATCTACCATTATCACCCATATGAAATGTTATAAGATTTGCAAGTTAAACTAAGCGTGCTACTATTTCCAAATGAAAAAGTATACATGGTTAAATTATTCACTAAAGCCCCATTCAAGTAAGTCAGTATGAAAGCAAAGATAATACGAAATAAACATTTATTATGGCATGTATTTTAAAAGGTCTTCATCGTCAATATCGTCCCAGAGTCTGACTTCACATAGATCACAAAAACAGTTGAGCTGCTTTAAACGTTCTTCTGCAGCGTCCCTCACGTTGTCAATGTACGCCCACTCCGCCACGGTTCGCGGTTGGGAGTTAGGGGTGTACCACTCCCATATTTGATGCAACTGCGACTTGCTGGTCATCTCCATCACCCCTTCGACATCATATTGTAAATATTTCCACCGTATGCCTGTTAGGTCGGGCAACTCCTCTTCATCGTCCTCCGATAACTTTCGTATATTGTCGAGATTGTATGTCTTCTCCACCTTCGCCTTTCTTGGTGCATTTGGTGTAACGAGCACCTTTGCTGATGTGCATGGAGAGGAGAACTCCAATGCGGCATTTGGTGTTGTTGGAGGACTTGTCATGTTGTCTTTGAAATGCTGACTTTGAATAATGATAACTTTAACATTTTTCTAATTCTTAAGTATCAACAAGCAACCAATCAGAATGAACAGCCAATGAATGATGAGCATGAAAGGATATAAGCAAAGTGACATCCGTGTCATTTCACTCTGTCTTTGAGACGTATAAGTGAAGTATTCTCTAGCGAATTCTGCTATTATTTGAGGTGTACAAGTGAATTCCAAATTTGAGACATATTAATTGAGTGAAGTCTCTATCTTATTGAAGCATCAACCTTAAACTTGATTTCATTGAAATGGTAAGTTGAAGATTTCCTCTCTCATCTCCCTCAAACGTGTGGTTCATAGCATCTTCCTCAATTTCAGGCATCAACTTCATCACCAACGCCCTCCCTTCTCGAGGAAAGTTTAGAGTTATTGAGTCAAGGTAGGTTGCAACAATACACTGAGGCTTGAACAGAGATGATAGAATGATTTCTCTTTCAGGTGATGTGAGTTCCAGCTCAGAACTGTCGCGACATGGTAACGAGTGGGAATGTGCTGACTGTGGGCACATCTTCACGAGGAAATGGGATCTCACCCGACACATCAAGCGAGGTGTTTGTCGACCTAAGCCGGCATCAATCTCCGGAGGTGGGGATGATTCTGTTAACGTCGTCTCCTTTTCTTGCGACTTGTGCGCTCAGTCTTTCGAGACACGTTTTGAACTATCTTCGCACAGACTTCAACATACACACACGAACGATAGCTACACCAACGGTACCTCCTCTATCCGACTCACTGAAGTGTCCATAAATAATTTAGTGAGGAACTACCAGATGGACTCCTCAGAAACCATTGCTAACTTTGAGGAATGGTTTCATCAAAATTCATCATTGATAGAAGCGCTCTTCAACAATTTAGACAATTTTAGGATGAAGGCGCTCATCTATCTTAAAATAAAATATGTAAAAATCGACCACCATACTGGACAAATAATAGAGAGGTTGGAGTTTCACATACCCTCCTCTCCTGCAACCGAGGTTGTAGACTATGAGTCTTGGATAAATTTTCACATCCAAGGATTAAAATTAAATATTGATAAATTTAACGAGCGCGATAGCGGTCTCATTTTTGACGGCATTGAGTCCGCCTTATTTAAAATCAGTTTATTAGGAAATCATAGTGGTCGAGGCTCCTTTAAACTTCCAAAAAATTTAAAAAACAAAACAGCAGTCATCAATGTCGATTGCGAATCGCAATGTTTTAAATATGCTGTCCTCTCCATTCTCCACTATAATGACATCAATGCGAATCGAAATCGTACATATAGCTATAGGCAGTGGGAGAATGAATTAAACTTCGATGACTGTAATAGTGACGATATGAAAATTAAAGATATAGAAAAATTTGAAAAATTGAACAACATTAAAATAGTTCTCCATGTTTGGGAAAAGGGATTGAAGGGTGTGCGCTACAACTCGCGTTCGAGTTGTTATGATCATGTTGTCAACCTTTTATTAGTAAGACAGGATGATAGTGAGGAATGGCACTACTGCGGCATTCCCAAAATCTCTCGCTTATACCACCACTTAAGAAATTCTACCTCATCATAGATTTATTACTGTGACAGATGCATTCGGAACTTTAGGAGTAAAAACAAATTTGAAACTCATTATGAGTGGTGTAAGCGAGGTAAACTGCAAATGGAACGCATGCCCAAAGATAAGGAGTTTTCATATAGAGAGAATGGCGATGAACTAAGTCCTCTTCGTGTCATCTATGCTGACATCGAATGTTATATCGATGATAACATCCATCGACCAGCAGCCATTTCCTGCTATGAAGTATGGCATGACCATTTCCAAAATAGAAAAAATAAAATGCACGTCTGGCAAGGTGAGGATTGTATTTACCAATTCCTCGAACAGGCTGTAAAATTTCAACAAAAGTATGATGGTGAACTCTATCGCAGATCATTGCATATGACAGCAGATGATCAAGCAAAATTTGATAGTTGCAACGTTTGCCCCAAATGTAGGAAAACATTTGACGATGATAAGATTAAGAAAGTGCGCGACCATGACCACATCACTGGTAAATTTAGAAACGCACTCTGTTCAAAATGTAATTTTTCGCTGAGGATGAAGCGGCGTACATTACCCGTCATTTTCCATAATTTCAAGGGCTACGACAGCCATATGATAATAAAAGGAGGTTTAGGTCAAATGAAAGAGTGGAAGCTTGATGTAATAGCACAAACGAGAGAGAAGTTTATGGCCATGACAGCAAAAGTGCCTGTCGATAAAACTAAAGAAAATAAGACGGTCTATTTTGATATAAAATTTTTAGATTCCTACCAATTTATGACTGCATCACTGGCCTCTCTCGTGCAAAATCTAAAGTCTCTTCCACTAACACAAAATCTTAAGAAACAATATCCAAATCTAACCGATGAAGTCATCACACGGAAAGGAGTCTTTCCATATGCATATTTTGATGCAATTAGTAAACTCGGCGAGACTTCTCTTCCGCCCATAGATAAATTTAAAAATGATTTGAGCGGCGCAGAATGTAAGACCGAAGATTATGATCATGCACAAGATGCATGGATAAAATTTGACTGCCATACATTTGGTGAATATATGATTGCCTACCTTAAGTTAGATGTATTTTTGCTGGCTGATGTATTTCAGGAGTTTCGACGAGTGGCATTAGAAGAAGATAAGTTAGATCCCGTCCACTTTGTCAGTCTGCCAGCCATGTCATTTAAGTCTGCTTTTAAAATGACTGGTGAGACCATTCATCTCTTACAAGATCCAGAGATGTATAATTTATTTGAGCGAGGAATTCGCGGTGGTCTCACATTTGTAAATAAACATAGGTTAAAATCAAAAATAGTAGGTAATGACCAGACTCATCTGAAGTATTATGACCAAAATAATTTGTATGGTAGTTCATTATCCAAACCGCTACCTCACTCTGAGTTTAGCTGGTTAGATGATAGTGAAATTCAACATTTCTCCAACCCTTCCAACATACTAGCAATTCCAGATGAAGGTGATTGGGGATATTATTTTGAGATAGATCTAATCTATCCAAATAATATTAAACATAAAACCGTAGATTTTCCACTCGCACCCGAATCAGGTGAAGTGAGTAAAGATATGTTTTCCGACTTTATGAAACAATTTCATAAAGATTTAGAATCATGTGGACAACCCAAGTATAAGCCTTGCCGCAAACTTTTACTCACTCAATATGATAAGGAAAACTATCTAGTCCACTTTAGCATCTTAAAATTTTATTTAGAAATGGGCATGATTTTAAAAAGAGTTCACCGCATTATTAAATTTAGACAGAAAGCCTTCCTCAAACCCTACATAGATAGTAACAGTCAGAAACGTGCACTAGCCCAAAATAATTTTGAAAAAGATTTTTATAAATATAAGAACAACAGTCTATTTGGTAAGACGATGGAGGATGTTAGAAAGCGCGTAAACTACAAACTAGTTAATGATGATCAAAAGTATCACAAATTGATCTCATCACCTCTATTCATCGATAGAGACATAATCGATGAGGATCTTGTAGGTATTAAAATGATAAAATCTGAAGTTGAGTTGTGCAAACCCATCTATATTGGTCAAGCTGTTCTAGATTACTCCAAGCTTGAAATGTATCAACTCTTCTATAAAATACTAAAACCGTGTCCTCTCGTAAAAGAGGTTCGTTTGTTGGGTGGTGACACAGATAGTTTCTTTTTAGGTATTACCACTCAAAAAGATTTAAATTTTAATGAAGTAGGAAAATCTTTAGAAAGATATTTTGATACATCAAATTATCCTGCTAATCATCCACTATACTCCATCAAAAATAAGGCAAAACTTGGCTGCTTTAAGGATGAGACAGCAGGGAAGGAGATAGCTGAAATGATTCTCCTCCGCCCTAAAATGTATTCTATGAAATTAAAGGATAGTGATGATAGCATTAAGCGCGCTAAAGGCATATCAAGATCATTGGTCTCTAACATGAAACATAAGAATTTCAGGAAAGCCTATAGAAATAAAAATATAACGTTTGTCAATATGACAATCTTAAAATCTAAGTCGCATGAGATCAAAACTCATACTTTTAGGAAACGGGCGCTTTCAGCATGGGAGGATAAGAGGTGCTGGCTAGAACACAACATATCTCTTCCACATGGACATCCTGACACAAACATACCACCACCCAAAAGAATTAAACTCACACTACCACATTCAGGAGACGTCTTAGCATAATCATCCTTAACTTAGTATTTTGATGTTGATTTCTGTAGATAAACATTGTTGTTTTATGTATCGCATGAGATTGTTTTTTTTCCTTGTGAATATGTGTCCACATCTGTACATTCCCCATGTGATGACTTTTCCACTGAAAGACATTTTTCCTATCCCTGTATATTTCCACCCTTCACGAAGTAAAAAGACTTTTTGTATATAACAATGTTTATTGAAGTGCGCTCATGTATATATTTTCAGTGGATGTTGTATAAAGTCTATTCCTTCACATTCATGTACATATTTCAATAAATGTTGTATAAAGACTTCACTTTGTTTTCCGAAACACTAACGTTATGAGGGATTTAGTATCTTTCACATGGATGCACTCTTGTAAACCATTGGTAATTTTGATAGCAATAGAGGGTATAGATTGTTTGACGACGGGATGATAGAAAATAGATTCAAACATCTTCTCGACTATTCCATATGAAGCGTCTTTATCATGAATGAAATCACGTAAAATGTATTCTTTTTTCTCACCAACAGAAATAGGTAGAATCAAATCACTTTGAATGTAAAGGTGCTGTTCATGTTTATCAAGTGTCATTGGTGTTTCTATACCAATCGTATGCGCAGCAGCAAACACAGTTTGTAGCATTGAAAAACCAAAGAGTTTTTTCAAATTTTTACTCAATTGACATTGAATGTCATCACCCAGTCTCAGAACAACGCGTTGATTTTCAATTGAAAACGAAATGTGGTGTGTCTTTACATCATATTTACTTTTCATCACATGCTTCAACTTCTGTTGTATATAAGGATTTACTACATGAATGAAGCTTTCAACTGTATGATATAGACGCGGCATTATATTGATAGCAACTTTAGATTCTTCATAAGACTGGTAAATTTTCTTGATGCGATCGCCATAGATGTCCACCCACCATTCATCATTAACTGAATCAGCTTTAGTGTGATATTCATGAGAAGCATATACCACACCGCTTCCAATAATAGGTGTATAATGTCTTACAAAATGACGCAAGGTTGGAGAGAAATAAACTGTAAGTTTGTCATTATATTTCTGAATAACCAACTTATTTTTGTCCGCCATAATTTTCTCTCCATACTTCTTACCCACAGTCTCATTCCATCGTTTTACTAACTCAATAAGTGATAAAGGTTGAACACCACGCTTTTTCAAAATGATGCGTTCTTCGCATTCTACAACATCTTCATCAAATATTTTAAATCTATAATGAAATTTGTTGATTCGATTTGAATAAACTTTTCTAACATTTGCAGTAGCAATTGACGTTAGATGTAGTCCATGACCAAAACCGAGATGCGGATAGAATTCACTATCCAACCTCAGCGTAAGACCTTTAGTAAAAGAATGAAAGCGGAGGAACTGTCTCCCACTCCAATGATAGATAGTAAACTCATAAGCTTTCTGATTTTTATTCTTCATGATGGAAGTATTACCACTGTTGAATGCCTTAATAATTTTCTCATTCCCAAATGGCTCATAAGAATCTGATTTTATCTGAATCCATTCATAGTTCCACTTTCCATCTGATGTTAAATTGTATGGGAACTGAAATGCATTATTCATCGTTATTCCATCATGGGTGCGAGGAGTCAATATCATTTCTTCCAAATCATTCACATTCTGAATATTGCTATCATAGCAAATACTAGAAACGCCAACCTCCCATTCACCTTCTAAATGCAGTGGGCGATTTAATTCTACTCGATAGTCTGATGGCTTATTTTTGGGAAATTTATTCATAGAAGCATTACTGGGCAAGTAGATTAGAAACGAGTCCTTATTTTCACTTTCCATATTATTCACATTGGAAAAATATATTAGCATACGTTTGCATTAACTCTTCATTCGGAAATGGAGTGTGATACTTGTCACAGCATCTTTATGAAAAGGAATCAACGCACCAGCATCGTCATAAATGGCAATATCAATTTGTGGGATGTAGTTTGATTTCAGCTTTGTATAATGCACTTTCTTGAAAGTATGCTCAGATAAAATACTGCAGCTCTTTGGCTGGTATGGTATCATTGCTAGCAATGGAGCTTCAACATCTCCCACACGTACATCTTCACCAATATTGGAATATATCTGAAAATAGTTAATACGACGCGATAGCGACATGTCTGCGCTAGCTTTGGTTACAGTACCACTTTTAAAGATATTTTGATCAAAACCCAAAATGTCCATTAGAGTTTTATCCATAATTAGTTCAATACCTTTTCCACTTATAGTGAGAGACAAAGCATCTTCTTTTTCAGAAAATGAAATTTGTTGCTCATTAATCACTTCATTTAAATAATCTACAACCAATTTAACTGAAGTAATGATGCGAGGCATCAGCACTCTTGTTTCATGTAAGATACCACCGAAAGGCTCTACACACTTTCTGTATAAAGATACGCTCCATTCTGTATCAAATTGATTTGACCTTTCACATGGTAAATGTTGCATATTAAATTTTCCATGAACAGCTGCAGAATGATGTCGCAAGAACTGATGAAAATCTTTTGAACAAATTAATACTAGATCATCATCATTTAATTTACTTATTGCAATATGATTAGATGATTTAATATAAGTCAATGTTGCCACTTGTTTACCATCAACTCGAAGGAGATAATTAAATTTCTTCAATAATGTTTCAGGAGTCATGTTTGTCTTTCTTGGCTTAATCACAATCTTCTTCACCAACGTCTTCTCATTTTTTGGAATAAGATCTACATAATAAGCTTCCTCTCGATATATTAACTGTTTATGAGCACTTATGTGGTAATTAACGTTAAAATTATCATAGCTTGTCAAGGCGCTAGCGAGGTAACCTAAATCATTTCTTAAACTTGGACTTAAACCAACAATCCAATCTTTCTCAACTACATGATGTACGTGTATATAAGTATAATCATCATTGTGTGGAGTAAATTGGGCAATATGTTTACACGCTTTATTCAAGAAATCATATATAAACTTTTTACATGATAAGAGATCTTTCTTTGGCCACTGTGGAATGTATACTCGGCACCCCTTTTCACATTGGTAAGCAGCTGTACGTCTCATATTAATAGTCATCACCTCATGATCAAAAGTATAGACACAGTTGCTATAAACAAGTTGAGTGACACCCACTTCCCAATTCCCATTTAGCTGTTGTGCATGATCAATGGGAGTAGAAAAGAGTGCGGCTCGATTACTAGTAAATCTCTTTGTAGCCGCATTGCTAAGCAAAATATGATAAAACGACATTTTTATATTGCTAATCTGCAACTTTGCATAACATCATGAAGACTTGGATTTTGGACTCTCTACAATATATCAGAGTTGATCGTGATGGAAACGTACATTTCAAAAATTCTCATGGTCATACATCAAGAGGAATTACATTAACATGGCGACAATTTGTCAACCTCAATGATATCATGAGGGATTTGGAATATTTTGAAACATTAAGATTCATCTCCCTGGGTGATCAAGTTTGGCTTCAACATTACAGAAATGAAATTCAAATCTACCATTCTCATTCCGCAAACTGTTTCTCATTTCGCAAATACAATTGGGAGAAGTATAGAAGATACATACATCGCTCCATCATGACATTTATTCGTCGTGAGTTCATCGCCCTACTATGCAAATCTTAATCAGACATGACTATCACGCACCATGAGTTGGAAATTAGATTCCCTACAACGTATTGAAACGGATCATGATCGAAACGTCTATTTCAAAGATTCAACTGGAAATGTGAGAAGAGAGTTTGCTTTATCTTATCGCCATTTTCAATCTCTACATCATATCATGAAGGATTTAAAATACTTCTATATGAAAAGACATTCACGTATTGGAAATCGCATCTGGTTGCGCGTCAACAATCGGCGAATTCAACTCTATCATTCCCAACTTCATACTAACTTCACATTTCATCAAGGTAGTTGGGAAAAGTATAAAAGGAAGGTACATCGCTCAATTTACTCATTCTTTCATCATGAAGCGCCATCGCTACACCATCGTCAACATTCTCCGTCGCTTCAGACTCTACACCAAAATCGATCTCACAACATTACACCAACAGCTTCCAAACAGCAAGTATTACCCGGGTCGTCCTCAAATGTTAGTGGTGAAGATGAACAATTCACGGAATCTTCAACTCTTCCCAAATGGGACTGTACAGATTCTCGGCGCCCTTTCTCATTCATCGGCGCAGTCAATGCGCTTAGAGCTACAAAGACTACTACGTCGGATATGGAAGAGGGAGAGGTGTGTGATGTCGAATCTGACTGTGGACAATATGGTGATCTCTACTCAATTGAGTGACAGTCTATCATTTTTGAAGATTCGTACCAGCAGTTACAGTTTGTGTTATGAACCCGAACTTTTTCCTGCAGCTCTCATTAGTTGTTGGTTACCTGTGCATGTGGCAATCTTTCATAATAGTAAAGTGATCATTACTGGACTAAAATCTCATGTACAAGCAAATATGATCCTAGACTATCTCATTGAGTATGTACGTACCCAGCGGATTGTAAAATAAAAAACAATTTTTCCAACATGATGTTTTTATTTCAAATCATGATAGAACTTACAAATCATTTTTTCATTAGAGGATGGATTACATGAAAAGTTTTGAATAACAGATGCAAATCGAGATACATGTAAACGTCTTAAGATGAAGTACAGTACAAAAGCACCACACGTTGATGAAAGTGGATGTTGTAGTATGCGTTCATTTCGCTGATATTGACGCGTATGTTTTCTCAACCACTGCTGTGTTGGTATATTTGGAGGTTGAGCAAGAGAGTCAAATAGTTCACCACGTCGGTCTTCTCCAATAAAGATCGCTTTCCAATGCTCACCGCCTAAATTCTGCGAATGAGTGTTTAGTACAATAAAGATGGGATAGTGATTTACTGCAGGTGGTAAGGTATCGAGTGAATAGACATTATCGAAAGCTTTCAACGTCGCTTCGTCTGCATTACGCTGCACTTTAGTCTTAATATCGTCAGCAGTCAACCAACTCATTAACGATTATACTGAAAGAATCACGTCACGATACTTTGTAATTTCAATATTTGAATCGAAGACTGCATAAATTAATACATTGATCGTCTCAGGTAGTGTTCTTTTGAACGTTAAATCCAAACGAATATTATGAGGCACGTTCGCTTGACGATAGGGTGCACTAATATCGCTGTCAGCAGTCAAATCAAATGCATAAATAGTATATCCACTCTTAAACTCTTTCATAGTCAGTCCGTTGGTGTCATCCGTATTGTAAAAGCCAAAAACATCCATAAAATCAACATAACTGCGCATAAATTGATCTGAAGCAAAATCTGGTTTGTAGGGTGGACCAGGATGACTCACACCATTTACACGTAAAGCAATTTCACTTAACTGATTGTGTTTAAAATTGAAAGGATTCTTCTTTATATTACCATTAAATGCATCATTTTCAACCATTGCCACCATGAGGAGCTTCGGTGCTTCCGATGGAAAGAGGCCATCTTTCATGAAACTCTTTTGATCTTTAGGAATTGTAAAGGTGAGAAGCTTTGTATGCTGAATGGGGTAAATGGCATTTTGGCGGTTAAGGCCTTCAGCATGCCCTCTAATGACACTTGGATTCGGTACTACTCGACGAATGTAAAGTGCAATATCTTCCACATGAATTCTAAAATTGTCAACTTTAGCAAATGCATTCAGCGCAAATTCAGGCTTATTCAATGTCAGCTTGAGTCGCATGCTGGTATTACACAGTAAAAACTTTGACTGTCTAAAGAAGTCTAAATTCAGCGGACCATATAGCTGACATACTCTACTATCTTTAATCATAGCAGATCGCTTTACAAAGCCACTGTTTGTTTCAACATCAAATTTTCCTGCTTCATCTCTGTACCATCCCATGGCTTCCATATGACTTTTTTGTGCTGCTGGATGAAACTGTGATACATGATTGAAATATGATTTATAGGGATAATCGCTTTGACCACCTTCCACTTGCTGCTCTCCAATCGTTAGAGAAACATCACGAAGTAATGTAGTCAATGGTAAATTGTTCAGTCCAACTTTATGTGCATCGTCAATAGCAGTTCCATCTGCTTGCTGAATTCTAAACCTCAAATCAAGCATCGCATAACTCAAATCTATGTAGTCATCACTACCACCAGGAATAACAAATTCAATGGGGCCAGCATTCTCAGCTGTTCGAGGATGATAATCTACAATACTTGAACTAAGAATATCTGTCTGTATGGCTTGTTGATCGAACAAACAAAAACCGGAAGTTTTACACTCCATGATTAGAAGTTATAGCAGCGTCGTCGTTTAGCGCCGGATGAATGATTAGAGCCTCTGCGACGTTTGCGTGAATGCCTTTTGACTGAAGATCGCACCTTACCAGCTCCGCGATGTTTCCTCCTTCCTTTATTCATTCGTTTAGGTGATTTCTTTCCTTGAGTAACACCAGCAATGGTCTGCTTCAATGTTTTTAAACCGCGTTCCTTCCCACGATTCAACAAACTGCTCTTAAAACTTCTACCTCTGGAAAGATCACTAGCAACATCACCAGCAAAGCCAACGGCATTACTTAAAACATTTCGTTTTAAAGATCTACCGACATTTGATATGAGAGATGCTACAACAGATTTCAGTGCACCAAGTATGCTACCTCCACGTTGGCGGCGAGCACCGATGTAAATTTGTCCTCCGCCACTTACATAGGAGGGTCGTGAATAAAATGAGGCAGTTGGATTCATAGCTCAAACCCTAAACATTGTTAGTTACAACTTTGCATGAATCACTGTCGATCACTTAGATGAAAGATGTCGGCACGACGCATCCAAGAGTTCATACTTGAAGGATAACCAGTCCATTTAACAAGACACCATTCTTCACCTTGCCGTTTTTTACATCGAATGATTTTCTCTACCAAATATGTTTCACTTTCAGTGACTACCTCAATCTCATCGCGGTAAAAGCTACCCTCAATTTCTTCATTATCGTAATCTTTCAACTTGTAGGTGGTCGGAGAGTCTTTTTGATTAATCCTTGATACTGTAAATACCTCCTCTGTCCAATTCGGAAGGTACCCTTTAGCAAAAACACTTTTCACTTTTGAGATACGAACTTTATCGCCAATTTTCACATCACTTTTCACATGAGTGCGTTTACGTTGGAATGATTCGCGCACTTTATCTACATTGTCAGCATTTACATCTACTGGTCTGAGTCCAATAGAACGATGGATAGAGTGATTGTAGGCATGGAGTGTATCTTGTAGAACCTTTGTCCAATTTTGTGTCAAGTTGGCAGTAAAATGTCGCCACAAGCGATTTTTTAATGTGCGATTAAAACGTTCAACGAGTGCAGCTTTATAAGCGCTCTTTACACTAAACAACTCAATGTCATGCCTCTCAAATAATCTTGTCACATGCTGATTTTCAAACTCTTTTCCTTGATCACTCTGAATTCTTTTTGGAATGCGACCTTCTCGAAAAATTGTTTGGAATGCTTTTGCTACTCCTTTCCCTTCTTTAGTTTTTAAAGGTTGAGCCCACGCATAACGCGAGAAAATATCAATGACGGTTAAAATAAAATTATTGCCCGAGTTATGTTTTGAAATGGAGGCAACATCGCACAAATCTGCTTGCCACTGTTCATCGATGTCATGAACAATATAATGGCGGGTGTGGTACTTCTTTTTCGCTTGTTTGTGGAGTGTATAGGTAGCCTGACCCTTTAACCATCGTTTCACTTGTGATTGTGGAAGACCACTCGCTTTTGATAATTTCTTGATAGATGCAAATCCTGCCGTGATGTTTTACATCATAATAGATTGACTTCAAACGTTCAGTCGATGACGGCTGACTCTTTTTCCTCCTTCTCATCTTTTTCTTTCTTGCCTTTCTACATTTACAACAACTGCAGCATTTAGCTTTAGCGGTTTTGCGATCGTGTTCACATTGCTTAGGGGTTTCATTATGAGAGCTGGCGCAGCAAGTGCAAGTGACAACGACATTCACCTCTGGCGGCTCATTACATGGCAAGCAACACATCTGCTTCATATTAATAGTCTGAGAACATGTATTTCCTAGGAGGAGCTGTTTTACGTTTTCCTTTTACCAGTTTTTAGTGGCGATGTAGATCTACGTCGAGTTCTTCCTCTTGTTTGCTTAGTGAGTGTGGGAGGGGATGTAGCAGGTGACGTCTTTAAACCAATTTGTTGGCATTTTCATCGCCTGAAGCATTGGAGTAGTAGCCACTGTTGAATCAAGTTCTTTCAATGTCTCATTATTTAAAGCAAATTTTGGCACATTATGCTTTTTCAATAGTTTAAGAAAGTATGACCAACCAAGTGGAACATAGCCCTGACGGCGCTTTCTACGTGTCGCATACTGAATCAAGTCTTCATAACGTGAAGCATCAATCACTTTATTTTCATCTGTAATGATTTCTCCTCTATCATTTACATTGAGATGGGGTTCAATACTGTTGAAAAGAGATATGGCATGTGCGCGAGATGCTAAAGGTGTAGCAGTCGATACAGAGTCACGCATCTTATTCTTCAATTTTTTCAATTGCTCAACAGTTTCCGATTGTAATAATACAGCACGATGTGGATCTTTGATGTGAACATTTTGCTGATAATCTATTTCTTTCCTATACATTTGATTTGCAAGAGGTTGCTTTACTTGCTGCATGGCAGTCAATTGTACATATTCATCCTGAGGAATAACAATCATGCGAGAATAAGAACTCATAGTTTGTAGATAATCATGGAGTTTTCAAAATATCACTTCGAAATCTAAATTCTTCCGGACACTCTTGCGTAAAGTCAATGAATAAGTAACCGTATGGTTTTTCAGTAGCTGCTTGAAAAATTTCAATTAAGGCTTTTGATCCTCTGGGTGCAACTTGTCGCGCTAAAATTTCAAATTGACTTTTATCTCGCGGATTCTTGAAAATAGCATAATAGTGTGTATTCAGGTTTCGTGTACGAGCTTCTTTTCCATCAGGAAACAAATTTTGTGTAATATAGATGATAAAACACCTTTTATGGTGTGCTGCGCGAGTGAACATATCTGTAACATCTTTTGAATTCTTACTTTCTTTTAATAAATCATCCAATACAACAACATCATTAGACTGAAGTTTATCCACTGGAATAATTCCTTCATGTCGAATAAAGTTGCGACTTTGCAATTCCTGAAACAGCGACGGTTGATAAATACCATAACACCAAATCACTCGATTGATAGGTTCCTTAAACAACTCCCTTCTTTATCCAATAAATTCAGCGTGAAAACAGTTTTACCTGCATGAGATGGACCTGATACAGTCAGAACTTTATCACATTGAAGTCTGAAATCCATTTTATTACTTTGAGACTCAACATTTGCATAATTAACGCTTAGAGCCAAAGATATTTCCCAATAGGTTGCCCACGGCAGGAGCTATCATTGGAAGTATTGCTGAAAGGAAACCGCCCTTTTGTGTTAGAGTTTTCCTCTTTCTTTTGAAGGGCGACTTTAGGATTGGAAATGAAACGCAATTTTGTAGCATATCGCTTAAGTAACTTTCGTTGTTTTGGTGCTAATTTCTTCGTCCTCAACTTCCTCACATGAGAAATAATTTCACAAATGAATTTATCGTTAGCATGTCGTATAGCATTGTATCGCTGATTTGCTTTCATTCGTCGGAGAGCTTGAATGGCTGAAGAAAACTTTTGACTTTTTACGTTCGTCATTTTAACGTTTCGCCATTTTCCGTGTTAGTCTTTGCTAAAACCTATCTTTACCACATTTGCATAGGTTACTAACTAATTGCGGCATAAGTGACACTCTCCGAAATGAGCAATATCACAGTGGTTACATTTGGCAAAGTTGAATGCAATTACGTATGAAACAGCGTTGACAAAAAGCATGCTTACATCTCTTGAAGATGCGCTTTTCATTTCCATCCTTTCGCTTACATACATCGCAACACAGTTTCACCGTTACTGATGTCTATAGCAAGTCTTTTTGAAGATATGAATTTGCAGCGAAATTTGATGAAACATACTTTGGTAAAAGTCCCAGGCGAAAATCCCACCAATATTGAAAATTTTTAATTTTTCCCATATAACCAATCACTCTGACACTAGGATATTTCAGGAGGCGTCCGACCAAAAATATGTAACCGCTCTACACTTTTGAACGGCTGCTCCGATTGACTCGCAACGAAAAATGCGGTCGAGCAGGTTTTCATCCTCTTTCCAATGCAAGTCGAACGAACAAAATCCGTCCACTAGAACCAAAGTTAATCAAAGGGGGGGGTCCAGCGAAATATTGATGAAAACAACACTTTGTAAAGGTCCCCAGGTCGAAATTCCACACTTTGGAAAATTTTTAATTTTTCCCATACAAAGTCACTCTGACACTTAGGATTTTTTCAGGTGAGCTCCGACCTAAAATCTTGTAACCGCTCTAACTTTTGAACGGCTGCTCCGATTGACTCGCAACGAAAAAATGCGGTCGAGCAGTGTTTCCTCCTCTTTCCAATTGCAAGTCGTAACGAACAAAATCCGTCCACTAGAACTCAAAGTTAGATCCAAAGGGGGGGGGACTCAGCGTACAAAATTTTTTTGCTCTCCGATTGCGTTTCAAATTCACCATACCGATGCAGAATTTCACGCTTGAAGTCCGAATCTCACACTCCGTTATCACATCCGATGCCGCGTTTCGACACCACACACACCAAAACCTCCCAACAGTTTAAAAACCAAGACAACCTAGACGTTCCCCCACGTCTACTAGACGTTCGCCCAAGTCCACCAGGGCGGTCTGACACAGACACCCGAGACTCACCCCTGGCGGACCATAAGGGGGGTGTGAACGGCAGCAGAACCTCGACGG